>CM060957.1:880000-1295510 GCA_030765055.1 Mantis religiosa | reverse complement strand
AAGAAGGAAAGAAAGAAGGAAAGAAAGAAAGAAGGAAAGAAAGAAAGAAGGAAAGAAAGAAAGAAGGAAAGAAAGAAGGAAGGAAGGAAAGAAGGAAAGGAAAAAGGAAGAGAAGGAAGGAAAGAAAAGAAGGAAGGAAGAAAGAAGGAAGGAAAGAAAGAAGAGAGAAGGAAAGAAAGAAGGAAGGAAGGAAAGAAAGAAGAAGAAAGAAGAAAGAAGAAAGAAAGAAAGAAGGAAGAAGAAAGAAGAAAGAAAGAAAGAAAGAAAGAAAGAAAGAAAGAAAGAAAGAAAGAAAGAAAGAAAGAAAGAAAGAAAGAAAGAAAGAAAGAAAGAAAGAAAGAAGAAAGAAAAGAAAGAAAGAAGAAAGAAAGAAAAAGAAAGAAGAAAGAAAGAAAGAAGAAAGAAAGAAAGAAAGAAAGAAAGAAAGAAAAGAGAAGAAAGAAAGAAAGAAAGAAAGAAAGAAAGAAAGAAGAAAGAAGAAAGAAAGAAAAGAAAGAAAGAAAGAAAGAAAGAAAGAAAGAAAGAAAGAAAGAAAGAAAGAAAGAAGAAAGAAAGAAAGAAAGAAAGAAAGAAAGAAAGAAAGAGAAAGAAAGAAAGAAAGAAAGAAAGAAAGAAAGAAAGAAAGAAAGAGAAAGAAAGAAAGAAAGAAAGAAAGAAAGAAAGAAAGAAGAAGAAAGAAAGAAAGAAAGAAGAAGAAAGAAAGAAAGAAAGAAAGAAAGAAAGAAAGAAAGAAAGAAGAAAGAAAGAAAGAAAGAAAGAAAGAAAGAAAGAAAGAAAGAAAGAAAGAAAGAAAGAAAGAAAGAAGAAAGAAAGAAAGAAAGAAAGAAAGGAAAGAAAGAAAGAAAGAAAGAAAGAAAGAAAGAAAGAAAGAAAGAAAGAAAGAAAGAAGAAAGAAAGAAAGAAAGAAAGAAGAAAGAATCTAATGGTGTATACTTTGTAAATTAGTTAATTGCTTGTCAGAACACATTTCAAATAATTGTTTTGCTTAAAGATGACATTACTTAGCGGACAATATCTATATGAATCTGTTGTATTTATTAGCGCTGTCCACAATTTGAAGGTCGTTTTCTTTAAATACCTTTTTTTATAACTCTATTATGTATATTTTTAGTTTTCTTATTAACACTGATGTGATTTTGTTAAGTACACAAGTACGGATCACATCTGTCCACTCCTGGTAAGGACACGAAATGACAAGGTCTGACCCGAGCGCTGTAATCTATTTACTGTTACAGTCAACTACTTCCTCGTTCGCCATTGCTTACGTAAACAACATTGCCGTTACTCGAGTTCAACTGTTACCTTCGTTACCACTGCATTGTTGAATATCTCAAAGACGTTTTTGCTGTAATCGAATTATAATGTTAATTCTGTATTTGAACAAAAACTTGAATGTTTATTATAAGTAAGAAAGTTAATAAACCGCGGAAGTATATTGTGGAAGAAGACGGGAGTGTCACGTGTTTGTTTGATACTTTATTTATGCCCAATTTCACCAACAGATGTTAAAATCGACGTTAACAAATGTAATGTAACAATTGTCACAGCGGTAAAACTAATGTTAAATTTCACCAACCTGTTTTCTGAAAATGTTAATAAACCTGTGTTAACGCCAAGAAATTTGTAAATATCACAGATATAGAAGGCTATGGATGAGCTGCTATGCGCTTTTGTTTTGATTTTCGTCTTTATGAACAAAATCATAAAGCCGTGAGACAAATTGCTCGTCGACGGAGAAAGAAGTGTTAATTGAAATGGTGACGAAGTGTAAGGATATCGTGGAAAATAAGAGGACAGATGCAGTGAATGTAAACGAGAAAGATGTCACGGGGAAAATATCGGAAACGAATTTAATTCAAATGCATGTGTCACTACTACAAGCACCAAACAACTTGTCAGTATTACGTAAATTTAAAACGAGGTGCGAAGAACAAGTGCCTTAAACGTTTCAAGACGGGAGGTGGACAATGTATTATCCACATAATTCAGTGAATTATAAAATCGCAAGGTTATTAATACCTGAAGCTAATGCGAGATCGTCATATTCCTTTCGATGCATGTTTTAACTCAGTATTACGTAAATTTAAAACGAGGAGCGAAGAAGGTTTCAAGACGGGAGGTGGACAATGTATTATCCACATAATTCAGTGAATTATAAAATCGCAAGGTTATTGATACTTGAAGCAAAGGCGAGATCGTCATATTCCTTTCGATGCATGTTTTAACTCAGTATTACGTAAATTTAAAACGAGGAGCGAAGAAAGTTTCAAGACGGGAGGTGGACAATGTATTATCCACATAATTCAGTGAATTATAAAATCGCAAGGTTATTGATACTTGAAGCAAAGGCGAGATCGCCATATTCCTTTCGATGCATGTTGTAACCTCTTGTACTTCCGCAGTAACCTTCATAGCAACATGTTTCGACAGTCTATACCTCCGTAAAACAATTTTGCTTCGGATAGTTCCTCAAAATCATTTCTCCTCATAGGCCGTACTCTTATTATGAATGCCATTTGATCTTAAATATAGCTAATCGACATCAACAGCTGAGGTCATGCTCGCCATCTTGACTATTTACAATTGTTAAGGACTTAACATAAGAAATTCGGCTTGTTAGTATAACATGAGATTTAACACTTGTGTTACGCCAACACTTGTTGGTGAACTGCAATTTTTGTTTTAACTATTGCTAAACTCGTGTTAAGTCTTAACATTTGTTGGTGAAATCGGGCATTAGGGTAGGATTTTATGTAATTACTAGATCTTTTTTTTTTTTTTGGTGTAATTTACGTCCTCCAACGTTAAGTCATATCGGACGGAACTAGAGTCTGGATGTCTAAGCACGAAAAATGAAGCTAATAAGCAAACAAAACCTAAAATAGAAAGTGTAACTATAAACACATTGTTTCGTAGAATTCTAATCTTACTAAGCTTGTTAAAGTACACGAATGAGGTTATCTCGATATTTCCTTGTGTGAAGCTCCTACGTTTGTCGGCGAACAATTGTTTATACAATAGAAAGGATTTCAGGACATCGCATGACGTTATTAAACGATGTGAAAAGCCCCGCAGTTCTTCTTGAGTTAGTTCCTCTTCGATATACGTTTCTGTACCAGAAAGTTTTTTTTAGAAATTTTGCACAGTGTTTCGTAACCAGAGCTTTTCGTTAATGCCTTACTCAAAGACAGCTTTGTTAATACTGCGAGTCTCTGAGGATACATTACTGAAATGTAATGCTTACAAATGTGTTATAATGGACGTACTCTATCTTATTTGGATGCCAATATTAGCAAAACATTGCATTGCTGCTCGCATCTAAGGAGTACAACACTGTTTTACTTCACTAAAATGTCCTGTCTTTAACCAAGAACCCCATCAGTTGAGGAGGTCAACACAAATGTGGAAGATCATGAAAGTTTTTAACTCTAATCGCTGACTTTACAAATAATTTCTTTACGCTAGAGACTAGAAGATAGAACATCCATGTTATTCCTGTCACTCTTTTGGTTGCTAAAACTTCAAATATAAAATGTACAGCTGTTGTTACTTCCTACGGTTGCTTCCTTTGTTATAAACAAGTCACGTGCTGCCATCTGTTGTAGATGTAATTCAAGAATTAGGTGAATAAAAATGTTTAATTTGACCACGTGTGTGGATTCCCTACAATTTTATTCTCTGTGGAATGTGTTGGTAACTATTTACATTGTGTGAAGTAACAACTATTTGCTACTCCATGACATCTTTAACCTAAAAGTCAAAGACTTCGTTATAAACATGTTTGCCAATGTTTTTATGTTGTTCTGCTTTATATCCCCATGTCTGTCACATGCAAGTTGAGTTCTCAGTGAAGGAACAAATATCAAAACAAGATTTATGTTTATCCTTCATAAATAATTAATAATTTGTAACATTCTTTGTTTTCTCTGGTACACGATAGTGAGATTCCCTGATAAACAATAAATGTTCTATGGCTAGTGTAACCACTGCTTTATCACCACTCACAAGTGTTATATATGAGGAATCAGGCTTACTCAGTAAACCGATTCCTTCCAAAAATTCCTAAAATCTGAAACTGCTCAGCTTTTGGTAGAGCGTTGTGACAATTTTACGCTTTTTTTTGTCCATTTTATACATTAATGTGCAGTCTTTCATAATAACTTACAATGATATAATGACTTAAAATTAACAAAATATTAGCAATTATTGTTGTACTATGTTAATATTCCCTTCATAATTAATAATTCAAACATAAAATATATAAATATTGACATTTCTTGGTACATCCATTATTGCAGCTTGTATTTTTAATTCCAACTCAAACTTAGGCGCTGCCATCTGTTGTTCATATATCTGTACTTCGTCCCGTGGTACCATAGTATGTATAAAAGTCAGTAGATGGCAGAGTTGTCATTAAAACGTGCTTTTTCTATTACCCGGTATGACTAAATGTTGGAGGACGCAAATTAAACAAAATCTATTACGGGAGAGTCGACGGGGAAATGGTACAGACATAGACAAGTCTCTTATTGTTTCATTTGTTTCTATATTACGTGCACCACCAAAACATACATTACCCAGATGGTCATATGGGTTTTGCTTACACCAGTTGCATAGCGACAATTTTGCAAAGCTGCACAATACATAATTTGGAGAAGTTAGTACAGAGATGTCGTCATCATGACAACAGCAGATTTACCTGACAATTTCGAAATTACAGAGACATTTTCTACAAGTATTTTCTTATTTCTGTTACCAAGTTTTTCAGTTAGTCCAGATTGTAATTTTCATTAATTTTTTTTCCCTTTATAATTCTTTTAAGTGAATCATATGAAAAGCCTTTTGTTTCTTTTTGTTTAATTGTCTTTTTCATTTAACTTTACACTTATTTGCTAATATATCGGACGTTTCATTTCCCTAAACTCCACAATGCGCAGGAATCCATTACAAAACTACGTGTTTCCAAGTTTTTATTATATTTTATATTTTTAGATTTCTTTCCATTTTTGTATAGGATGTGGATGCTCATCCTGAGTTTCTCCTTTAGAATCCGACAAAATAACAACATTCTTGCATTTTTTCAGGTAAATAAGAATGTTCTGGCAAAAGATAAATTTCTAAAACTTCACCAACACGTTCCAACATCTCCATGTGTCCAGTTACCATATCTTATATTCTCTTTGCTTTTGGTATTTCTAATGTTTCCATTAATTTGCTTCTTCTTGCACAAATCCAACTTGAATTTTCAAAGTTAGGTTAGAATTTCATATTTTGTAACTGAAAAACAAAGGACGATCTATTAAATAGCAAACTTAGTACGTAAGTTTGTCATTCCCTTAACCGTCCCCAACAAGGAACATTTTGTGTTGAACGATTTGTTCAAAAATGCCTTTTCTTGGAAGTACGCTATGTTTAAGATATTTTAGAAAATAAAATATTTATCTTGAATTTTCTGTGAATGTACTCAGAAGTTCCCTTTATTCTGAACGACTTTTGTATAACTGATAAACTGTAAGAGATAGACAAAATATTACTGCATAACAAATGCATATCTTGTTAAGACATACAATTTGTGTCGAATTAATACAAAATGTCGTACCGTACCTCTCACTGCATTCATTACATTACGACTAGCGACACGGTTCTCACTATCGGATATTTGCCCCTCCATTTCTTGTGTGTACAAATCTTGAATTGTGCTGGTTGTGGGTGTTTATCCCCAAACACTCCTTTAGAATCTTCGTTTTTCAAATGAGAACTGCAGCATTTCTCTATCAATATTCAACAATATTCACGACAACTGCTGTCAAACTCAAACATACAACTCCAACAAGGCGTACCACACATATCAAACAAGGGGAAAGAATAATTATATATTTAAAGGTTTTGAACATAGGCCCCAATACATAATAAGCTTCCGCAAAGCCTAACAAATACTGTCAGCTGCTAAGTTTAAAACTAAACTGACTGAATTCTTGTTAAGCACAGCCTATTACAGTATAGATGAATATTTTGATGACAACTTTGATAATTTTGAATAATTATGTTTTGTATATATCTATTATGAATTTGTGTGCTCGTAGAATTAAAAGTCCGAGTTGCATTTATTTCAAATGTTCTTTATTTGCGTAGAAATACACTTCGTAGCCGCAGAATTACATCACAATCTACATCAGCTCTCGTTTACTGCTTAAGACTCACTCTTGTTTTACAACTGTCCGCTGGCGTGTCACAATATCTCATATATCTCATTCATAAATTCGAGAGATTTCTGGGACAACCAAGAAGCCGACTGTCCAATCACTTGATGTTTCTGGAATAACAAGATATCGAATGACGAAATCCGAACCTTCCAGAAGCGTAACTTAATCTGCGCCGGCAACTCTTTAATCTCAGCTATCTTTATTTGCCGGCTCTTTGTGTACACTAGCCGCGCTATCGTAGATAACGGTTTCGCGACAATATATATATATATATATATATATGTGTGTGTGTGTGTGAGAGAGAGAGAGAGAGAGAGAGAGAGAGAGAGAGAGAGAGAGAGAGAGAGAGAGAGAGAGAGAGAGAGAGAGAGAGAGAGAGAGAGAGAGAGAGAGAGAGAGAGAGAGAGAGAGAGAGAGAAGATGAATGAAAATTGTTTTGGCATTTGTAACCGTTTTACTTTTAAGAGAGAGTATATATTACAAATGGCATGGCTTAACTGTGTTCAAACAATGTATTAAGTTGCATAAATGTGAATATGAAAATAGCAAAACAGACACCAAATATCAACAAAGTGGGCCAGAGACTTTGAGGCGTGTCAGTTCTATGTGAGTAAATAAATAAGTTTTATGTGAGAGACTTCGTGCTTGATTCGGAATACTTTGACAGTCAAATGTTTTAAAGATATGTGATATCTTTGATACTCGATTCTCTTTGTATATCCAAGAAAAAGGTGAATAACATTCTGTTTGAGAAAGTAAACACATTTGGTGCTGACATCTCACTTCACCCCAAACATCTGTAGGTCCACTCATTGTCATACACTCAATATTACAACATTCTGCAAATCTACAGTTATTATCATTTTTAAAAGACGACCTTATCTACGTTTTTAGAACCTAGCTTTAGTTTAAACCACAACTTAATCTTCTAACAATACGAACAGGAGCATTTCAAAATATGATCAATCCACAAACATTCTACAGCACAAGCCAACATTTTCGTCTGTATCTTCTTTCTTTTTTAACTAACGTCCTCCAACGTCAACTCATATCAGACGATGAATTGAATGATGTTCAAATGAGTACAGGGTACACAGAGCTTAGAGTTACCAGACATTCATCTTTCAGGATAAGAGAAAACCTCCAACGTTAAGTCATATCGGACGATGAATGAAATGATGTTCAAATGAGCACAGGGTACATAGAGCTTAGAGTTACCAGACATTCATCTTTCAGGATAAGAGAAAAACTCCAACGTTGTCATATCGGACGATAAATGAAATGATGTTTTAAATAGTACAGGGTACATAGAGCTTAGAGTTACCAGACATTCATCTTTCAGGATAAGAGAAAAACTCCAACGTTAAGTCATATCGGACGATGAATGAAATGATGTTCCAATGAGTACAGGGTACATAGAGCTTAGAGTTACCAGACATTCATCTTTCAGGATAAGAGAAAACCTCCAACGTTAAGTCATATCGGACGATGAGTGAAATGATGTTCCAATGAGTACAGGGTACATAGAGCTTAGAGTTACCAGACATTCATCTTTCAGGATAAGAGAAAAACTCCAACGTTAAGTCATATCGGACGATAAATGAAATGATGTTCAAATGAGTACAGGGTACATAGAGCTTAGAGTTACCAGACATTCATCTTTCAGGATAAGAGAAAACCTCCAACATTAAGTCATATCGGACGATGAATGAAATGATGTTCAAATGAGTACAGGGTACATAGAGCTTAGAGCTACCAGACATTCATCTTTCAGGATAAGAGAAAACCTCCAACGTTAAGTCATATCGGACGATGTATGAAATGATGTTCAAATGAGTACAGGGTACATAGAGCTTAGAGTTACCAGACATTCATCTTTCAGGATAAGAGAAAACCTCCAACGTTAAGTCATATCGGACGATGAGTGAAATGATGTTCAAATGAGTACAGGGTACAAAGAGCTTAGAGTTACCAGACATTCATCTTTCAGGATAAGAGAAAAACTCCAACATTGAGTCATATCGGACGATGAATGAAATGATGTTCAAATGAGTACAGGGTACATAGAGCTTAGAGTTACCAGACATTCATCTTTCAGGATAAGAGAAAACCTCGAACGTTAAGTCATATCGGACAATGAATGAAATGATGTTCAAATGAGTACAGGGTACATAGAGCTTAGAGTTACCAGACATTCTTCTTTCGGGATAAGAGAAAACCTCCAACGTTAAGTCATATCGGACGATAAATGAAATGATGTTCAAATGAGTACAGGGTACATAGAGCTTAGAGTTACCAGACATTCATCTTTCAGGATAAGAGAAAGCCTCCAGCGTTAAGTCATATCGGACGATAAATGAAATGATGTTCAAATGAGTACAGGGTACATAGAGCTTAGAGTTACCAGACATTCTTCTTTCAGGATAAGAGAAAACGTCCAACGTTAAGTCATATCGGACGATAAATGAAATGATGTTCAAATGAGTACAGGGTACATAGAGCTTAGAGTTACCAGACATTCATCTTTCAGGATAAGAGAAAACCTCCAACGTTAAGTCATATCGGACGATGAGTGAAATGATGTTCAAATGAGTACAGGGTACAAAGAGCTTAGAGTTACCAGACATTCATCTTTCAGGATAAGAGAAAAACTCCAACATTGAGTCATATCGGACGATGAATGAAATGATGTTCAAATGAGTACAGGGTACATAGAGCTTAGAGTTACCAGACATTCATCTTTCAGGATAAGAGAAAACCTCGAACGTTAAGTCATATCGGACAATGAATGAAATGATGTTCAAATGAGTACAGGGTACATAGAGCTTAGAGTTACCAGACATTCTTCTTTCGGGATAAGAGAAAACCTCCAACGTTAAGTCATATCGGACGATAAATGAAATGATGTTCAAATGAGTACAGGGTACATAGAGCTTAGAGTTACCAGACATTCATCTTTCAGGATAAGAGAAAGCCTCCAGCGTTAAGTCATATCGGACGATAAATGAAATGATGTTCAAATGAGTACAGGGTACATAGAGCTTAGAGTTACCAGACATTCTTCTTTCAGGATAAGAGAAAACGTCCAACGTTAAGTCATATCGGACGATAAATGAAATGATGTTCAAATGAGTACAGGGTACATAGAGCTTAGAGTTACCAGACATTCATCTTTCAGGATAAGAGAAAACCTCCAGCGTTAAGTCATATCGGACAATGAATGAAATGATGTTCAAATGAGTACAGGGTACATAGAGCTTAGAGTTACCAGACATTCATCTTTCAGGATAAGAGAAAACCTCGAATGTTAAGTCATATCGGACGATGAATGAAATGATGTTCAAATGAGTACAGGGTACATTGAGCTTAGAGTTACCAGACATTCATCTTTCAGGATAAGAGAAAAACTCCAACGTTAAGTCATATCGGACAATGAATGAAATGATGTTCAAATGAGTACAGGGTACATAGAGCTTAGAGTTACCAGACATTCATCTTTCAGGATAAGAGAAAACATCGAACGTTAAGTCATATCGGACAATGAATGAAATGATGTTCAAATGAGTACAGGGTACATAGAGCTTAGAGTTACCAGACATTCATCTTTCAGGATAAGAGAAAACCTCCAACGTTAAGTCATATCGGACGATAAATGAAATGATGTTCAAATGAGTACAGGGTACACAGAGCTTAGAGTTACCAGACATTCATCTTTCAGGATAAGGGAAAACCTCCAAAGTTAAGTCATATCGGACGATGAGTGAAATGATGTTTAAATGAGTACAGGGTACATAGAGCTTGGAATTACCAGACATTTCGTGTTAAGGGAAAACGCTTTATAAGCACCTTGGCGAGATGTCTCATCCTGGGCGACATACGAACTCGTGACCTCTTGTGCGCGCGGCAGAGGCGCTACAGGGGCAAGCACCGGGGGGAGGGGCACATGATAACGACAATGACTGTCTTACAAACAAACACTGTTGCCAAGATTTGGAAGGTTTGCTTTGCCACCTTTATCAATCGTCTCGTATTTGGAAACAAAGACCAACATTTAAGGAGCTAGAAATTGTTTTTGTCCGTAGCCCATCTTTTGAACTAGACTAATTTTAGTACATATGTGGTTTTTCGCGGTTTAAAACGTCAAATAAACGATAAACAATATATAACAAAGTGCATTTCGGTAGTAGGACACATACGGCCGGTGCATGCAGCCCGCCACTTGCTTTCTAAGGCCGGCGGGAGTACGTTTCATTAAGTCGGCGCCTACTCTAATCAAGGTTGTGTTACGTTGGTAAGGTATGTCAGTCAAACCCGTTTTGTAGTCAGCTCTTTTATAACAGCCTAAAATTAGGTATCGGGTGGTTACAAATACTAAACGACTGGTTCTGTTTGAAAGTCCATTTAGTCGATTGAGGTTTATATTCACGATCATAACAATAAATACAAGACGATATTCCAAACGAAATTTGGAGTATGAACTTGAAATTCCTTCCGAGCTTTAAATATAAACTTCCATAATGTATTTGCTATTAGAATAACTAAAGAATTCCTTTCAATTCCGCACTGAGCTCCGCCTAAGTTTAACCTAACAGCTGTACGTGCCCATGTAAACAACAATGTTGCCGCCTGCTACCTTTGTTATGACATCAACCAGTACATTGTTGAACAATGAGAGCAATTGTTTCACTTTATTAACTCTATCATGAAATACGAATATTATTTCGGGGAAACTCAGTAGATATAAACAAATAAGAAGGTTATTACTGTTTATAAGATATAAACAATATAAGGTTATAAGAATGATTACTAAGATCCATAGCAGAGGTTCCTGCAAAGACCTTTTGATATAAAACCTTTCTTGCATAGAAATTAATTGTTCTTTCACACTTTCCGTGTGTAGGCCAAATTATGCTAAGGTAGAGTCAGACTGAAAAATACAATGCCATAGCCGGGATTTGAACCACGGATCTTCTGGTCTCTCTCCAGCCGCTCTAACCATTGAGCTACTATGACCAACGAACCAACATGACATAAAATTCCCTAACGGACCCGTATTTTTCCTGGTAAACCACTAGGAGTTCGCATAGACACATGAGACAACTACCTTAATGACGACTTACTATGCTGTAAGTACTTTAAGGCCCGGGCTTTATAGTAAACCACTAGGAGTTCTCATAAACACATGAGACAACTACCTTAATGACGACTTACTATGCTGTAAGTACTTTAAGGCCCGGGCTTTATAGTAAACCACTAGGAGTTCTCATAAACACATGAGACAACTACCTTAATGACGACTTACTATGCTGTAAGTACTTTAAGACCCGGACTTTATAGTAAACCATTAGGAGTTCTCATAAACACATGAGACAACTACCTTAATGACGACTTACTATGTTGTAAGTACTTTAAGGCCCGGACTTTATAGTAAACCACTAGGAGTTCTCATAAACACAAGAGACATCTACCTTAATGACGACTTACTATGTTGTAAGTACTTTAAGGCCCGGACTTTATAGTAAACCACTAGGAGTTCTCATAAACACATGAGACAACTACCTTAATGACGACGTACTATGCTGTAAGTACTTTAAGACCCGGGCTTTATAGTAAACCACTAGGAGTTCTCATAAACACATGAGACAACTACCTTAATGACGACTTACTATGCTGTAAGTACTTTAAGGCCCGGGCTTTATAGTAAACCACTAGGAGTTCTCATAAACACATGAGACAACTACCTTAATGACGACTTACTATGCTGTAAGTACTTTAAGACCCGGACTTTATAGTAAACCATTAGGAGTTCTCATAAACACATGAGACAACTACCTTAATGACGACTTACTATGTTGTAAGTACTTTAAGGCCCGGACTTTATAGTAAACCACTAGGAGTTCTCATAAACACATGAGACAACTACCTTAATGACGACTTACTATGCTGTAAGTACTTTAAGACCCGGGCTTTATAGTAAACCACTAGGAGTTCTCATAAACACATGAGACAACTACCTTAATGACGACTTACTATGCTGTAAGTACTTTAAGACCCGGACTTTATAGTAAACCATTAGGAGTTCTCATAAACACAAGAGACAACTACCTTAATGACGACTTACTATGCTGTAAGTACTTTAAGGCTCGGGCTTTATAGTAAACCACTAGGAGTTCTCATAAACACACGAGACAACTACCTTAATGACGACTTACTATGTTGTAAGTACTTTAAGTTCCGGGCTTTATAGTAAACCACTAGGAGTTCTCATAAACGCATGAGACATCTACCTTAATGATGACTTACTATGCTGTAAGTACTTTAAGGCCCGGGCTTTATAGTAAACCACTAGGAGTTCTCATAAACACATGAGACAACTACCTTAATGACGACTTACTATGCTGTAAGTACTTTAAGGTCCGGACTTTATAGTAAACCACTAGGAGTTCTCATAAACACATGAGACAACTACCTTAATGGCGACTTACTATGCTGTAAGTACTTTAAGGTCCGGACTTTATAGTAAACCACTAGGAGTTCTCATAAACACATGAGACAACTACCTTAATGGCGACTTACTATGCTGTAAGTACTTTAAGGTCCGGACTTTATAGTAAACCACTAGGAGTTCTCATAAACACATGAGACAACTACCTTAATGACGACTTACTATGCTGTAAGTACTTAAAGGCCCGGGCTTTATAGTAAACCACTAGGAGTTCTCATAAACACATGAGACAACTACCTTAATGACGACTTACTATGCTGTAAGTACTTTAAGGTCCGGGCTTTATAGTAAACCACTAGGAGTTCTCATAAACACATGAGACAACGACCTTAATGACGACTTACTATGCTGTAAGTACTTTAAGGTCCGGGCTTTATAGTAAACCACTAGGAGTTCTCATAAACACATGAGACAACGACCTTAATTACGACTTACTATACTGTAAGTACTTTAAGGCCCGGGCTTTATAGTAAACCACTAGGAGTTCTCATAAACACATGAGACAACTACCTTAAAGACGACTTACTATGCTGTAAGTACTTTAAGTTCCGGGCTTTATAGTAAACCACTAGGAGTTCTCATAAACACATGAGACATCTACCTTAATGACGACTTACTATGCTGTAAGTACTTTAAGGCCCGGGCTTTATAGTAAACCACTAGGAGTTCTCATAGACACATGAGACAACTACCTTAATGACGACTTACTATGCTGTAAGTACTTTAAGGTCCGGACTTAATAGTAAACCACTAGGAGTTCTCATAAACACATGAGACAACTACCTTAATGGCGACTTACTATGCTGTAAGTACTTTAAGGTCCGGACTTTATAGTAAACCACTAGGAGTTCTCATAAACACACGAGACAACTACCCTAATGACGACTTACTATACTGTAAGTACTTTAAGGCCCGGGCTTTATAGTAAACCACTAGGAGTTCTCATAAACACATGAGACAACTACCTTAATGGCGACTTACTATGCTGTAAGTACTTTAAGATCCGGACTTTATAGTAAACCACTAGGAGTTCTCATAAACACATGAGACAACTACCTTAATGACGACTTACTATGCTGTAAGTACTTTAAGACCCGGACTTTATAGTAAACCACTAGGAGTTCTCATAAACACATGAGACAACTACCTTAATGGCGACTTACTATGCTGTAAGTACTTTAAGGTCCGGACTTTATAGTAAACCACTAGGAGTTCTCATAAACACATGAGACAACTACCTTAATGACGACTTACTATGCTGTAAGTACTTTAAGGCCCGGGCTTTATAGTAAACCACTAGGAGTTCTCATAAACACATGAGACAACTACCTCAATGACGACTTACTATGCTGTAAGTACTTTAAGGTCCGGGCTTTATAGTAAACCACTAGGAGTTCTCATAAACACATGAGACAACGACCTTAATGACGACTTACTATGCTGTAAGTACTTTAAGGTCCGGGCTTTATAGTAAACCACTAGGAGTTCTCATAAACACATGAGACAACGACCTTAATGACGACTTACTATACTGTAAGTACTTTAAGGCCCGGGCTTTATAGTAAACCACTAGGAGTTCTCATAAACACATGAGACAACTACCTTAAAGACGACTTACTATGCTGTAAGCACTTTAAGGTCCGGACTTTATAGTAAACCACTAGGAGTTCTCATAAACACATGAGACAACGACCTTAATGACGACTTACTATGCTGTAAGTACTTTAAGGTCCGGGCTTTATAGTAAACCACTAGGAGTTCTCATAAACACATGAGACAACGACCTTAATGACGACTTACTATACAGTAAGTACTTTAAGGCCAGGGCTTTATAGTAAACCACTAGGAGTTCTCATAAACACATGAGACAACTACCTTAAAGACGACTTACTATGCTGTAAGTACTTTAAGTTCAGGGCTTTATAGTAAACCACTAGGAGTTCTCATAAACACATGAGACATCTACCTTAATGACGACTTACTATGCTGTAAGTACTTTAAGGCCCGGGCTTTATAGTAAACCACTAGGAGTTCTCATAGACACATGAGACAACTACCTTAATGACGACTTACTATGCTGTAAGTACTTTAAGGTCCGGACTTTATAGTAAACCACTAGGAGTTCTCATAAACACATGAGACAACTACCTTAATGGCGACTTACTATGCTGTAAGTACTTTAAGGTCCGGACTTTATAGTAAACCACTAGGAGTTCTCATAAACACACGAGACAACTACCCTAATGACGACTTACTATGCTGTAAGTACTTTAAGATCCGGACTTTATAGTAAACCACTAGGAGTTCTCATAAACACATGAGACAACTACCTTAATGACGACTTACTATGCTGTAAGTACTTTAAGGTCCGGACTTTATAGTAAACCACTAGGAGTTCTCATAAACACATGAGACAACTACCTTAATGGCGACTTACTATGCTGTAAGTACTTTAAGATCCGGACTTTATAGTAAACCACTAGGAGTTCTCATAAACACATGAGACAACTACCTTAATGGTGACTTACTATGCTGTAAGTACTTTAAGGTCCGGACTTTATAGTAAACCACTAGGAGTTCTCATAAACACATGAGACAACTACCTTAATGACGACTTACTATGCTGTAAGTACTTTAAGGCCCGGGCTTTATAGTAAACCACTAGGAGTTCTCATAAACACATGAGACAACTACCTTAATGACGACTTACTATGCTGTAAGTACTTTAAGGTCCGGGCTTTATAGTAAACCACTAGGAGTTCTCATAAACACATGAGACAACGACCTTAATGACGACTTACTATGCTGTAAGTACTTTAAGGTCCGGGCTTTATAGTAAACCACTAGGAGTTCTCATAAACACATGAGACAACGACCTTAATGACGACTTACTATACTGTAAGTACTTTAAGGCCCGGGCTTTATAGTAAACCACTAGGAGTTCTCATAAACACATGAGACAACTACCTTAAAGACGACTTACTATGCTGTAAGTACTTTAAGTTCCGGGCTTTATAGTAAACCACTAGGAGTTCTCATAAACACATGAGACAACTACATTAATGGGACTTACTATGCAGTAAGTACTTTAAGACCCGGGCATTATAGTAAACCACTAGGAGTTCTTATAAACACATGAGACAACTACCTTAAAGACGACTTACTATGCAGTAAGTAGTTTAAGACCCGGGCTTTATAGTAAACCACTAGGAGTTCTCATAAACACATGAGACAACTACATTAATGGGACTTACTATGCTGTAAGTATTTTAAGGCCCGGGCTTTACAATTCGGACCACTATTAGATCAATTACTGGAAATTAATTGTTTCACATTAGCCGTGTGTAGGCCAAATGGGGTTAGCTATAAAGCCCGGGTCTTAAAGTACTCACACGTTGTAAGTCGGCATTAAGGTAGTTGTCTCATGTGTTTATGAGAACTCCGGGCCTTAAAGTACTTACAGCATAGTAAGTCGTCATTAAGGTAGTTGTCTCATGTGTTTATGAGAACTCCTAGTGGTTTACTATAAAGCCCGGGCCTTAAAGTACTTACAGCATAGTAAGTCGTCATTAAGGTAGTTGTCTCATGTGTTTATGAGAACTCCTAGTGGTTTACTGTAAAGCCCGGGCCTTAAAGTACTTACAGCATAGTAAGTCGTCATTAAGGTAATTGTCTCTTGTGTTTATGAGAACTCCTAGTGGTTTACTATAAAGCCCGGGCCTTAAAGTACTTACAGCATAGTAAGTCGTCATTAAGGTAGTTGTCTCATGTGTTTATGAGAACTCCTAGTGGTTTACTATAAAGCCCGGGTCTTAAAGTACTCACACGTTGTAAGTCGCCATTAAGGTAATTGTCTCATGTGTTTATGAGAACTCCTAGTGGTTTACTATAAAGTCCGGGTCTTAAAGTACTTATAGCATAGTACGTCGTCATTAAGGTAGTTGTCTCATGTGTTTATGAGAACTCCTAGTGGTTTACCGGGAAAAACACGAGTCAGTTGGAGCATTCAATGTCATGTCGGCATGTTGGCCATAGTAGGTCAAGGGTTAGCGTGGTTGGACGGCAACCAGAAGATGCGTGGTTCAAATCCCGGTTATGGCATTGAATTTTTCAGTCTGGCTCTATCCTTTCCTTTCTTGTATATATATTCTCGATCCTAAAGTTTTTGTATGCATCGAGCCTCATTTATAATAAATAATGTAACTAGACGAAAGTGTAACATCCATTATCCCAGTGCTAAACATTCTTGCTCCCAAAAAGGTGTGCATGATGAAACCATTAAAATAATTGACGCTTTTCCTAAGAATCTTAGATTTAAAAAAATGATAATTTCGGTATTTTTAAAAATACTGCTAGAGAGTACCTATTGTGACGTAGACGGCGAACTCGCGTTGCCGATCGATAATGCGGACTGGCGGTGGTGGCGGGGGGGGGGACGCAAGGGGTGGCACCTCCTCCTACCGCGCGAAGGTGCTCGAAGGCTCCAGAATGATTTCCCCCTCCATAATGGAAGAATCGGGAGGTTTCGGGGCGATCGATACAAGCGAGGCGACGGTTAGTGGAGTGGAGGACGTCGCGGTATGCGGACGTGTAGTTAGTTGAGTGAGTGACCGTGAGCCGGGCGGATATGTAGTTGAGTTGAGTGAACGGGTAAAGATGAACTGTCAAGGTTGAATGGTGTAAATTAAATTGCAATTGTGTACCTGCATCGGAACGGTAACGGACAAACTGGTAAATCGTAATTGTGTACATTAAACTGTAATTGGAATAAGGTGAAAATAAAGAACATTGTTAAGTTTGTGTAATTGGACTTTTTTATTTCACGAGCCCACAAAGTCACAACTGGTGTCAGGAGTGCGATATAACACAATGGAGGCAGCATTAGAAAAGATTTTAGCGGAACTGAAACAAATGAAGACGGCCAACGACAGCATCACCGAGAAGATGGAAGAAATGAAGGCCGAATTAACAACAAAAACAGAAGCGGCAAATAACAACCTGGCCGCAGAGTTGAAACAAATGAAGACGGCCAACGACAACATCACCGAGAAGATGGAAGAAATGAAGGCCGAGTTAACCACAGAAATGAGAGCAGTGAACGACCGTCTGGCCACGGAAATGAAGGTGGCGAACGAGGCTCTCGCCGCCAAATTTGAGGAACAGTTGGCCGGCGTGAGGGATGACGTCACGAATCTGGGCAAGCGGATGGGTCAAGTAGACGACCGCCTTAATGACCTAGAGGAAAAGGCCGACAACATCGCCAAACCCCTCACCCGCCTGACAGAGGAACACCGACCTTATGTGTGGACGGAGGACGCCGAAGACGCTTTCCAGCACCTGAAGACCATGTGCAGTGCCCCAATTTTGGGTTTCCCACAACTGGATGGCGCCTTCATTGTGGACACCGACGCTAGCGACCATTGCATTGGAGGTGTCCTATCGCAGATCCAGGACGCCATGAGCAGGTGATAGCCTACTACAGCAAGACGCTATCCAAGGCAGAGAAGAACTACTGCGTCACCCGACGGGAGTTACAGGCGGTAGTAAAGACCTTGGAGCACTTCCACAAGTACCTGTACGGCCAGCCATTCCACCTGAGAACTGACCATTCCACCCTAACCTGGCTATTGAGCTTTAAGAACCTGAAAGGCCAGACAGCACGTTGGGTCCTGAGGCTGCAGGAGTACGACTTCACCTCGGAACATCGTAGAGGGAAGAGCCACGGTAACGCTGACGCCATGTCCCGAAGACCCTGTCCAGAGGAGTGCGGCCAGTGCACAAGAGTGGAAGAGAAGGAGCGTGCCGCAGCAGTCCGAATAGTTGTGGCAGTGCCTGCTGAAGGCTGGGATAGCGCAGGCCTGAGGAAGGAGCAGCTGGCGGACGCAGACTTGGGACCACTCTTAAGGGAAGTGGAGGCAGGGACGAGACCAACCTGGGAGGACATCGCACCGAGGAGCGCCACCTACAAGTCGTACTGGGCCCAATGGGACTCGTTGAAGACCGGAGAGGGCGTGCTGTTCCGGGTATGGGAACCACCCGATGGGAAGACGCAGAGAGAACAGTTGGTACTTCCCCAGAGTAAGGTACCGGAAGTCTTGGAAGAAGTGCACGCCGGTACTTCAGGAGGACACCTGGGAGCGAACCGAACGATTGACAAACTTCGGCAGCGCTACTACTGGCTGAGACTCCGAGCAGATGCTGGTGGTGCACCTGGACCGTCTAGCCCGCTACGATGGTGCTGTTCGGGACGACCAGCCTTGAGGAGGGAGCAGTGTGACGTAGACGGCGAACTCGCGTTGCCGATCGATAATGCGGACTGGCGGTGGTGGCGGGGGGGACGCAAGGGGTGGCACCTCCTCCTACCGCGCGAAGGTGCTCGAAGGCTCCAGAATGATTTCCCCCTCCATAATGGAAGAATCGGGAGGTTTCGGGGCGATCGATACAAGCGAGGCGACGGTTAGTGGAGTGGATGACGTCGCGGTGTGCGGACGTGCAGTTAGTTGAGTGAGTGACCGTGAGCCGGGCGGACGTGTAGTTGAGTTGAGTGAACGGGTAAAGATGAACTGTCAAGGTTGAATGGTGTAAATTAAATTGCAATTGTGTACCTGCATCGGAACGGTAACGGACAAACTGGTAAATCGTAATTGTGTACATTAAACTGTAATTGGAATAAGGTGAAAATAAAGAACATTGTTAAGTTTGTGTAATTGGACTTTTTATTTCACGAGCCCACAAAGTCACACTATGTACAAGATTATCTGAATGACAAATGATCTTGATAATGCTTATGTAGCTCTGTACGTAAAATCTAACTGCTCCGATGACAAATCTTTGATGTCTGTTCAAAGGCTATTCAAATGCGTATATATAAATGTTATCTGTGAAGTTATTGGTTTGTGACATTCTTTTGTTTTGATATTTAATTGATACTATTTGGTCATAAGAAAGAGAGGAGACATGACTTCCTATGTTTTAGGAACTGAACGGTTGTCATGGTCGGTTATTTGTCATGTCTCATTCCTGTGAGCAATTCTGCGAACAATACCTACAAAACAAAACCTATGTTAAGTCACTCTTGTGCATACAACTTGTTTGAATGTAAAATGGCGTAACACCTGGGCGAAAGTCACGCTTATGAACGTGGGCGCGGAGTAATACAAAAAGTGTGTTTATTAAGTCGGATGCAGTGAGATAACTTGGAGTTTAACTTCACACACAAAAAACAAACATCGCCAGCGATTCTGGCGATGAAATGGTGGCAGAGAATTTATTTCGTAGAAGAGGAGCTAAAACAATCAGAATGCGAAATGATAATTTCAAGGAGTGGGACGACAACGCTATCGATTGTCAAAAGAGACTACATCCAATAGTTATCGATAGCTAAATGGTAACAATATGTGCAATAGAGTAACAGTTTAAGACCATTTTCAATCTTAAGGAACCCATACCAGCCTACACACCTAAAACAATAACATTAACTATGTAAACTTTTTACTAAAACTCTCCACATGTGTAAATTAAACCAACCATAAACTCATTCTTAAAGTTAAAATTGCTAAATGTTAATTTTATGTTTCCAATTTTCCGCCGGGAAGTCTCCAGATCGCTCGAACTATGTTAGGTTGTCAACACTGGTTAATACCTCATAGTAAGATTCCATCTCTGATGTATAACGCTTGGTAGCGCTAGTGTGCAATCAGAAGTTCCCGCTCTGTGATCTCAGATGAACCGCCATATTTGAAATTGCATTTCGCAGTCAATTTTTATGTTCTGATTTCTCTATTAGGTAATTGCATTGCGTTTAAGTATTCCATCCAAAAATTCATAATGAGATCTCACCGGAAATATGTTTTTTTTATCCCTTCCAAACTAAAAGATGAATTTCTTCAGAAATAGAAGTTCCTGTGAACGTAACTAAAAAACAAACAGTAAGTTAAATACTTAACTTGCTACAGTAAAACGAAAATATTTTTGAGGAACTGTTTGCGTAGATAACTTGATTACTTTATGTGTAATGGCATACAACGTATGTATTTTAAAAAGTGCAATAATTTTGAGGGCGACTGAACTTGTACCGAAGTTTCATGAATCATAAAGTAATCAACTGTAATCCTTTGAGGAAAAGGTAAAACAAATCATTAGCTTTCTCAATTCTCCTCCAACACACATGGTAAGGGTACAACTGTTTTGTAGTGTGTTCATTCTGTTGTTACAAGTGATCAAGTACGAGTGGAAGAAAACTGTAAACTTTGGGGATTCTTAAAATCATAGACTGTGTGTACACAAATTCTGTAAAATGAGTTCTAAACATAAGATATTATCACTGGAGGAAAAATTAAGGTTTTACTGAAGAACATGTACACAACAAACGTCCAACTAAAGAATTAGGTGTATTTTTTAAGGTAGGGAAAACTCAGATTTACGAGATTTTTAAACAATAAAAATTAAAGAATAGTGGTTAAAGGGAACAGCAGGTTATGTGAAACGCATCACAAAATCTACAGAGTATGACGAGCTAAATCACGCTGGGTTCAAGTGGTTTGTTAGCGCGTGCACTAAAGGAATTCCCATTTCTGGACCATTGCTTCAGACTCAAGCTTTAGAGACAACAAGAAAATTAGGCAAAGAGACAATTTCAGATCTTCCAATGTAAAGAACTTTGTGCTCTTGTGATTGGAAGTGAAAATGAGTATCGCAAAGGAGGAAAAATTGTTTATATTAGAGTATTATTTTCACTCGTATGGAAACAGTTATCAAGGCGGGCCAAGTATGAAGTTAGTGGCAGAACAATATCGTGAACACTTCAATAAGCAAGCACCTAGCATTACAGTTATGCTATCTGTTGTTAGTAGTGTATTGTGTCAATGCAAGAGAAAGTCCAGTAGGCCAGTAACTCTGTCTACAAATGACATGTCCTCAATCAGGTGTGGCAGTCTCCAAATCAAAGTCTTCGGCAAACATCCGTGAAATTAAACATCAGCAATACGTTACTTTGATGATTGTTTAAAGGGTGCATTTCCATACTGAATACAGGTTGGAGCACGATAGCTATGTCAGAATATTGTTGGCAATGGTGTACGAGGATCCAGATTTCTTGTTCAACGTGTGGTTCTCCAACAAAAGTCACATTCATTTTGAAGTTTTATCACTTGCTTTCTTGGTTGCGAGATGCCAGACACTACAGTCCAAAAACCGCTGCATAGTGGGCCTGAGACGACTTTATGTGCAGTGTCAGGAAACGGTGCGCTAGATCCGTATTTCATAGAGAATAATTCTGCACCTCTTACTGCTTATTGTTAACTAGGAACAGTATAGGAACATGGTGATTGGGCCATTTAATCAGGATCTAAGGTTTTGTCGTGCAAGAAACCTTTCCAGGACGAGTAATTTCCTGTGGGGCTGAGTTTCCCTAACCATCACATTGCTCCGAACTTCACCATCTGATGCTTCGTTGTGCGGAATGTTAAAGGAGAAAGTTTTAAATTGTCCAGAACCACCCAAAACTGTGTCTGCATTATGTCACAAGATCGTCTTGTTCTTTGGTACTCTGCAGTAACCTGCGTTCCAGAATATGTTGGATCTGCGTGATTGTTATGAACACTGCCTACAGCACAATGAAGCAGATTTTGAACATTTACACTATCATCTTGATATGTAAAGGAAATGACAATAAGAATTACAATTTGCAATACTGTATATTTTGGTGCAAACTCTATTTAAATATCGTGCTCCATAGTCTAGGGGTATAAAATTCTAGCCGACGTAGCATGTTCAAACCCAGCGATGGGCGATGGACGTAAAGAGCTTCAGCAGGGCTTCCTTTGAAACGGAAGTAAAACTGGCGATCCCGTGTCGCAGATTTAAAACACATAGAAAAAAAGCTCAAGTGTCATAAAGATGCCTCTGCAATCTTTGACACCCAATATACAAGTTGCCTGCCCCACATAGAACCAAGCTCTGTGTGGCTGGAAATTTACGTTGTGTAAGAGTGGCATTAGACACACGAGCGGAGTGCTAGTGGCGTTTCAGTGTTCAGTGAATGCATAAAGCTGAACAGTTCAATTAAAGTCAAACCACACCTCTGGCATTACTTGCCTAATCAGTAGTATGAGACACCATTTACTATAATTCAAAACAACTAATATCGGCAAAGAATAAGAAGATACGACTTTGACAGCCATGTTATTCACTTTCGCTTCACAACACCTGTGCTAGTTTTTTCTCATCATTGTCATTGGTGGAGCTGCCGTCATTTGTTGCTATATTCATAATGATGTGACACGATTCTGTGTTCTTTTCCTTCCAATATTCAGCTTCTGTTTCCTCCACTTTATAAATTTCTTGCTTTTTTCTTGTGCAATAGACTACCAGAAGGGGAATAAATCTTCCTTCCTAACTTCTTTGTTGCAATTAATGACACGTTTCTGCAAGAAATTCACTAACTCATTCTTGGTAGAACATTTGGTTGGGCACTTTTCAGATAAGGTTCAATGTCCAAAATTAAAAGAAAACAAGGTGTGATGTGTGGAATAAGCATTTCTTTCAACCATTTTAGTGGTTCATTTAACCATAGTAATCTCTACTAGCGCTTCCTGCCTTAGACAACAGTTTCGCTACATTTACAAACCCCTTCTTGCCTCCAGCATGTATTGTAAAAAATAAACCAACTGCCTGCATTGTAACATTTGGCAACTTCAAAAACGTCATATACTTCCAGAACCTCTTCTCAGTCATATGACTACTTCATGAAAAAAAAAAAAAAAAAAAAAAAACAATATTTCTATTTTATATCAAAATTTAACTGTATTGGAACACCACAGTGAAGCGAAACAATTATTAAATTATAGATGAGTCGTATTTATTACACATCACCTTATTACACGGGATTTCGAAGTCATTAGTTGGTTTTTATGTTTCTCTATGTATATTTTCTACCAAATGACTTTATAATTCTGCCAGAAAACAACCCCACATTTAAATTCATCACAAAATCAACAGATTGCAGCAGCAACTCCAGAACTACCCACACCACTGGATCAAGCTTTAGTCGCATTAGAGCCGATGATGCGAACAGTGGTTCACGAAACATGTCCTCAACGTAGGTATGTAAGTGAAGCTGACATGTAATAAATACGACTCATCTATAATTTAATAATACTTTTATTGTTGCTCAAATTATTCTGTTTGTTCAAGAGGTTCCAAGTTCAAAGCTTGGCATGGGTGAATTATCTGGATAAGATTTTTTCCTGAGCTTTTCCTTATTCCAAAAGTTAAATGTATGGTAACTCTAAGCTCGATGGATACTGGGCTCATCTGAGTATCATTTCACCCATTTCAAACAGTGCAGTGCAGAGATAAAAGCTCGCCAAAATAGTGGGGGGAAGGAGACGGAATTCTAGAGAGTTCGTTGAGAGAGATTGTTTGAGAACATTCCAGATAGTGAGCAATCTATAAAAAGGGAGCCCGCCCGCCACAGTTAGTCAGTTGGTAATTGAACTCGCGTGCGTGAACAGCTGTGTGAGTGGTCATTGACCTTCCACGTTGTATTGTGTATGTGACATAATTCTGCAATTGTAAAGGTTGACGAAGTGTGTTTCTATGGAAATAAAGAGCAATTTTTGGGTTTGTAACCTGGACTTTTAGTTTCACAAACCCAAAAAGTCACAATAAATATATATATTCTGCTTCCCCTTTGTTGCCTACTTGAGTGGGAAATTTATGTAATTTTGCCTGTATTCCTTGTGATATTTTTCTGTTAAAATACAAAGCAACTGATGAGCTTCACTATGGACCATAAGATTTGGTTTACAAATGGTCTCTTGACGTACCCTCAGTCATGATAGTAGCTTGGCACTTGTAAAAAACAAATACCTAGAAACGAGACCAGCACACACAACTGATACTCGTGTAAGGAACAATAACAATGTAACATGATAATTTTTGTTTGTACAAGCATTGCAACACGTCATCAGCTTACCTCCCTTACCAGATTTCCCTGCATCTCTCAAACAAACAGAGCTTAGTCCTGCACAGTATGTCTCACTGCATTCATTATATTACATGTGTGTTATTCTGTGATTAAATCTTTGAGTTAACATAAGCAGACTTCATCCGTCATAAAGAAGAGCATTGGGCCCAAGAAAAGTCAACAATCTAAGAGAACAATTGCAATAAGTAATTTGTTTCTCTTTGTCAACTCATGTACTACGAGGTATGTTCAAGTTATAACTCCTCCTATTACTTTTCAGGACTGGGACCAGATAGGAGCTTCTGGTTTTATTTTTTAAATACATGTGTACTCTTTATGAATGCATGACAGAGGTGGCAACACTGTACAGTGCATAGAACTCTAGTGGCAGCGACGAGAGTCAGCACTGTTTTTGATACTTAAAATGGACATGTTTTCATTGCAAGAACAGCATGTAATCAATCATTTTCTCCATTTTCGTGGTGTGACACCTATTGAAATTTCACCAGTTGAGTGAGGCATGTGGTGACGGTACCATGGATGTGTCTACTGTGCGTTACTGCATGTGAAAGTTCAATGAAGGCACAACAAACCAAAACAGTCACGCATGGCCTCGCACCAGCCAGTCTGACGACATGATCCAGCAAGTGGAGAAAATTGTTTTGGAGGATCGCCGATTGAGCATTGCAAATATTGCCTCCAAAATTGGCATTTCCGTAGGATCTGTGCACATAATCCTGTATGAAGATCTGAAAATACAAAAAGTGTCTTCCAGGTGGGTGCCACGAATGCTGACGGATGATCACAAGGCTGAAGTGATTGCTGATGCTCCCTACTCACCTGACCTGCCTCCTAGTGCCTTTTGGCTGTTTCCCACGATGAAAGATACTCTCCATGGTCACAGATTCACCAGTCATGCCGCTATTGCCTCAGCGATTTTCTAGTTATCAAAACACACTCCTAAAGAAGCATTCACAGTGGTCATGGAATCATGGTGTCGATGTTGTGAAAAATGTGTAATGGTAGAGGGAGATTTCATTGAGAAGTGACACTAGTTTTACATTTTTCTTGTGATTACTTTGTGCAATAAAAAAAAAAAAAAAAAAAAGTGTTATAACTTAAAAGTACCTCATACATGCTTGGAATTTGAGATATTTCGTTAGCACGTGATGGCATATTGTACGAGATACACAAACTTGCTGGGACAATCTTATTTGGCTTCTTGCTACGTTTGGTTGACTAGCAGCAAATTCTCACTATCGGATATTCACAATGGAACATTTATTCCTCAATTTCTTGTACAAATCTCTAATTGTGCTGGTTGTGGATATTTATCAATTCAATTCAATTTATTCATCCTTTAAATCTCCATACAAGATTGTGGACATGTCAAAACAAAAAAATTTAAGTACAACATTTAAATACAGAAATTACAAAAAAACATGTATAAGAGTATATGGCAAAATATAATAATATAACTTAACTTTTCAAGTACTCTTGAATAGAATAAAAACATGCTTCACTTAAAAATGTATGTAGTTTCAATTTAAAAATCTTTTGGTTGTCAATCTGTTTTAAATAAAGAGGTAACTTATTGTACAGTTGGGTAGCACTATAAGTGAAGGAATGTTTGTATAACGTGGTAGTAGGTGTGAACTGTTTCTTGTATGACTGCATATATTTGAAAGGTTTTACATGTAAAAGAACTTTGTATATGTAGAAACATGGCAGTTCCTTAAAATACACTCTACAGCTCACATATGCAGGTTGGTTCACTATTATTCTTATGGCTCTTTTTTGCATTTGAAAAACATTTTCTGACATATTTGAATTATCCCAAAAGATGATACCATAATTCATAAGGGAATGAAAATATGCAAAATATGCCATTCGGACTGTCTTTACGTCTGCTATTGTTTTTAATGTTTTAAAGCATAGCACTGCTTACTTAACTTTTCAATCAAATCTTCTATATGTACTGTCCAATCCAAGTTTTGATTTAACCACAAACCTAACATTTCTGTATCTTTTACATATGAAATGTTGATGCCATCCAAATTAAGGTCAGGGAAGGTAATACTTCTATTTATGCCAAAAACCTATTGCTACTGTTTTATCTTTGTTTAAAATTAGTCTGTTTTGATCAAGCCATTGCATAATAGTTTCATTAATTTCATTTACATTTTGAAGTAAATGACCTTTATCATTACCAGTGATGAGTATGTTTGTGTCATCTGCAAAAATAGTAAGGGGACCTGACGGACCCCACATTTTATAATTTTCATTTCAGAATGTTCATCATAAAGTGTATTAGTCTTTGCATCTAAAAATTGTAATTCCACTATCTGTTTCTTGTTCTATCCCTAAACATTTCTTTAGTCTGTTCTTATGTAAAATTCCACTGTATCAATTTGTTTTACAATTGAGAACTGCACCATTTCCTTATTAATATTCTGCGATATTCAAGACAATTGCTGTCAAACTAAAACATCCAACTTGAACAATTATTATTTATAAGAAAACAGGCGCCAAACATGAACAAAGTTGGCTAGGTGCAGAGAGCCTAAGAGAAGTTCCGGTTTTACGTGGGACACTCTGTAGAATGAGATACCAAAAAGAAGCTAATGACAAATCATCACTATTGACAACACCTGAACTTGCTCATATGAAGCGCAATTGAAATGCTAAACCATTGCTACTGTCCATGACCTCTTGCGACACTGGCAATGGAAGATTCTAGAACATCCACTGTACTTAACCAATTTGATTATGATCTCTTTGCTAAAATGAAAGAACCACTGCTAGGAAATAACATCAGAGATGAAATTATCGAGGCAATAAGGCAGTCAGTACAGGATATCAACAGAAATAGACTCGCACACGGTATACAATGCCTTCCTAATATTTGACAGTCATAAATAACGGAGACAATTATATTGAAGGTGAGTAACTATAAGTCCTGACAATAAAGGCATTTCAGAGGGGAAAAAAAATGTACTTATTACTTTTATCCAATCCTTATACAAAAAGGTTGTTTTATAGGATACTTAACAAAAACTAAAACAACAAATTTCAATGCATTTTAATGATTCCATATTCGTAATGTATGTCACATTTTGATATTTCTGCATAAATCCAATTAAATTTATAAGTTTGACATAATGTACACTTCTAACATTTCTATTAGAATTATTACCTAGGATTTTGCTTGAAACTGACTGAATATCCACCTGACGAAGGATCTTGTGTCAACTGAAAGTTCTCAGTGGACAGTCCAAAAGGTCGCAGAATCATGTTGCCCAAATCTTTAAGTTTACCTGCAAAACACATACAGTAATAAGATATCTACATCAATCTGGTAACTTCTATATGTAACAGTACCACCCAAAATTTAGATTTCATTTGAAGCATGTCTTTTCATGTCCCCTATATTCCCCTAGTAGCATTGTTACAGAAAGATATCCTTTTATGAGTGTGTCAGGTAAATAAAAGTTTGGTTATGCACATTTGGAAGCGACATCCAAATTACAAGGGTAATCCCAAAAGTAAGGTCTCCAATTTTTTTAAAATTTAAATAAACATTTATTTTCAACAAATGGTAAATTGAATTTAAGCTTGAACATTCTTCTTTTTCTCCACATAATCGCCATTTTGATCTATGCATTTTTGTATGCCGATGTTATACCAGTCCACCGCCATGCTCTTGAAGAAGCGTTGGACATCATCTTTCACCTCTTCGTTGTCACTAAAGTGTGTTCCAGCCAAGAGTTCTTTCAATTTGGGAAACAACTGATAGTCAGTGGATGCTAAGTCCGGACTATACGGTGGGTGATGATATCCCATCCAAACTGATGCAGAGATCCACAGTGTGGGGGCCAGTGTTATCATGGAGAAGGCTGATGACTTTGCTCAACATTCCTCTTCTTCGGTTTTTGAATTGCCCGTCTGAGTTTTCTTAATGTCTGACAATACCTGTCGGCTCACCAATACAGCTCATCGAGAACCTTTTTAATTTTGTTGCATGCAAATCAAAGAAAATCTGAAGATGCAAAGTAATACTTAAGTTCCATTTTGGATTGGTTTGTTTACAATGCTTCCACTACTTAGTGCAACAGAAATACAACTTTACATTGGTAAATTATTAACTTTACCAAGAATTATGCATTCTTTGATATAATAGCAAATTACTTTACTTTAAATTTAAAGGGAGTCGATTAATGACACTAAACAACACTTACTTTTAAATTTTTCCGGAACATGTTTCAGAGGCTTTGCCTCTATCCTCAGCCGGCCATCGACTGGTTCTCATTGGTGTAGTTGACGATATTTTGTCACAGGTCTCCTCTGGTGGCGGTTCAAGGAACTTGCTGAACAAATCTTTCTGGGGGATGTCGAAATTGAATACTTTGTTCCTATTTTTTGAAATGAAGATTTGTTCCCATGTGGATAGTTCTTCTTTTCCTGATGTATGTTTTAGTAGTTTTTGTGTGGCAACTGCTGATTTTTCTAATAGTTTATATGTTATGTTTCTAAAGTGTTCCTTTGCTCTTGTTTCTACATTTCTTTTGGTTTTTCCAATATACATTTGACTACAGTCATTGCATTCTATTTGATATATACCAGATTTTTTGTTAGATGGATTGGCATCTTTGATGTTTGAGCAAATTAGGTTTTTTAAGGAGAAATGGTTGACTGGTGCTAGTTGAATGTTTTGTTTTTTGAAGACTTTTTTGAATTTATCATAGGCCCATGGATGGTAAGTGAATGTTTTGAAAATCATATTAGTTTCTGTAGCTGAGAGGGTTGTGGTTTCCTTTAGTAGCTTCTTCTTTTTTGCTAAGTTCACTTTTTTGTCCACTAATGATTTGGGAAAGTTATTTTTTTGTGCTATTTCAATTATTTTGTTGTATTCTGTTTTGTATTCTTTTGCTGTGAGAGGGATGTTTACCAGTCTGTGTGCTAAACTATTGAAGATTGCCTGTTTGTGGGATCTTGGGTTGTAGCCATTAGCTTTTATGTAAGTTGTCTGTCTGTGTTGGTTTTCTGTAAATGCCAAAGTTTAGTCTGTTTTTATACCTCATTATTTTTAGATCCAAAAATGGTAAATACTCATCTTTTTCTATTTCTACAGTGAATTTGATGCTTTTTTCTTGGATATTTAAAAGTTTTAGTGCATCACTGATGTGTTTTTTTTGGTACTATTGCAAAGATGTCATCTACATATCGTTGCCAGAGTTTGAACATCCAAGGGAAACCTTTGTTGATCCTTATTTCTAATGCACTCATGTACAGATCGGCCAGGAAGGAAGATAGGGGGTTGCCCATTGCTAACCCTGAAGTTTGGTAGAAATATTTTGTTTGAAACTGGAAGAAATTTTGTTCTATGCATAATTTGGTTAGTTCGATGTAGTCTGAAATTTCAGGTGATGCCATTCCAAGTGATTTGAGCCATTTTTCTATCAACGGTGGGAGTTGATTAACTGGTATGCTGGGAAACAGTGATTTAACATCAAACGAGACTAGTGTGTCCTCTTCTTTTACTTCAGTATCCTTAATGTGTTCTATAAGTTCATAGGTGTTTTTGATACTTAGGCTGTCGAATTTTGGAAATGAGTTGAATTTGTTTGTTAGCCACTTTGCAAGTTTGTATGTTGGTGAATTTATACTGCTAACTATAGGTCTCATTGTTATGGATGGTTTGTGTATTTTGGGTAAGCCATAAAGTCTAGGTAAGGTTGGGTTATCCAGTTTAACTCTTTATTTGTTTGGTATTATGCTTGATTTTGCTATTGTTTTCTCAAATGACTGTATGCAAGTTTTTAGAGGATTTTTGTTAATGATTTCATATTCATTGTCAGTTAGCATTTTTTCCTTTTTTTCAATATAATCTGATTTTTCCATTATGACTATCTTGTTGCCTTTGTCTGCCTTTGTGTAAATAGCAATTTCTGTTTCAAAGAATGGATAGTATTACGTTCTCTCTAAACTTTGGCATTTACAGAAAACCAACACAGACAGACAACTTACATAAAAGCTAATGGCTACAACCCAAGATCTCACAAACAGGCAACCTTCAATAGTTTAGCACACAGACTGGTAAACATCCCTCTCACAGCAGAAGAATACAAAACAGAATACAACAAAATAATTGAAATAGCACTAAAAAATAACTTTCCCAAATCATTAGTGGACAAAAAAGTGAACTTAGAAAAAAAGAAGAAGCTACTAAAGGAAACCACAACCCTCTCAGCTACAGAAACTAACATGATTTCCAAAAAATTCACTTACCGTCCATGGGCCTATGATAAATTCAAAAAAGTCTTCAAAAAACAAAACATTCAACTAGCACCAGTCAACCATTTCTCCTTAAAAAGCCTAATTTGCTCAAACATCAAAGATGCCATTCCATCTAACAAAAAATCTGGTATATATCAAATTGAATGCAATGACTGTAGTCAAATTTATATTGGAAAAACCAAAAGAAATTTAGAAACAAGAGCAAAGGAACACTTTAGAAACATAAAATATAAACAATTAGAAAAATCAGCAGTTGCCACACATTTTTGGGGGAAAAACAATATAAATCCAGAACCAAAACTACTAAAACATACATCAGGAAAACAAGAACTATCCACATGGGAACAAATCTTCATTTCAAAAAATAGGAACAAAGTATTCAATTTCGACATCCCCCAGAAAGATTTGTTCAGCAAGTTCCTTGAACCGCCACCAGAGGAGACCTGTGACAAAATATCGTCAACTACACCAATGAGAACCAGTCGATGGCCGGCTGAGGATAGAGGCGAAGCCTCTGAAACATGTTCCGGAAAAGTTTAAAAGTGTTGTTTAGTGTCATTAATCGACTTCCTTTAAATTTAATTTATCATAACAACACTGTTTTCAACACTTCCAAGAAATGAATTGCTTTACTTTCTTTTTCTTATAATTTAGATACCAGTAATTTCAATACTTTAAGATACTTTAAGAGAAATGCAGTTCCTTACCCATCATCTCAGCCTTCATCTTTTCATTTCGTTCATGTATCTGCTCTGGAAGTCTCTGAAACATATTGTAAATTATGTTAGAATTATCTTACAACCCCCAACTTATGAACATATGTCATTTACAAACACTTAAATGGTATATTTTTCCTATGAGGTTCCGCAGCAGAAGTAAATTAACAATTTAACTTAGTACTTATTAGAAACAGTGTGTTACAATATCCTACAACTGCCTCCATGTTACACAAAGTCATAAATATGTTTAATTTAATCACAGATAAAGTAATTATGCATGATTGCAGAAATTTAGTAACAGCAATGTAAAAATTAATAGAAAAAACTATTTGCAGTTGGTTTTTAACATTTTTATATTATTGAGGGACTACACATCATTACTTGACAAGCTGAAGGCAGAACTTGCAGGAAAACGGCCACATTTGCAGAGAAACAAAATCCTAATACAAATAAAATATTTAGTGATTCTTTTCCACTTATCTTAAGAATTGTCATCAACTTCTTAAAATAAGTGGAAAAGAATCACTAAATATTTTATTTGTATTATATTTATTATTCCACTGTAACTAGCTTCATTTTCTGTGTAAACAAAATCCTGTTTCACCAAGACAACGCACCATTTCACACCTCAGTGGTTGCAATGACAAAAATCCACAAATTACGGTTTGAACTGCTTGACTCACGAGATCTAGCTCAAAGTGACTTCTTTTTGTTCCCTCATCTGAAAATTGTGCTCCGAGGACAGAGATTTTCATCAAATGAAGAGGTAATCACCTTCGTGAACAATTATTTTGCAGTGAGAAATGCTGAGTACTATTTGGATGGGTTACAGAGATGGGAGCATCGCTGGGAGAAGTGTGTAGAGTTACAAGGAGACTATGTTGAAAAATAAAAAAAATAAAAATCTGAAAAAATGTCTTGTATCTTTATTAGGTCGGAAACTCTTCAGATTACCCTCATACCACGGAAGGCTATGAAGCTTGCCAAAAGATTTTGTACAGTCACAACAATACTGAAGGAGTTTCCGCAGAAATAGCAGAACCATCGACTTCCAGAGAAACAAGTACTACAAATACTTTGAATGTAAAGAGCAAGATTGAGATACATTTAATACCTACTTTTTGCTGATTTCTGAGATTTGTGTTGCTTGAATTGTAACCAGGTTGAATGACAACTTACAATTCTGTTAACAATATTACTAAGTAATACATATTGATTACATTGTACAAAAATGACTATTACCTTGCTAGCATAAAGTGCTTCTCTGTGAAGAGGATCCAATTCCAGAACTTTCTGGTAATCAGCAAGAGCTTCATCAAGTTTTTCCGTTTCTTCATAGAGTTGTGCTCTTCTGAAGTAAGCCTTTAGATAGTTCGAATCCAATTCCACAGCTTTAGTGCAGTCTTCAATAGCAGACACTTTTAATTCCTGTAATGTGTACATAAAATCATTATACATTCATTTGCACATCTCAATATGTTCGTAGCTTTGCAATAACATTTTCCTCTATGGTGCAGTCCTCTACAGGGTGTCCTACATAAAACTGATACTCGCTGCTCCTAGCTCATTTTGTTCTTGTTTGGAGTCTGTTATCTTACAAATTAAGTTGGTTACACATTGTTTGGGTTGTATATTTTAGTTTGACAGCAACTGTCATGAATATAGTGGAATATTGATAGAGAAATGATGGAGTTATCATTTGAAAAACAAATTGATTTAGTGGAATTTTACATAACAGGCTGGGGATAAACACCCACAACCAGCACAATTCAAACTTTGTACAACAAATGGGGGCTAATGGTTCCATCGAAAATGTCTGATAGTGAGAACCCTGCCGCTAGTCAAAAAAACATAACAAGAAGCCCCAATAAGGATGTCTCAGCAGTTAAGTAAAAAATGAAGCTATTTACAGTGAAGCAACAAATACTACACAAATATAACTATTTGCAACAAAAACTTCACTTATCTTAAGAAAATAATTTAAATGTTTCTTAATAATTGATGAGATCGATTTCGTAAACCCTTGTTTATATCCTCAGCCATCAAATAAAAAATTGAAAAATGTAAATATCAAAAAACTGTTAATGATATTTCTACCCTTAAAAAAAGATGATTATAATTTTAAAAAATTTGCTTACCATCCTGGGGTTAATAAACATTTTCAAAACATTTTTAAAGAGTTTGGTATAACTTTAGTTCCTCAAAATAAAATTAGTATTAAAAATTTTCTGCAGTTCTCTAAAATAAAATAAAATTCCTAATAATAAAAAATCTGATATTTATCACTTGTTTAGATTGTGATTGGAAAGACGAAACATAATTTGGAAACCAGAATGAAAGAACATTTTCATAACATTAACAAACTGATAAATCGACCGAAGCAGATCATTTTTGGTCATTTAACCATGAAATAAATTTAAAAGTTAAATTATTAAAACAATTAAATGGCCCGATAGATTTAATGGTTTGGGAAAATATATTTATTTTAAAAAATAAACATTACATAATGAATTTTGAAATATCAGTCTGTTTTTAAGTTTATTTCATTTTCAGATTTTGATAATACTGGCAAAAACATAGTAACCTTTGACAGTATCGTTGACAACAAAGTTATTTGATGGCTGAGGATGTAAACAAGGGTTTCCAAAATCGACTGCATCAATTAATAAGAAAAATTTACATCATTTTCTTAAGAAAAGTGAAGTTTTTGTTGCAAATAATTATACTTGTGTAGTGTTGCACCTCATACAATATGCCATCGTGTGCTAACAAGACAAAGAGAAATGAGTTACTTATTGCAACCAGCTTGTCAGAAAAAAACCTTTGGCCTGTATTGCTGGATTTAACATGTTACAATTTTTACTTTTGAGGAGCTCTAAACAACGAAGTTTATGTAAACAACCCTCAGACAACAGACCAATATAAGAGAGCATCTTGCCTCACAAATTACGTGTCAACCAGAACATCTCAGTAAGAGCACAGCGATGCTTGTATACTGGTGGAGGGCACTTTCAGCACTGGTTATAACAGGTAAGTCTGGCCTATGCCAGAAGTTGGTTGTAATGCAGTCATGTGTACTGATTTTATGTGGGACACCCTGTATAGTGAAAATGTACTGCAGAGACATAATTCATTGGTAGGTCAACCAACAACTACTGGCTGGTAGAGTGTACATACTGTCTTGCTTGGCAGTGTTGATGTCGAGTTACTTAGCAAGCTGGAACACTTATTTCTTGTGTCATAGAGGTAATATGCTATTCTCTGGTTCCCGAGATTATAGATTCAAATCTGGCGCAGGACGATGGAGCTGTTTAGTCATGAAAATTCTTAGCCTGACTTTGTGGCAGAGCCTGCACTTCGTACTGACACCACCACAACATGAGGGCAGCACTGCATGACAACCAACATATGGTGTTACCATCCTCACTCTCGTGGCAAGTCACTATCCGGTGTCGGAGAGCAAAGCGCCAACACGTATTAAAGCATCTATGTAATATCTCAAGTGCTAATATTAATAAAATAGTTATAGTTTGAACCTGTTGTATTATTTAGTGCTTATCACTGTAGTGAATAGCTGCAACTTCCTTCAGAAGAGAAGTAAAGCCGGTGGTCACATGGCTGCTGATAGAGACCCCGAACATCCATTAACACTCAATTTCAATATGAATTTCTTACTTCTTGTATTATCTTACATATTACTTGCTGTTATTACTGTTCTTTATTAATTATTCTGCAATTTAATTGATTTTGAAGTTTTATTTATGGACTCAGTGTCCAATTTATATTAGGCATGAAAGATGGCCTCCTTTTAAATGTTGTAAATCTAAGACATGGGACCACTGACTTTACTTCCCTTACAAAGGAAGCCATGCTAAGGATTTTTACACCTGAAAGAGTCCTTTGCCCTCCGCCAGGTTTGGACCAACGACCAGAGGCTAGCATTTAATACATAAAATACAGAAGCTAACAGCAAAGTAACAAATATTCAATAAAATGTAAACATGTGTGTTTGAAGGAATTTAGTAACAGTGACGTCAAACTTAATCGTAAAAACTACTTGTAGTCGGTTTATTGACATTTGTCACTTACTTTTTTATGTTATTGAGGTTTTTCTTGCTTTTTTATATTATCGAGGGACTAGTTTTAAAGGCCATTGCCTCCATTTTCAACCTCTCTCCAACTAGCATCTGTTATCGTCGTCTCTCCTCTCTCTGGTGGTGGAACTATGAACTTCTTTGTCAAATTATCTACTGGCAAGTGACGAGTGTCAATAAACCAACTACAAATAGTTTTTATGATTAAAACGTAATTATTTTGCTGTAATTTTTCAAATCTGACAGACCAATCTAAAAAGTGACTATCATAAGTCATTAGAATACATTTATAGTGTATTTTAAATAACAGTTCAGTACTTCTCCCACTTTTACAGTTCGGCTGGCCATTCTCCGGCCCTGACACTTCTCAAGAGGGGGAAGTGCATTGTTGCCAGTTCTTTAATGGGGATTTCCATACTCTAAATACTTCACGCATTTGCAGAACGTTACTTTGCAGGTGTATATGGACAATATACATATTGTCACCCGAACATCGGAATTCCCGAGAGAACCAGCTGGCAGGGTCAGATGGGAAGCATTCAGGCCACACCTACCCATTTATCTGTGTAGAGCTCACAGGGGGGATGGTTAGAAGAGCGGCACGAGTCTCTTTCCCCTCCCCCTGATGTCTGGAACAGTCGGGATGATTTTCCGAGCAGCGAAGCTTTCAGAAACAGCGATCTTCCTATATAAGGGTTGCAGTGGACGAGTCAGTTCAGTTCTTGGCGAGCAGCCGTGAACAGCGCCGTGCTAGTGAATGAACTGGAAGACTGCGTACGTGTATCAGGGGAGTTGTACGTAATTGTGAGTGTGGAGTGGACCTGTGACAGACGAACTGGTGGATTGTAATTGTGTGCGCTACGTAATTCTATGTAATTGGCAAGTGTTCCAACTGTAATTCGGTGGAAATAAAGAACATTTTGAGTTTGTGCAATTGCACTTTTAATTTCATGAACCCACAAAGTCACAATATACATAATCACAGAATAGTTGCATATGAAGACAATATACCATTTATCTGAAAAGAAATAACAAAAAGCTATTAAGGAAGGACAAAAAGGAACATAGGCACTAGAAAGAAAGAACACTTCAGGCACTTAAGATACAAAAATATTGATAAGTCCGCAATAGCAGCTCATTTCTGGTCTGAAAATCATGAAATTGAAGATAGCACAGAATTACTAAAATACGTACAAAAACATAATGAACTCGTCATATGGGAGAGGATATACATAGAAAAACATAAAAACCAACTAATGAACTTTGAAATCCTGCTAGAAGAGAATCCCACATTTCAGTTCATCACTAAATCAACAGATGGCAGCAACAACCCCAGAATTACCCACACCGCTGGATCTAGCGTCAGTCGCACAAGAGCCGTAGATGCAAACGAAGATTTGCGAAACATGTCCTCAAAATAGGTACGAAAGTGAAGCAGATGTGTAAAAAATGCGACTCATCTAAAATTTAATAATTTTTCGCTTCACTGTGGTGTTCCAATACAGTTGAATCTCGATAAACAAAAAGCTAATCGCAAAAACTATTTTTAGTTGGTTTATTGATACTTGTCACTTTTTTAAATTACTGAGAGACTAGTTTCAAAGGCAATCAATCGCCTCCATTTTCAATCTCTCCAACTGGCATCTGTTGTCTGCTCTCTCTTTGGTGGTGGAACTATGAACTTTTTCTCAAATTATCTACTGGTGGGAATTTAAAGTTCATTACTCTGTTCTTATTTTTTCATATGAATATGTTTTCTCATGTTGTAAATTTATTTTGGTTTATCACTCCTTTTAATAATTTTGCATTTGGCTCAATGTCATGCTCCTCGAAATACACTGTTCAACATTACAAATTTGCTAGAACCTTAAACTGTTTATTTTCTCTCTAACAACTACTCTCATCTGTTTCTCACTTCCGGTAACGATCGGCCATCATTTTTCATCGGCTTCGCGAGCCTACCACCAGGGTGACACTGCTCCCTCCTCAAGGCTGGTCGTCCCGAACAGCGCCTTCGTAGCGGGCCAGACGATCCAGGTGTACCACCATCTTTCCTCGCGATGTTCCGAGGTGAAGTCGTACTCCTGCTGCCTCTGAACCCCACCTGCTGTTTGGCCTTCCGGTCGCGCCGTCACTATCACTTCGCTCCTCGCGGGGACAACCACGTCTTCGCTCAAGACGACCCTGCCAATTCCAAGGCGCTCTTCTGGTTGACGGAGTATAACCTCTTCTCCGTTGAGCCTCAGGACCTTCCTGCCGACGTCGACCGTCGCCTCGTGGCTCCTGAGGGCATCCAGTCCCAGAATCACCTCCTCAGCCACCTTCGCGACGAACACCCACAGACGCACGGCACTCCGTCCCAAGTTCAGCTCCAGCAGGGCCTCCATCTGCACAGGCATGGTGTCGCCCGATGCCGTCACAAGCTGGTATGGTCGGCTCGGTTTCCTCGTCGGCAAACCCTTCGCCACGTCAGGTCTGATGATGGTCACGGCCGCCCCGGTGTCCACCAGCACGTGGCACGGCTTTCCTCTTACCCAACCGTCCGCGATGAGGTTGTCATCCATCCGCCGGCTGACGGCGCGGATTGTCACTCGAGGGGATAGTGGTAATGGCGCCGACGTGCCCCTCTCCACGACGGCCCTTACTCGTTTTCCGGCTGCTCTTCCTGGTGTGGGCAGTCTCTCCGCAGGTGTCCGGGCTGTCCACACACCCAACACAGGCCACTAGGTGTTCGCCGGCGTCCCTCAGCTGGTCTTCTGTCTCCGGCGTAGCGGACACTCCTCGTTCTCGACGTCGGGATAGATGTTACCTTGGCCGCCTCCATCCTTAATGCCGCTGTCAGCGCCTCGTGGATGGTTTTATATTCACCGAGCATTAGGCGCTGACGAATCTCCGTGTCCCGTACCCCGTCGACAAAATTGTAGGCGGCTTCCCGGGATACGAACTCCAGTGGCAGGTCAACCAAGGCCTTGCTAGCCAGCTGCTCGATCGCTATGGCGAACTCCTGCAGCGTCTCCCCCGGCTGCTGCGACCTTGCCTTTAGCTGGCTGCGGTATGCTGCGGCTAAGCGGTGGTTCCCGAAGCGATTCTTCGGGGCCTCCCAGATGTCCTTGGGCGCCGCCGTCGTCTGCACCGCGTTTAGGATTTCCGCGGCCCGTCCCTGGAGGCTGGCTATTAACTGTGTGGCCTCCTCCTCCGGTGACCATCTGTTGTGCTTGGCCACTGTGTCGAACTGGCGGCGGAAGACCTCGAATGTTGACGCGCCGTCATATTTCGGAGGTTTGACGCGCGCCGATGTGTCGCGTCCCGGTGCGTCAGCCTTGAAATCCTTCAGTCTCCTTCGACGTCCTCCACCATGGCGTTCAGGGACTTGACGCTGCTGTCGGCCTTTCCCTCCAGGTTGTTTACGCGGTTCGCGAGGTCTTCGACGTCTTCAACCATGGCGTTCAGGGACTTGGCGTTATTGTCGGCCTTTTCCTCTAGGTCATTGAAGCGGTTCGCCAGGTCCTCGACGTGCTCGTCCACTTGGCCCATCCGCTTGCCCAGCTCCGTCACGTCATCCCTCACGCCGGCCAACTGTTCCTCAAATTTGGCGGCGAGGACCTCGTTCGCCTCCTTCATTTCCGTGGCCAGACTGTCGTTCGCTGCCTTCATTTCTGTGGTCAATTCGGTCTTTATTTCTTTCAACTCTGCGGCCAGGTTGTTATTTGCCGCTTCTGTTTTTGTTGTTAACTCGTTCATCTTCGCGGCCAAGTTATTTGCCGCTTCCGACTTCGCTGTTAATTCGTTCATCTTCTGCAAAAGCATTTCCAATGCCGATTCCATGGCCATAATGTTCCGTGATGTTGTTATCCCACTTCCTGACACCAGTTGTGACTTTGTGGGTTCGTGAAATAATAAAACGAGGTTGCGAAACACAAAAAATACACTTTATTCCCCTCGAAATACACTGTTCAACATTACAAATTTGCTAGAACCTTAAACTGTTTATTTTCTCTCTAACAACTACTCTCATCTGTTTCTCACTTCCGGTAACGATCGGCCATCATTTTTCATCGGCTTCGCGAGCCTACCACCAGGGTGACAATATTTAGATCCAAGAAAGAGCTGTCCATTGATTTCCTTTTCTATTGTGAAGTAGGGTTCTTTCTTAATGCATCATCTAAATGTTTATTTGGCATTATTGCAAAAATGTCGTCAATATATCTATACCAAACTTTGAAGATCAATGGGAAGGCCTTTTCAATTTGTGTTTCAAATGCACTCATAAATAAGTTAGCCAAAAAATTTGAAATTGGGTTGCCCATTGATAACCCTAATCTCTGCTTGTAGTGTTGTCCATTAAAGCTGAAGAAATCCCACCTGGAATTACAGGAATTACACCTGGGAAGTAACAATCTACAAATGCATGAAATTTTTAAAATACATATGTTCCTCTGCTTGAAATTCCCGCTAAATAGCTGGCAACAATGCACTTCCCCCTCTTCTGAAGTATCAGGGCTGGAGAACGGCCAGCCGAACTGTAAAAGTACTGCAAGAGAAGTACTGCACTATAAACGTATTCTAATGACTTATGATAGTCACTTTTTGGATTGGTCTATCGGATTTGAAAAATTGCAGCAAAATGATTACATTTTAATCATAGAAACTATTTGTAGTTGGTTGACACTCGTCACTTGCCAGTAGATAATTTGACAAAGAAGTTCATTGTTCCACCACCAGAGAGAGGAGAGCAGAACACAACAGGTGCTAGTTGGAGAGAGATTGAAAATGGAGGTGATTGCCTTTGAAACTAGTCCCTCAATTATATAAAAATGTAAGTGATGAGTATCAATGAACCAACTAAAAAGAGTTTTTGCGATTAATTTTGATGTCACTGTTACTAAATTCCTCCAAACACATATAACAAAAATCTGTTACAAATTTAATTAAAGCATGCATTAATCTCAAGCATCAAGTGAAGCTAGGGTCCACCAATGTCCCGCTCCTTCTCGAAGTACTCATGAAGCCTGAATATAAATTCACGGCTTTGGCTCTTACAAGAGCTGATTTTTTCCTTGAATTCTGACGAACCAGTAGCCATATTATTGTAATAGCAATAATAATACTTACGGACATTAAAATCAGAATTTACGCATGCACAAAATAGCAAACTTCACCGAAGCAAACACCAAGAACAACTGCAGCCATGTGGTACTACAAAATTAAACTGGTAACATGGTTAATACAATTTTGAGTCGAACTAATACTCAATGCTCCATTTATTGCTAGTATTTACCTAGAACGCGTTTCGTTAGGATCTTCCTAACATCATCAGCTGTTGTCGACTAATGGATACCGGTTCAATGAACTCCTCGGAGGTGATAGGTGCGTTTCTGTAGGTATCTTGATGAACTTGAAATTTGGATTTTCTTCAAAGGTAGTATCGAAATTAAACAATTTACTTTCATATTTCTTTATAAAGATTTTTTCGCACGTGGTTAATGCAGCTGGACCTTGGACACTTTTTAGTAAGTGAATTTCTCGTTCTATGTCATGATTTTCCTTCCAAAAATGATACGCTACCGCCGATTTATCTATTTCTTTATTCCTGATGTTCCTAAAGTGCTCTTTAAGCCTAATGTTCACATTCCTTTTTGTTTTTCCAATGTAGAATTTGTCACAGTCCTTGCAATTTATCCGGTACACTCCTGATTTTTTGCCTGTGGGTATCTCCTTTGTATTATGTGATTTCAAAAGGTGTTGTACACTAAATTTGTTCTGTGGGGCCAAAGTAATATTGTGTTCTTTGAAGACTTTTTGGTAAAGGTGTGTAGCTCTGGGATGATACGTAAATTTTCTGTATGAGGTTTCATTGCTAATTGGGGAGAGAGTAGTTACTTGTTTGCATCTTAGTTGTCTTTTGAATTTATCTATTTTCTTGTTGACCAATTCAGCACTGTATCCATTGTATTCTGCAATGTGAATGATATTATTGTACCCTTTGTTATATTCTATCTTGTTTAAAGGTACATTAACCAGCCTGTAAGTTAAACTGTTGATAACAGCATGCTTGTGTTGTCTTGGGTTATATCCATCTGATTTTATGAAATTTTCTGTGTGTGTTTCCTTTCTGTGTATGCCAAATTCAAGTTTATTATGTTTTCTGGTAAGTTTCAAATCTAAGAAAGGGATTTCATTGTTTGTCTCTTTTTCTATGGAGAATTTTATTGAAGGATTTTGTAAATTAAGTAGTTTTAATGCATCATCCACTTGTTTCTCATTTATTATTGCCCAAATGTCATCCACATATCTGTACCAATGCTTAAAAATTAGTGGGAATGCCTTTGTGATGTGCGTTTCCAAAAAGCTCATGAAGAGGTCTGCCAAAAATGGGGACAATGGATTGCCCATAGATAGTCCTGATTTTTGTTTGAAATTTTTTTTATTGAATGTAAAAAAGGACTGTTCAATGCAAATATTGGTTAATTGAAGGTATTCCTCTATGACGTTTTGGTCTATTTGTAGGGACTGAAGCCATGTTTGCATGTACTCTATGGTAACATGGGGTTGAACATGGAAGCCACAATGCTGACCGGCACTAGAAGACAGTTTTAACTTCCTGACCACGATACAGGCTGTAGAAACTCCCAGTACTACCAACAGAAGCAGTTAGTGCATGTAAAAGGCGTGAAAGAAATATTCAGAGTGGTGTTGTAATGAATATCTTGCATGATAATGAAATTGCAAGTTGCATATCTATGTTTTAAAGTTAATACAGTCCTATATTTTCATTCTAAGATAATTTTGGGAATATGTTTTCAATTACTCATTACTTTGCATTGTTACTATTAACCTAACTCATCCACCTCCTATAACAGCAAAACGCCAGGGTCAGAGATCCAACAGCTGTACTGTAATAAGTATTTACTTCATACAAAATCATGTCACCACTTTTCTTCACTGTCAGCCCAGCTCAAGAGCTACTGTATGCCCAAGACAAGAAGGCTAGAGGGATATGAAGGGCAGAGAAGCTTGAATTGTTGATTTGCTCCAGTAGCGGATCTGCTTTCTAGGAAATGAGTGTATGAGATTGCATAGCAATCTGAGTCACCCATGCTGCCAGATCTAATGTTTGTTACTGTAAATGCAGCGATAGGTATTATGTATGGGAGTTATGTGACAACACTTGTGTATTTTCAACCAGCCTTACTTCCTTGTCATACTTGGAAGGCAAGCATAAACATCGAGGTGACTGCAAAATTGATTACGCTACAAATTCCTGTAGCTTGCCTTCTTGTCCTAGGCAAACAGTAGAACACCTCTGTTCCATACTGCTTAGTCTTATGTTTCACTCAATAGTGCATTGAGTATGGCATAGGACAATTGTAAGAATATCTTGACAGGTTGATCTGTAGGTCAAAGCTTATTTGTTAAATCAACATGACATTATTAATGCAGTGAATTTGTGAAAATGATATGCAAGAGTTATATTTTGTTAACGAGTGAAGTCCATTGGTGTTAATTATTCACACCATTTTTATTTCATTTCCCTATTGTTTTGCCTAATTACAAACTCCTGCTTCCACATTAACTGGTTTTCCTATTTTTGGCATAATTTGGCAACATCGTCATTATAAATCAAGTGGCACTACAAGGGTGGTCTGAAAAGTTTCCAATCTCAACATGAAGATGGCAGCCCTCGTAAATAAAAGCTGGTGAATTTCGTTGTTCATCTGTTGACAGTTACTCACCAAAGTTTCAGCCATTTTGGATGGTCAGTTGTTATGTAACAGTTGTTTGAGTTGATGTGAGTGTTTTATGAAAACAAAATCGAGTATCGAGCTGTCATTAAATACGTGTTTTTGAAAGGCAATACGCCTACGCAAATCAAAGATGACTTGGCTTCTGTGTACGGGGACTCTGCACCATCATTTACCACAGTGAAATTTTGGGCAGCTGAATTTAAACATGACCATAAGAACTTGGGAGACGAACATTCGGGATGTCCAAAATCTGCAACTACCGACAAAAACATTGCCAAAGTTCACCAAATGGTGCTAGACGACCGCCGAATTAAAGTGAGAGAGATAGCAGAGCCTATGAACATGTCAAAAGAAAGTCTTGGTCCCATATTAAATCAACATTTAGACATGAGAAAGCTGTCTGCAAATTGGGTGCCACGTTTGCTCACATTAGACCAAAAACGTGTTCGAATGAACATTTCCAACACTCTGTTGGCGCAATTTAGGCGCAATAAATCTGAGTTTTGACGCCAATTAATTACTGTATATGAAACTTGGATACACCATTATACGTTTGAAACAAAAATACAGTCCAAACAATGGACTGTAAAGGGGGAACCAGCTCAAAAAAAAAAAAAAAAAAAAAAAAAAAAAAAAAAAAAAAATTTGGCTGGGAAAGTGATGGCGACTGTTTTTTGGGATAGTCATGGAGTTATTTTAATCGATTATCTTCAAAAAGGAAAAACCATTACAGGAGCATACTATGCATCAGTACTTGACAAGCTGGAGGCAGAACTTGTGAAAAAATGGCCACATTTGTAGATAAAGAAGATCCTTGTTAAATTATAGATGAGTCGTATTTATTACACACCACTGATGTGTAATGAATACGACCCATCTATAATTTAATAATTATTTCGCTTCACTGTGGTGTTCCAATACAGTTAAATTTCAATATAAAGAAGATCCTGATTCACTAAGACAACGCATTGTCTCACACCTCAGTGGTTGCAATGGTGAAAATCCACGAATTATGGTTTGAACTGCTTGACCCACCAGATCTAGCCCGAAGGGATTTCTTTTTGTTCCCTCAACTGAAAATTGCGCTCAAAGAACAGAGATTTTCATCAAATGAAGAGGCAATCACCTTTGTGAACAATTATTTTGCAGAGAAAAATGCTGAGTACTATTTGGATGGGTTACAGAGATGGGAGCATCACTGGGAGAAGTGTGTAGAGTTACAAGAAAATGTCTTGTATCTTTATTAGGTTGGAAACATTTCAGATCATCCTCGTAAGTAGCAGTGTTTTTTTAGACAGGGTGATCACGCTTATACTCACCAGTTTAGTTTTAGCAGCTGCACGGTTTGCGTACATCATTGCTCTATCCCTGCTGAATGCTAATGGACATGTACGTAAACCTAATGTGTACAATTTGGCCGACTCCCTATATTCACCCTTCTTGAACAGTTCGTTTCCTTGCAGTTTTAAAGCTTCTGACTCCTTCCTTAAGTTCTGAAACAAATACAATCTAGCATTAATATATGACAAGAAGCTCTTTGTAAATTACAATTAGGTATCCTTTAAACTTTCACTCAATATAGTAAAGGTAAAACAAGTAAGTAGAATAACAAAGTGTTTAAAAAACAGTAGAATGATCTCTGTTCTCCAAACCTGGCCTGCTGAGGAGTTTCCAACTGGTAAAGTGTAGGGACCCTGCCCTCTACACAACTGTGGCTCCTCGGAATGGCTCCTGTCTGCCTCTCTCGCCTCATCCTACCTTCCAGAGGTGCTCACTTGGAAGCATAGGTACATAGATCAAGTTTGAACCTCCTAGATGAGTCCGCTCCATAGAGTAGTCCAGTGGCATATACATTCCGCCTGAGGCATCATAGCAACATCCCACAGCTGTTATCTTCAAAAGGTTCCGAGTTCAAATTTCGGTTAGGGTGAGTTACCTGGATAAGGTTTTTCCATGGTTTTCCCTTATCCTGATTGACGAATGTCGGGTAACACTAAGCTCCATGGACCCCGGACTTATTGGAGCATCACTTCACCCATTTTATTTTTTGTCTGATATTACAATGTTGGAGGACGTAAAAAAAAAAAAACCAGCTGTTATCTCTTATCAACATTTACAGCAGAATCTATGTAGGCTCAAAGGATTGCTGGAATATTGGAAGCCAAAGGACGTTTATATATGTGTTAGTAGGGAAGTGTAGCAGTGCAAAACGATGGGAAACCATATCCAAAAGGATAACGCTAATGTTGGCAACACTCATTTTGTGACCTTGCCAACTGGCTCCAATGTAAAGAAATGCTTATGAATTAAGGATGGACCTACGAGTTCATAGGAAACATCTGCACTGAATTATAATCTTGATTCATCAGGAAACTTTCTAGCATTCGCACAAGCTCCCAGGTGAGGAATTTTCAGTTATAGTAACTTCTAACAATATGGAATGAAACCCAAATTTTAATTACTTGTGTGAAGGGTTCTGTTGTTAATAGAGGACATGATGAATTTATACAGAATGAACTTTTTCAAAATCATAGACCAATTCCATATGCCTGAGAAGTAATGAGAGACAATGCTGTGCAATGTAGAAAGCTGAGACAGGTGTTCACAAATTTGATGTTTTGTACAGCATAGTGCTGCAGTTGCCCTAACATAAACAATGGAAATTAACAATTCTTCAAAATTATCTGTGTGTATTAATCAGGGTCTCGTGGGTGATCACCCGTGTCAGGTTTATGAATGTCGAGCTTTCGGCTACCATGACCAACACGGTAGCATGACATTAAATTCTACAACTCCACTTATCCACTTTTACAGCCTGACGCAGGTATAACAGATTAGCCCTCAGAGCATATATCTGATGTTGGTGTACACAGAAAACGTAAAAGAGAAATTGAGTCGAAATAGTAAAGAATACGACAAATTACAGCAACAAATGTAATTTGATCTTACCTGCTTTTCCTCATCACTATAAGCCATTTCAGCATCTTTCAACGCTTCTTCGTCAATGCAGTCATCATCCTCTACTTTTGAGTCCTCCTTTTCTTCACTTAGAGCTTCACTCTCTTCTACAGTTTCATTTAAGTCACTGTCATTTTTAGTCTCCGGCAAATTTTTATGTTCAGTCTCTTCGCATTCTTGAGTGTCACCGAGCACAGTACTGTCCTTTTCACTATTAGTCATTTTACCAACAATTGACGACTCGAAGTCTTTAGTTAATTCCTCAATAACTTCCTCGTTCGTGGTTATTTTTATCGGTTTCTGCGACTCCTCTGCCATTTTAACTATGAAATAAATCGTGAGAATTTACTGAGTCAAACCTAACCTATTCACTTACATTTTTTTCGGCAGTCAATAACAGATAACTGAGGAAATTTACTATCTAAATGCAGTCTGATATTTCAAAATATTTTAACAAACTCGTTTTATTCACTGTACTTGTAAACGAAGTGCACACGCTACACTCTTAAATGACATTCATTTTTAGAAACGTCAAAGTGAGTAAGACTTGTACAGAATATTGAAAGAAACCACAGAACACCAGCAGAATTACCACACTGCTACTCTGTGACATAGATGAAGCGCTTAGTTGGATTGGGTTGGAGGTGGGAGACAATTTACTACAAGGCCGACTCTACACTGTAGAGTTGATTTACTACAAGTCTACAGTAAAGTAGAGTAAAGTCGGCCTTGATTTACTATGTGCATTCGTTTGGCCGCGACAGTTATAACCTGATGGCTGGCAGCAAGATATTTCAAGTTTGGTGGGACAGGGTAACCAACCCCACAAAACATCTACATATGTTTATCAAAATAATGGATAAGTTAAAATCGAAGAAATGAATTTGAAGCCAAAGAAGTTGTGAAAAATCCACATTTTAGGGGTAATATTACCCCTTTCAATATTCGTCCAGATAATGATATAGTGCACGGTACCCGTCAAGATTATCCTTTTTAGATTTGAATAACTAGGTTATAACATGGCAATGAAATTTATAAGGATATTTAACAAGTATCCAGTTAAGATTGAAATAAGGGAAAAAATTAAATTCATGTGGAATGTTCGCATAGTGAGAACAATTGCAAGCAGTAACAAAGTGACTGAAGAAAATGATAAACATCGTAAGGGTTATTGGATTTCGTCGATTGTGGGAGCAAGTTTGTTGGGCTTTGGACTGTGGTTTCAGCAGGAATGTGATAACCCTTTTAGAATTCCAATAATAAAGGCGGCTAAGCCATGGGACGAAACTGGCGATGCCCAGCCCCCTAGCAGAGGTAGATTCAATTTCATTGCCGATGTCGTGGAAAAAGTGGCACCAAGTACGGTTTACATCGAAATTAAAGACACATCAAGGTATTAAATATTAAGCCTTACATTTCACACAGGTGCATAATGTTTATAGTGTTAAAAGTGAATTATTTGGTCCCATTTAACTTAACCTTAGTAGTAGTAGTAGTAGTAGTAGTAGTAGTAGTAGTAGTAGTAGTAGTAGTTTTATTCATCCGTTAAGTCAATACAATGACATTGGATACGTCAATACAAATATTTAGAACAATACAAATAATATAAGTATAAAAAATAAGTTGCATCAAGTGTAATTAATAAGATCTAAGCATGAACTCGTAAATATATATAGTTGCATGACTCTACAACTACACAGCATTTAAAATGCATCACAAATATATACAATTATATGGCCAGCTACAGTGTATCTAGAAATTCACTTATATCATAATATGAATCACTTAATAAAATTTCTTTCAACGATAGCTTGAAACACTGCATGGATTTTATGTTTTTCAGATTGGCTGGTAGTTTATTATACAGAGTGACTGCTGAATATCTAACTCCTTTGGAGTAAAGTGTAGTTCTATGTGTTACTGTTCTTAAGTCTGTTTTACCTCTGGTGTTATGATGATGTATTTGATTATTTGTGGTGACATTTTCAAGGTTTTGTTTTGTATAACATAGCAAACAGTATATATACAGACTGGGCAGAGTCAAGATTTTCAATTCCTTAAAGAAGTTCCTGCAGGAGTCATATTTTTTTCCTGACATTAAGCATCTAACAATCCTTTTTTGTACTTTAAAAACCAAGTGACTGTCTTTACTATCCCCCCAAAACATAATGCCATACCTCATTAGACTTTCTGCATATGCAAAATATAAGGTTCTCATGTCACTTGCATTCAACTTATTTTTTATTACTCTTAATGAGAAGTAGAATTTATTTAACTTTATTACTAGATATTTTATTATGTGCTTCCCAGTCTAAATGCTGATCTACCCATACTCCCAGAAAATTTGCTTCTGTCTTATAAGAAACACATGCACCATACAACTTGATGTCAGGTTTGCCAACTTTTTTATTTTGTTTGTGGCGAAATGATATTGCTGAAGATTTGTTTGTATTAATAATCAATTTGTTTTCAGCAAACCAAGTTTCAATTTTACTGGTTATGTGTTTTGCATTTTCATTTCCCTTTATTATAACATTTGTGTCGTCAGCAAACATAGTTACTCGAGTTGGATTTAAATAATTTGGGAAGTCGTTTATGAATATTAAAAAGAGGACGGGTCCTAGTATGGATCCCTGGGGAACTCCATATTTAATTTGTTTCATTTTTGAATAGTGATTACGTACGACATTCCGCTCATCAACATTTGTGATTTCCACCATTTGTTTCCGATTTTTTAAATTTGATTGGAACCAATCCCATACTATTCCCCTTATCCCATAATAGTACAGCTTTTGTAACAGAATTTCATGATGAATCATGTCAAATGCCTTGGTTAGATCTATTAGTAAGCCTGTACAGTTATTATCATTGTCAATAGCCTCCAATATATGATCTGTAAACTCAAAAATTGCTGATGTTGTGGATTTTCCTTTACAGAACCCATTTTGTGCAGGTTAACTACATTATGCTTCTCCAAAAACGAACTAAATCTTACTAGCATAGCTTTTTCTACAATTTTGGATAAGGCATCACCATTTTTGAAAACTGGTTTTACTTTGGCAATTTTAAGTACATCTGGAAATTGTCCGGCTTCAAAAGATTTATTAATTAAATAACTTAGTACTTTATCCAAAACACTACTGCAGTATTTGAACACTGTTATAGGTACCTGATCATGTCCTTCACTTGGTTTATTTTTTAGAGATTTCAGTATTGTATTAATTTCTGCCTCTGTCACCGGTGTTAGAAACATACACATTCCAACTGAGTTTATGTGCTCAATATTTAAATTACAAGGCTGATTCCCAACTAATCTCTCCACCATCTCGCTATAGTAAGTTTGAAATACGTTGGCTATTACTTGAGGATCTTCAGGCAGTGAATCATTTGGTAACCTAATAGATATGTTTTTAATCCCATTACTTTGCTTTAAATGCTTTTTAGTTATACTCCACATGGCTTTTTGTTTATTCTCAGCATTATTGATAAATTCACTATTATACTGCTTTTTTGCTTGTATTAAAACTTTATTATATATCTCTTTATATTTCTTAAAGTATTGTTCTAAGCCCGGATCAGTACCCGTTTTCCTCAAAGAATTCAAAAATCTTAACCTTGTCCCAGATTTCAAAATACCCTGTGTCAACGTGTTAAGTGTCAACCTTCTCACTAAGTTGGTTTTCCATCACTAGCATTTCCACATATTGCAGGTTCGAAAAATAAAGTACAGAAAAGGTCATCCATGTGATTGACTATCTGGTCTGGAAGGAAATGGTAGTGCAGGAGAAACCATATTGGTTGGAGGGATGGCTGGCAAATGAGACTTGGATAGTTCGCTATTAAGCTTATATTTTTCAGTTATAAAAGAAGGAAATAAGCTGTGGAGATGATTTGAGATGTGTGCATGATCCATAGAGCAAGGCAGTAAGATGTTCTTACACTTAGTTTAATGCTTCAGTAGATAATTTCTTTGCAAAAGACCATGTTATGCTTTTATTTTCCTCAAGCATATAACTTAATAACCAACTACTTATTTCTTTTAGAACCTTGTTTATCTTTTCTAGCATCAACTTTTACAAGAAGCTATATATCTTGTGATATGGTATTAATGCGAGGCTTTTTTATTAAGTAATATAGATCAGCTATGAAAGAATGTTAGAGTCCATAATTTTTACATTTTTCACTAACATACTCTTACAATGCCCTAAACCAGAATGGCACATATAAGCTACTCATTGTTTTCAACTTATAAATTACTAAACCACATCTTCCATGACCACTTTATCCCTTATCTCCTCTCTTACAGTACACTCACATACCAACACGAGACCATTAAATGTAGTCAAGGGCTTGGAGGTATAAGCCACAAGTGTAGCCAAAGGATTAAGCCACAAAGCCTAAGAAGAGGAAACAACTACAAAGTTGAAATATCAGAATATGTAAACTCTATTTATTCAGGAAGATGAAAACTTAATCATAACACTATATTCCCTCTCTTCTCATTCTTGCAAGCACAGCATCTTCCATATGGTGTTTTCTGTTGTTCTGATGCCATAATTTAGTTTTAAAAGAAGGTGTATGATTTATAGGCGATTCTGAGGCTTTTACAAAGTAGATAACTTGTGGGCATTTTCTTTTTTTGAAAAGTGTTCTATCACCAAGAACTATACTTTAAGATTATGTAATAAAAATATAAATAATTTTTTTCCTAGCTGGTGCTAGGAGTCACTCGGCTTCTGTCAGAGTGAGGGAGCCGAAGCATTTGACCTGAGATAGCAGGGTTGAGAGGTCGGCCCAAAACCTGTGATGAAGAGATGAATGATTGACCAATTTGTGGAATGATGGTGGGGGAAACCGGAGGACCTGGAGGAAACCTACCCCAGCGCCATATTGTCCACCACAAATCCCACTTTGTGCTTGCCTGGGATCGAACCCGGGCTGCCTATGTGAGAGCCAGGCAGTCTAACCACTCAGCCATGGCGTGGGCATAAATAATTATTATGAATTAAAATATTTTTCACTTTAAATCCCGCTTATTGTTTCTGCTGCACCCTGTACAGCTGTTCTGTCCATTTCTGACATATAGGCTGAAGAACTTACCCTATAACTCATTTAGCTCTAGGATGTTCTGGGCAAGGCTATACTTAGGTATAATGTTATAAAAGAACAATTAAACTGTAAATTAAAAGAGCAATGCAACTAATTGTCATGAAACGTTTCTTTCTGCAGAGTAGACCCATTTACAGGCCAGCCAATTACAATATCTAATGGATCTGGGTTCATTATTAAACAGGATGGACTGATTCTAACAAATGCCCATGTTGTTGTCGGCAAGCGTAGCTCCATAGTGCAGGTAAGAATCTGTCTTGGTGGTTAATGTTCAAGTTATCATTTATACTCTTTGTTTAAAGCATAATCGTCTCATCTCCCACCTCTGTCCAAGACAACAGAGCTTCGACGGTTGGCTGAACAAGGTGCACATATGCATGAGATGCAATAGTTACACTACTTCCTATATGCTTTAGAGAAAGTAAGAACAGATTAGAAATATAAATACAAAGTATAAAAACTGAAAGAAGCCTAGAGACAGTGAAGCACAAGTTAGCATAAAAGTGAATCGAGAAGATATTGACACATTGCTTCACTCACACTGTTTTTCACAGGTCATGTTTCAAGAGCTGTTACTCACATCTTCAGCTGAGTCTTAACTAGTGCAGGTTGTAGTGGTTTCCTCTTTCTCCATATTGTCGATAGAGGGCATAATGTATCTCAACTGAGTCTCGATTAGTGCAAATTGTAGTGGTTTCCTCTTTCTCCGTATTGTCGATAGAGGGCATAATGTATCTCAACTGAGTCTCGATTGGTGCAAATTGTAGTGGTTTCCTCTTTCTCCGTATTGTTGATAGAGGGCATAATGTATCTCAACTGAGTCTCGACTGGTGCAAATTGTAGGGGTTTCCTCTTTCTCCATATTGTTGGTAGTTCATGATTCTATGACAATTTTTATTAATGAAGATTTTTTCCTCATATGGAAAGATCTATGGGATGATTAACCTGCTGCCTCTGAATTAATATCATATTTGGTATTTAAAAAATGAAAAGCAATGGCTCATTTTTCTATTTTACCATTCTTAATGTTTGTTATGTGTTCTTTTGTTCTGATGTCTATATTTCTTTTTGTTTTTCCTATATAAATTTTAGGGCAAGTTTCACATTTGATCTCATAGATTCCTAGTGTTTCTTTTGTAGTAATTGAATTTTTGGAGGGGCCTTTTAACAGTATCTTCTCGATTCACTTTTATATAAATACAAGTTTACACTTTATTCCTTTTTTTTTTTTTTTTTTTTTTTTTTTGTAAAATTCCTATAAAAATAATTTTGTACTGATGATTTATAAAATGTGTTTTTAAATATTAATTGAATTTTCCAGATGAATTTTTTTTGAAGAACTGCATTAAAAGGCTTTATTCATTTACTTTGCAGTCTGTTATATTCTATTAACAGTGTCGTTTGGTGTCCTTGTATTTCAGTTAAAAGCACTTATTTTAAGTTTATACAGGGTGTTTCAAAATGACCCGAAATGAACATATAAAAGTATTCCATTGTGTAAGGACTATGATACAATGAAGCACAAAATTAATATAATTTTGAGTCGAACTAATACTCAATGCTCTACTTATTGCTAGTGTTTACCTAGAACACGTTTCGTTAGGATCTTCCTAACATCATTTGTTGTCGACTAATGGACATCGGTTCGGTGAACTTCTCGGAGGTGATAGGTGCATCTCTGTTGGTCTTTGATGAACTTGAAATTTGGGTTATCTTCAAAGGTAGTGTTGAAATTAAACAATTTTCTGTAATATTTCTTTATGAAGATTTTTTCCAATGTGGTTAATGCAGCTGGACCTTGGACACTTTTTAATAAGTGGATTTCTCGTTTTATATCATGATTCTCCTTCCAAAAAGGTACACTACCACCAATTTATCTATTTCTTTGTTCCTGATGTTCCTAAAATGCTCTTTAAGCCTAATATTCAAGTTCCTTTTTGTTTTCCCAATGTAAAAGTTGTCACAGCCCTTGCAATTTATCCGGTACACACCTGATTTGTTGTCTGTGGGTATCTCCTTTGTATTATGTGATTTCAAAAGGTGTTGTACACTAAATTTGTTCTGTGGGGCCAAAGTAATATTGTGTTCTTTGAAGACTTTTTGGAAAAGGTGTGTAACTCTGGGATGATGTGTAAATTTTCTGTATGAAAATAAACCAACAACCAACAATAATAAACCAACTACAAATAGTTTCTGAGATTTCTGTATGAAGTTTCATTGCTGATTGGGGAAAGATTAGTTACTTGTTTGCATCTTTGTTGTCTTTTGAATTTATCAATTTTCTTTATGAACAATTCAGCACTGATTGCATTGTATTCTGCAATGTGATTAATATTATTGTACTCTTTGATATATTCTATTTTGTTTAAAGGTACATTAACCAGCCTATAAGTTAAACTGTTGATAACAGCATGCTTGTGTTGTCTTGGGTTATATCCATCTGATTTTATGAAATTTTCTTTGTGTGTTTCCTTTCTATGTATGCCAAATTCAAGTTTATTATGTTTTCTGGTAAGTTTCAAATCTAAGAAAGGGATTTCATTGTCTTTCTCTTTTTCTATGGAAAATTTTATTGCAGGATTTTGTAAATTAAGTAGTTTTAATGCATCATCCACTTGTTTCTCATTTACTATTGCCAAAATTTCATCCACATATCTATAACAATGTTTGAAAATTAGTGGGAATGCCTTTGTGATATGGATTTCCAAAAAGCTCATGAAGAGGTCTGCCAAAAATTGGGACAATGTGTTGCCCATAGATAGTCCTGATTTTTGTTTGAAATTTTTTTTATTGAATGTAAAAAAGGACTGTTCAATGCAAATATTAGTTAAGTGAAGGTATTCCTCTATGATGTTTTGGTCTAATTGTAGGGACTGAAGCCATATTTGCATGTACTCTATGAGTTTATCTCTCGGAACACTTGGGAACAAAGAGATTACATCAAAAGATACCATATGGTCGGTGGGAGAAAATTGTAGATTTTTAGTTTTGTTGATGAATTCCAACAAATTTTTAATACTGTGGCTTTTAAATTTTTGTAGCTTCTTAAATTTTTTGTTTAGCCGTTTGGATAGTTTGTAGCAGGGTGTGTTTATGTTGTTAATGATTGGGCGCATCTTATTTCCTGTTTTATGAATTTTGGGTAATCCATATATGTTTGCTACTGTAGGGTTGTCTGGTTTTAAACTTTGTTTAATTTCTTTTGGTATGATCATTTTATCCTTGATTGTTTCATTTAACTGTTTTACACACATATTTAAAGGGTCAGACTTTATTTCCTGGAATTCATCACTATAATCTGTCATTCTAGAAATGTAGTCTTGTTTGTCCATGATGACCTAAAATCAGATGGATATAACCCAAGACAACACAAGCATGCTGTTATCAACAGTTTAACTTACAGGCTGGTTAATGTACCTTTAAACAAGATAGAATATAACAAAGAGTACAATAATATCATTCACATTACAGAATACAACGGATTCAGTGCTGAATTGGTCAACAAGAAAATTGATAAATTCAAAAGACAACAAAGATGCAAACAAGTAACTACTCTTTCCTCAATCAGCAATGAAACTTCATACAGAAAATTTACATATCATCCCAGAACTACACACCTTTTCCAAAAAGTCTTCAAAGAACACAATATTACTTTGGCCCCACAGAACAAATTTAGTGTACAACACCTTTTGAAATCACATAATACAAAGGAGATACCCAGACAAAAAATCAGGTGTGTACCGGATAAATTGCAAGGGCTGTGACAACTTTTACATTGGAAAAACAAAAAGGAACTTGAACATTAGGCTTAAAGAGCATTTTAGGAACATCAGGAACAAAGAAATAGATAAATCGGAGGTAGCGTACCATTTTTGGAAGGAGAATCATGATATTAAACGAGAAATCCACTTATTAAAAAGTGTCCAAGGTCCAGCTGCATTAACCACATTGGAAAAAATCTTCCTAAAGAAACATGAAAGAAAATTGTTTAATTTCGACACTACCTTTGAAGAAAACCCAAATTTCAAGTTCATCAAGAGACCAACAGAGATGCACCTATCACCTCCGAGGAGTTCACGGAACCGACATCCATTAGTCGACAACAGCTGATGTTAGGAAGATCCTAACAAAATGCGTTCTAGGTAAATAATAAGTAGAGCATTGAGTATTAGTTCGACTCAAAATTATATAAAAGTAGTTGCTCAGCTTTTATGTGACACGTATAGATAGTTCTTACCTCCAATAGAGCAGCATAAAAAGATGCTCCAGAATAAGTATGGATTAGGCAGTGACTGGAACAATGACGTGTGCCTCACGCTGTCAGAGTTCACAGGTATAGGTGACACGCCATGCCACTTGCTGTAGTTGTTTGTAAACATACCGGCATACTCCGCAGTAGCTTGCTACTATTAAGAATTTCTTTGCTTTATGAAACCGCAGTAAAGAAGCTATTGCTTAATTATTGCTTATGAGTGTTTTACGTGTTATGAAATTCCGTTATAACAGTCCATGATGGCAAACAAGCTGGTAGACATATGGAACTTATACCTTTTAGAGGAAAGTTAATGTTAGTGAGATTGAGGATGAAAGCATTAAATGATAAACAGAACAGAAAACGTCAAAGAATTGTAGATAAATTAACCAAAACTAAATGGCTTATACAATGAGATGAGCATCTTATTTCATATGCTTGATAATACTAAATAAAGCATTTGTAACTCAAAAGAAAGCCTTTGATATTTACAGTAAGTGGTTGAAAGTATTGTACAATTAAGATCATAACAAAATGCTCTGAAGTTAAATAAATATTATCATTAATGTAACTATTTTTACAATTCATATTTTTAATGAAACTAAATTAATCATGCATTTATTGAACTCTCTTCAGCTCTTCCATCCATCAAAACCATATCTGTCATTTCAGCATTCGTATAGTGCTCCATATTGCTTGGATTTGCTATCTAAGTACGTGCAAAATCCTCCCTGTTAGGACGGAATGTGTAGTTTTACACTGAAGAGCAACCTTACAACTGTCCGAGTTATTAGTTGACTTTTGCACAAATATCTGCCCTTTGCCCATTACCTGAAAGCGAGGCTATGGTCACTGATAAAGAGCAAGGAGTAAGTAATGCTTTTGTTTTCGTAGCCGCTGCGTCCCAATAACAACTTTAGAGGTTCGCACACCAGTGGTTCCTGCGCTGCCTGTTCACAAAATCATGTAATATTTAATGCTGCATAAAATTATATGTAATAGAACTTTGAAGCTGCGACACTGAAATTCAGACTAGTTAAGTTATAAACTACGAAACAGCTATATTCGTTCAGTGTCGTTTTGAAACAACTTGTATACAGTATTTAATTTTAATGTAGTAGATTTGATAGTTGTTTTGATTTTACCTTGCTTAGGTAAAGCTGTACGATGGCAGAACTTTTACAGGACTGGTTGAAGATGTGGATGTAAAATCTGATCTGGCAACAGTTCGAATACCTGCCGTAAGTTTTATCAACTAACTCTTTACTTGTGCAAAGATTTGTTTAATAGTTGCCTACTGCAAGGTGTGTTTTAGCAACTTATACATGTCTTTCTAATTCTTTCATGTTAACAAATGAACACTATAGCAGAAGGTAATAGTCAAAATTAAATAGTTTTACAACATAAAGTAAACATTGGATAATAACGTACAAGCAGTATAGAATAGTGATTACTTACATAAATGTTGCAGTTACACTTTTTAAAATACTGTCACCTGAACATCGGTATTCCCGATAGGAACAGCTGGCAGGTAGGGCCACACGGGAAGCATTCTGGCCACGCCTACCCATTTATCCGTGTAGCGCTAACGAAGGGAATGGTTAGAGAGTGGCACGAGCCCTGTACCATCTCTTTCCCTTCCTCCTGACGACTGGAACCTTCGGGATGATTCACTGAGCCGCGAAACTTCCAGACACAGCGATCTGTGTATATAGGGGATGCAGGGACGGTTCAGTTCAGTTCTTGGCGAGCAACCGGAGGAGCGCCTTGCTAGTGAACGGACTGGAAGACTGTGTATGTGTATCAGAGGAGTTGTACGTAATTGTGAGAGTAGAGTGGACCTGTGACAGACGAACTGGCGAATTGTAATTGTGTGCACTACGTAATTCTGTGTAATCGGCAAGTGTTCCAACTGTAATTCGGTGGAAATAAACCACATTTTGAGTTTGTGCAATTGGACTTTTAATTTCATGAACCCACAAACTCACAATACTAAAACAATTATGCATGAAAAATTAATTGAAAAAACTATTTATAGTCAGTTTTTAACAGAATTACTTTTGCTACAGTAAAATAAAATAGTGAAATTTCAATGATTTGTGAATGTTGTCTCTACTTTAATGATACCATCGTCATATATAGCCTTTAATGAGCTTTAATTAGGTTCTCCCCCCTAAAATAACTTAATAAATACGAAAGATACAAATGTATATTTATTAAGCATTCTTACAGCATTTAACAATTTAAATGTCTTGCACTGTTCATTGGATATGTGTTCCTGGCCCATGCAGGATTTACACGGTATCCTGAAGCAGCTAAAAATATTTTGGTGATGTATTTTTAACGTTTTCTCCCTCATTCTCTGGATAACCCAGATTTTCAGTAACTTGGATGGCCCTGGTCCCAGTTGATCTGGATAATTGAGGTTCTATTGTATTTTGTTTATTTTTGAGTATGGAATTCCCATTGACTTCGGCCTCATTATGTTTATTTATGCTCACCTTTCATTGTCATGTATTGCTTTACTGTTTCAGAATAAACTGCCAGTTCTGAAGCTGGGTGCATCTCATGAACTGCGGCCAGGAGAGTTTGTTGTTGCTATAGGAAGTCCTCTCACCCTCTCCAACACAGTGACAGCCGGTGTCGTTAGCTCTGTGTCTCGTCAGAGCAAAGAACTAGGTCTCAAAGGCCGGGACATGGACTACATTCAAACAGATGCTTCAATTACGGTAACCTATCATTAGATCCCCTAAAGAATATTTCAAAACAAGCCTAAAATGATGACTTTATAACCCTAAAGTGTACTTAAAATGCAAAAAAACAACAAAATTACTTAGTTACCTTTATTTGTTGATCTTTTTCATGAATTTTTAATGGAGGTTTGTGTTTGATAATTTTTTTATGGATGCTTCTCTAAACTTCTAATGCTGAAAGGGAATTATTTTTCCTCAGCCTAACTGTAATCAGGGAGCAATTGCACGCATCCCATATACCGGCAAACTATCCAATATTATCAGCAGAATACTGGCAAAACACAGCATCACAACTATACATGTCCCACCACCCAGAATCAGAAATCTGCTTAGACCAGTCAAAGACAACCTCAAACTGAGAGTGCCAGGGGTTTACCGCATTCCCTGCAAATGCAGGGATCCTTTATATAAGGAAAACAATAGCCACCAGAATAAAAGAACACAATAGAGTATCCGCCTGATGCAACCGGAAAAATCAGGTCTGGCTGAACATTTTTTTGAACAGGAACACTGGGCCGACTTTGACAGAACAACAGTCATTGCCAAAAGTGCGAGCTACTGGCCACAAAGAGTGAAGGAAGTACTGGCTATCTTTTCAGAAATACACAATCTCAACAGTCAGGACTCAAATTAAATACTACCTGGAAACTGGCTTTAGAGTTATACCAAATCCAGCACAGAAACACACAATTAACCTCGGAGAAAGTCACCTGATGCAGACCATTTTCTGTAAGGTCCATGCTTCAATCCACCTCAAATGGCCATGTCTCGGCACCCCTCATTGGCCCCAGAGCACATGGACTGTTGCATAAATATATGCAGAACATGGTAACTCATTCAGCATACCCTAAAGACATCTACACCTGGCTTGAAGCCCCAGAGAACCTGGAATACTCACGCTGCCAGGAAAGCTACAGCTCCTATTTACCTCTGGTTAGTTCAAGTGTATTTAAAGTGATAGAACACACATTTTTCTCTATATCGAGATTTAACTGTATTGGAACACCACAGTGAAGCGAAAAATTATTAATTTTTAGATGAGTCGTATTTATTACACATCTGCTTCACTTTCGTACCTATTTTGAGGACATGTTTCGCAAATCATCGTTTGCATCCTCGGCTCTTATGCGACTGAAGCTAGATCCAGCGGTGTGGGTAATTCTGGGGTTGTTGCTGCCATCTGTTGATTTAGTGATGAACTTAAATGTGGGATTCTCTTCTAGCAGGATTTCAAAGTTCATTAGTTGGTTTTTATGTTTTTCTATGTATATCCTCTCCCATATGACGAGTTCACTATGTTTTTGTACGTATTTTAGTAATTCTGTGCTATCTTCTTCTGAAAATCATGAAATTGAAGATAGCACAGAATTACTAAAATACGTACAAAAACATAGTGAACTCGTCATATGGGAGAGGATATACATAGAAAAACATAAAAACCAACTAATGAACTTTGAAATCCCGCTAGAAGAGAATCCCACATTTAAGTTCATCACTAAATCAACAGATGGCAGCAACAACCCCAGAATTACCCACACCGCTGGATCTAGCTTCAGTCGCATAAGAGCCGTAGATGCAAACGATGATTTGCGAAACATGTCCTCAAAATAGGTACGAAAGTGAAGCAGATGTGTAAAAAGATACGACTCATCTAAAATTTAATAATTTGCAATTGTGTTTAATGAATGTTTAATTATGTCTAAATATAGTGACAAGTGAAAACCTGAACGTGCTCGGGTACCAAATAAAACTGTATTTGGTAAAGGTATTCCAATTAAAGGGGATACATGGGAAATAATATGCTCTGTGAGAGAATACTTCGAAGAGGAGAAATTGAAAGGGGAGTCTAGTATTCCATTGTCTAAGTGTTTGATAGGACTTCACGTGCTGTAGGTATCAGTAAGGGCATTAAGGTTAAGATTGGGAAAGAAAAGTATTTTAAAGAAGAAAGTTAGGCATTGGGGTATAAATTAGAAACTCCTGGGAAAAATTATGTAAGCGTCATTTTCCCCACTTCAATAAGCATCAAGATGTCACAGGTATGCCTCTTTTGTTACGATGATCTTTGCATTGATGTGTTCTTGCATGTTCTAGCGTTTGCACGTAGATCCACGACTTTTCTACTGTCTTTGTGTATAGTATTATAACTAATTAATAATAACAACAATAATAATAACAAAATACCCAGTGCAGTCGCAATTGAATCACCTTCGCATGCGTAATTCTATCGCGCTCTCCACGTGGTAGCAATAAGCGGCAATGTCGCCTCTCTCTCCATACGAAATGTCAATCACTTTCTAGATTGGCGACCAGTATAGATTAACAACTTAATATGCAGCCTATAGCCAGCCATAACATCCTGCATAGTTCCTACTACCACCACACATAAAGCTCAAGCTGTTTGTTCCGGGTAATAAATAGTTTTAATCAACAATAACATAAGCTTTGTATTCTGTCTGCCCACTACAAGAAGACAAGAGACGAGTGCTATTTAGTGGATCTGTACACTAGGTAATGACTGTATGAGAGTACATATGAGTCACCCATGTTGCCAGATTTAATGCTTGAGCAGTAACTGCAGTGATAGGTATTATATGTATGGTTGAGTTATGTGACAACTCTTGTGTATTTTAAACAAACCTAGCATCTTTGTCATTCTCGAAAGGCGATGACTGCAAAAGTGATTACGGTGCATATTCCTCTAACTTGCCTTATTGTGCTGGGCAGATAGCACAGTGTGTTGTCTTGTAACCAAGTGTAAATTCTTTTGTTTGCAGTTTGGAAACTCAGGGGGACCTCTGGTCAACTTAGATGGAGAAGCAATTGGCATAAATGCAATGAAGGTTACTGCTGGTATATCATTTGCAATTCCTTCCGATTACGCTAAGGACTTCCTCAAAAGATGTGAAAATAAACAGAAAACTTCAGGTAATAGTGCATTTTAATATTGTTGGGGTTTTGGGCACTTTCAGGTCTAAAATATCTGATTCTCAATAAAGCTTCCTTTCTGTTGTTGACATGTCATCATTTTGTTCATCATTGATCACACTTTGCTACAGCCTAGATCATTTTATACATCCATAGGATATAATGGGAGGTCCTATGGTATCAAACCCCTTAGCTTTTTCTTATATTAGTAATTTCTGACGTTGATAAAAAATAAAGAAGTATCATTTTTAAACATTTTTACTTCCATATTAGGACACTTACTAAATTATACTTTTGAAATAAAATTTTATTTAAAAGATATTTAATTATTTAGTTTGATTTATGAGTCACTATGTTTACCCTCAACTTCACATACTATGTTGTATATTTGAAATGTTTTCAAGATCATTCGATCTCATCCTGAGCTGTTTGGTGACTAATGGAACATTCTTCCTCCTCCACTACTTCGGTGCGCCGATCCCTCTGCCATCTGGTGTTAGGGGCACTAAGTTTTAATACTTCATTTAATGCTGGGATTTCAAAATTTATAACTTTATCCCGGTTTTTGGTTATGAATACTTTTTTCCAAATATCCAATTCTGTGGGTGTACTTAAAGATTTTAACAGTTTTATGTTATGGCCAATGTTGTGGTTTTCTGTCCAAAAATGGTGTGACACTGCAGATTTTTCTGTTTGTTTCAACTTTATGTTCCTCTGGTGTTCTTTTTGCCTGGTTAACAAGTTTCTCTTAATTTTTCCTATGTAGCTTTTATCACAGGTTTAACACTTTATCTGATAAATTCCCGATTTCAAAGTGTTGGGGATTGAATTTTTTAGTGACTTAGTTAGCAGGTTCTTCAGATGAATTTGTTTTGGGGTGCTAGTTTTAAGTTCAGTCTTTTGAAGATTCGTTCAAATTTTGAAAAGACTAAACTTAAAACTAGCCCCCCAAAACAAATTCAGTCTGAAGAACCTGCTAAGTCACTAAAAAATTCAATCCCCAACACTTTGACATTGGGAATTTATCAGATAAAGTGTTAAACCTGTGATAAAAGCTACATAGGAAAAATTAAGAGAAACTTGTTAACCAGGCAAAAAGAACACCAGAGAAACATAAAGTTGAAACAAACAGAAAAATCTGCAGTGTCACACCATTTTTGGACAGAAAACCACAACATTGGCCATAATATAAAACTGTTAAAATCTTTAAGTACACCCATAGAATTGGATATTTGGGAAAAAGTATTCGTAACCAAAAACCGGGATAAAGTTATAAATTTTGAAATCCCAGCATTAAATGAAGTATTAAAAGTTAGTGCCCCTAACACCAGATGGCAGAGGGATCGGAGCACCGAAGTAGGGGAGGAAGAAGAATGTTCCGTTAGTCACCATACAGCTGAGGATGAGATCGAATGATCTTGAAAACATTTCAATTATACAACAACATAGTAAGTGAAGTTGAGTGTAAACATAGTGACTCATAAATCAAACTCAAAAATGAAGAAAACTTCACTGTTAATAATGCTTCTGCTTATAATATTAAGATATTTAATGTTATAATTGTCTCTGCATTTTCTGAATTTTTAAAACGCGTGTGTGCTATTGGACAGTTATTATTTTTACCATATAATACATTTAGTTTACTTTTCTTTGCAATGATCACACATTTAGAATAGGGCATTACCTTCAAGATTGGCATGAGCCCAAACTTTGCATATACAAATATGCAACACTCAATCCACTTTTCAATTATGGTGGCAAACTGTGTGGTCACACGAAGCAAAGTACAAGTAATATTAAAGATATTGAGGTGATAAAATCAAAACACAAAGGTAAATGTCGAAATGGTACAGTTAGAGTCATTGCAAATGAAATCCAAGCTGTGGTGAATACAGAAGTAAAGAAAACCAGAGAAATTATGACATACCATGCTGTGAACCAAGAAATACGAGGTGCCAATGCGATAGCGATGTCCGGTTGATAATGGAGGAAAGTAGGCTCCGAAGCGTGTCCCAGGAAATTTAAAAGTAAATGTTGCTTAGTGCCATTAATCGACTCGCCCTTAAATTTAACTTCGTTATATTTTTATATTATTTAGGGATTAGTTTTGGAAGCCGTTGCTTCCATTTTAACTTTGAATGTGCAACTGTCGTATGTTGTTAGATTTTAAGTGTTAGATTTTGTATCATATATAATTATCTCTGCGTTGTTTTTCATATTGCCTTTATATAACGTGTGTCTTTTGTTAAATTGTCTAGTACTATATGTGCACGATAAGTTGAGTGCTGTATTTATGGTGTGGTGCTGCCAGAGGGGAAGAAGCGAGAGCTAATGCTCTTTTGTTTCTGCAATATGGTCATCCTTGAAAAACACAGTTCAGCAAAATAGCATGTAAGATGAGTGAAGATATGCACTGCAAGCGTGACATATGTGGACAAATAGTAAATTGGACTCGATCCGATAAGCTGTATATTTATATACTTACTCTTTATATAACATAAAAATAGAAACTAAATATTATGACAGTTATAAATACTCATTCACTTTATGATTCTTCGAGTTCAGTGCATCACTTTCATAGCTAGTATCCTCTGATGTGTTGATGATAATTTCATCAATTGCATTTTCTATTACACCATCATTTCAGCAATATTTCACTTCCAGCTCTTGGACCTTCTTGCAATGCATTGCGGTTACAGAAGATAATGCTTCTATAGCAAGTTTCTGCAGATTTGTGGCCGACATATCACAAGTAATGCTGTGTTCTCTGAAAAAATTCTTTATTTTTGCCCATGCAAGTTCAGTTGCATTCAGATTACAGTTATGTGGAGGTAGACGAATAATGTGTCCCCTTTTGAGAGCCATAACATCCACAACATACATTTGTTGTAAACTGGTTAGCTAATTAACCTTGAAATTGATTAAAATTTAAATATAGCAGACATGATAAAGCTTAGCGTATTAGCCTCTAGATGTCAGTGTATAGCGGATTTCAAGTTTCAAAGTTGTCTTCTGTGTTTATGGAGTTAGACGAAACTTACCAAATGAGGACTTGGAACCTGAGTGCTCAACTTATCAGGCGCATATAGTATATATGCTAATAAACTGTATACCTCTGGACATGTTCAATGTCTACAGTCCTTTCTAGTTACAAGTGAACCCACTGAGTGTAGATCACTCTAATCTAATCTAAAGATATTTTTGAATTTATTAAATGTTTTTGGGTGGTTCGTGAATCAAGTGAATAAGTGTTGCTTTCTTTTTATTTAGTGAATGTGGTTGCTTTCTGAAGATAAGTCAGCAATAACATTTCAATTTTTAAACAGAAACCATGACTTTTATCCAAATCCAAAGTTATTAAAATATACTGACAATGTGGTAGAACATATTCATATGGAAAAATAAGGACCAAGTGCCTGCCTCGGTAGCATAGATGGTAGTGTGTCTGCCTCACATTTAAGAGGTCCTGAGTTCGAATCTTGGTCAGGGTGAGTTACCTGGATAATACTTTTTTCTGGGGTTTTCCCTTATCCTGAAAGACGAATGTCGAATAACTCTAAGCTCCATGGACCCTGGACTCATTGGAGCTTCATTTCACCCATTCCATTCATTGTACGGTATGACTAAAGTGTTGGATGACATAAAAAAAAGACCAAGTAATGAACTGTGAAATTCCACCAGTACATAATTTGATAAAGAGCTTCATAGTTCCACCACCAGAGAGAAGAGAGTAGATGACAACAATAGACAATAGTCAGAACTTCGAGGTTTGAAAATGTTAGCTATAGCTTCCAAAATTAGTTCCTCAATGATAAAAAATGTGACAGAGTGTTAAAAACTGACAACAAATAGTTGATGGCACTGTTCCTGAATTCCTCCAATCACACATAACCAAGATTTTGGTTTATACTGTTCACATACACATTTTTTGTACCACCTACATAGTGAAATTACAGCAAAATTGGATACCAGATTTCATTACAAATCCATGTTTTGAGGTTCCTAAATCTAAAAGAAATGTTTTAAAAGGCACTGTATGTGAACAATGCAAGTCAAAAATGAGAAGAAACTAGTTATATGGCAAATTTTGTATTTAAATTGAATAACTTTCAAGGAAGAGACGAACATTTTCAACAAAATCTCTCCATCCTTCAAAATCTTACAAAACATTAAGCTTGTGTAAGAGTACTACACAAATAAAAATATTTAGTAAATATTCTCCACTTAACTTAAGAAGCTGATGACAATACTTCAATTATGTTTTTGTGAGATTAATTTCATGGACACTTGCCTACATCTTCAGTCAACACAATGTGTTGTCAAGGATACCATCTGTGGATACTATGCATTTACGTATTACCAACATCTGAAGACGAAACAAACCTAAAAACAGAATCAATTGCCGGTATGTCAAAATTCATTACGTGATTTTTATTTTTTTAAAGAAATATTTTTTCCCAAACTATTAAATCTATAGGACCCTTTAATTGTTTTAATAATTTAACTTGGGGATTTATTTCATGGTTAAATGACCAAAAATGATCTGCTACGGCCGATTTATCAATTTGTGTATATCTAATGTTACGAAAATGTTTTTTCTTTCTGGTTTCCAAACTACGTTTCGTCTTTACAATATAAACCTTTTTCAATTTTCTTTTGTATAAAATCTTTATTAAAACCATTAATTAAAGCAGTATTAATAATATGTTTATATTCTTTATTAAATTCTTCTTTATTCAGGGGTATATTTATTAATCTATAAATCAAACTATTAAAAACAGCAAATTTATGTGGAAAAGCGTTAAAACTTTTATTTTTTATGCAATTATCAATATGAGTAGATTTCCTATAAATACCAAAATCTAATTTGTTATTATTTCTTACTATTTTCAAATCTAGAAAAGGAAGAAATCCTTTAATTTCAGTTTCTAATGTGAATTTTATAGTTTTATTTTGTAAATTTAGTAATTTTAAAGTAACATTAATTTGTTTTTCAGGAACAATAGCAAAAATATCATCAACATATCTATACCATGTTTTAAAAATTAAAGGAAAAGCTTTAGTTACTTGAATTTCGAAAAAAAAAAACTCATAAAAATATCAGCAAGAAAAGGTGAAAGAGGATTACCCATGCTAAGCCAGAAGTTTATTGAAAAAATTCACCATTAAAAGTGAAAAAATTTTGATCCAAACAAAAATCAGTAAGTTTAACAAAATCAGCTGTTAAGTTCATGTAAATTTATTGAATTCAACCACTTTTTTAAATAAATTAAAAGTTTTTCTCTAGGAATACTAGGAAATAAGGCAGTTACATCAAAAGAAATAAGTTTATCAGTTTTAGATAATACAACACTATCAAATTTTTTTTATTAGTTCAAAAGAGTTTTTAATACTTAAACTTTCAAATTTATCAAAATTACTAAATTTTTGGTGTAACCATTTTGCTAAATTGTAAGTTGGTGAGTTTATACAATTAACAATAGGTCTCATTTTATTACCGGGCTTGTGAATTTTGGAGTAATTTGTATTATATAGAGTAATTTGTGAATTGTAGAGTAATTTGTGTAAGAGTAGTTTGTACAAGAGTAATTATGAGTACAGCCAATCAAATTGTTTTTATTTAGGTTCTCAAAACATGTATTTTTTGGCTACTTTCTTGATTTTATACAGGTGTCAGTTTTTTGTATTGATATATTACACAGATGCTGTATTTTTTTCCCAGGGAAGGCGAGTTCTGAAACAAAGCGTCGATATCTGGGCATCACTATGCTGACTTTAACTCCACAGATAATTCGTGAACTTGAAGCTCGCAACCAGCTGATACCTCAAGGCATTACCAAAGGCATTATTGTGTGGCGAGTGGTTGTTGGGTCACCTGCGTATATGTGAGTACTGTCTAACCTTCATACTCCTAATGAAGGTTTCACTTATGTAATACATGATAAATACATAAGCGAGTACACAGTAGTACAAAAGTGAATCGAGAATATATTGACACATTGCTTCACTCACACTGTTTATTCACAGGACATGTTTCAAGAGCTCTTGCTCCTATCCTCAGCTGATATTCGATTAGTGTAAGTTGTAGTGGTTTCTTCTTTCTCCGTATTGTCAATAGATGATGTGATGTACTTGTCAAAGATGTCCGATGGTGGAGTTTCAAAATTCATGACTCTATGACGATTTTTGTTAATGAAGATTTTTTCCCATACGGAAAGGTCTATGGGGTGATTAACGTATTTTATTAGAGATGTTTCCAAATTGATGTCATGTCTAGTATTCAAAAAATGAAAAGCCACTGCTGAGTTTTCTGTTTCACCATTTTTAATGTTTCTCATATGTTCTTTAGTTCTGATGTTAATATTTCTTTTTGTTTTTCCTATATAAATTTTAGGGAAAGTTTCACATTTGATCTCATAGATTCCTGGTTTTTCTTTGGTAGTGATTGAATTTTTGGGAGGGCCTTTTAACAAATTTCTGATATTAAACCTATTTTGAGGTGCAAGAGTTATGTTGTGTTTTGAGAAGATTTTTTGGAATTTGTTATAGGCTGATGGGTGGAAGGTGAATTTTTTAAAAAGTTTTTACTCTTTTTCTCCTGTAGGTTCTAGGGTGGTGGTTTCTTTTATTTTCTTAGCTTTGTTGAGTCTGTTAACTGTTTTGTCTACTAAATTTGGGTTGAAACCGTTGGATATAGCTACTTTTTTTATGTATAGGTATTCTTCTTGATAATCTTCTCTGTTTAGTGGAAAGTTGATCATCCGAAAGATTAAACTGTTGAAAATGGCAAAAATTCAATCACTACCAAAGAAAAACCAGGAATCTATGAGATCAAATGTGAAACTTGCCCTAAAATTTATATAGGAAAAACAAAAAGAAATATTAACATCAGAACTAAAGAACATATAAGAAACATTAAAAATGGTGAAACAGAAAAATCAGCAGTGGCTTTTCATTTTTGAATACTAGACATGACATCAATTTGGAAACATCTCTAATAAAATACGTTAATCACCCCATAGACCTTTCCGTATGGGAAAAAATCTTCATTAACAAAAATCGTCATAGAGTCATGAATTTTGAAACTCCACCACCGGACATCTTTGACAAGTACATCACGCCATCTATTGACAATACGGAGAAAGAAGAAACCACTACAACTTACACTAATCGAGTATCAGCTGAGGATAGGAGCAAGAGCTCTTGAAACATGTCCTGTGAATAAACAGTGTGAGTGAAGCAATGTGTCAATATATTCTCGATTCACTTTTGTACTAATTTGTGCTTCACTGTCCCAACGCTTCTTTCATGTTTATACTTCGAGTACACAGTAACTCGCAATGCTACTCACACCGCTGCGCACCTGAAAATTTGATAGTATAATGTCTCTTATAAAAACATTCAGTACAATAGTTTTAGCACCACTTTTAGAATGTTTCACATGTATATTTAGATTACTCATATGGATTATAACTCAACTTAACCACACTGTAATAATCAATTTGAAAATAAGTGTTAACTGTAATAGAAAATTGTGCATCTCCAATCACTGCGGTTCAATAAGATCTGTGTTTCAATATATATGGTTCTGCTGAGGGAAGTTTGTGCTATTATCTTGTACTGTCATTTGTTACATTTGTCAAAGAAAATTAGGTGTTTTTTTGTAGGTTAGTTTGGATTTTACATACATTGCAATAAGTTGTTCAACATGTGTTTGCTAAAATGAAAAAAATGCAGTATCATTCTGTGATTGAAAAGCAAAATTGGATGTTGTTTATGAAGACCTTTCGGCTTCTATGACAATAGGTAGATATGATATAATGAATTTAAACTTGATCAAACATCTGTTTTTGACAAGGAGCGCACAGGACACCCAGTAGATGTGGTTACTGAAGAAGTCATTGAGAAAGTCCACAATATGATTCTCGCTGAGTGTCGAATGAAAGTTTGCAAAGTGGCAAAGGCCATAGGTGTATTGACGGGGTCAGTTTATATTTTGCACAATAAGTTGGAGATGAAAGAGCTGTCAGACCGATGGGGTTTGCTCATAGTGGAGAAGTTGTGTAAGTGAAGTCCAAAGGACTTTTTGTGTCTAGTTGTTGCTGTTGATAAGACCTAGATTCATCATTATACTCCAGAAACTGAGTAACAATCAAAACAATGGGTTGCTTATGGAGAATTTGCCCCAAAGAAGACAAATATGGTCCCATCGGCTGGAAAAATGATGGCAAAATTTTTAGGGATACGAAAGGTGTCATACTCATTGACATTTTGGAAAGTGGAAAAACAATTACTGGAGCATACTACAGTGAGTTATTGGCCCAGTTCAACAAGTTGAAGGAGTCACAAACCCATATGATGAAGAAGGAAGTTCTGTTTAACCACAATAATGTCCCAGCACATTCATCCGGAGTTACCGCCGCCAAACTGCATGAATTGCTACCACACCTATATTCTCCTGTTCCCAAATGTGAAGGAACAAAATTTAGATCAAATGAGGAGGTCATCATGGAGACGGAGGCATATTTTTCCATTTCACTATTTGCATTGCGACTGGCAGCGTTGGACAATTGATGCATGTTGCTGATAGCTTTGTATAGTCACGTGACGTGCATGCGTACCCTCTAGCGATGGGCTGTGAACTTCCACGCTCATTGGAACAACACTTCATTACACGCGTCACAATATTACCATCTTGTCACCGGTTTCCGCATACCAGACTCCGGCTTGTTTCTTTTTGAATGTCCTTTATAGTTTATTTTAGTGAATCTTTGTACTTCAGCGCTGTCATGGCACGTACTTCAACTTACAATATTTTACTATAATTGTGGCATGCATTTCAAATTACAATGTTTATAACCATTGTTTGTTCTTGTGATTACACTTCCAATGGTGCTGCACAGGGATGAGATCTTGAGGTTAAAAGGCATTGAGCCAGAAAGTATCTCCTAACATTGTGACATGACCACGCAGTTAAAATAACATAAATAGAAAACAATATGCTGTAGAACCCCAATTATCTGGATTATTCGGGACGGGACCTGATATAAATATTTGGATAAACCATGAAAAAGGTTAACTTTAAAGAGAGTCGATTAAATACACTAGACAACACTTACTTTTAAATTTTTCCGGAACATGTTTCAGAGGCTTTGCCTCTATCATCGGTCGATAGAGGCAAAGCCTCTGAAACATGTTCCGGAAAAATTTAAAAGTAAGTGTTGTCTAGTGTCTTTAATCGACTCTCTTTAAAGTTAATTTATCATAACAACACTGTTTTCAACACTTCCAAGAAAGGAATTGCATGAAAAAGGTATTTTTTGTAAAAAACAAAGGTAAATTTGTGCTATTTTAATATTAATTTAAAGCAAATGTTGTTTACTTTTTATACAGTAATATACTTACATTAAGTGTCACTTGGTTTTAGAAAGGTAAAAAATCCCTCTCAGTTATTTATAACTCTGTACTGCAATAAGTGTCAAGCAAAACTCTTTGGTTTAACAAACAAATTATGCACATAGTTGAGATATTGTGTTTTTGTATCAATTTGTAATTAATTTGGTTTATTTTGGTTGCAGGTCAGGACTTCAGCCAGGTGACATAATCACTCACCTTAATGGACAACCTGTAGAGGGAGCTAATAGCATATATTCTGTGCTCGAGACTAATAAAAGCTTTGTTATAGACGTTTTTAGAGGAAACCAACGTTTGAAAATTAATGTTTACACAGAAGAGTATTAACAAGCTTTTGTAATCAGAAAATAAATATAGATTTCTGTCTTATTTATATGTGGCTCAAGTTACTTTTAATAATGTGCTGTGAGTTGGTAGAGTCATTCAGATTGGTTAAGTCTAGGTAAGCTTAATTTAAATAGGCTTAGGACCAGATATCCTAAGGTCATTCTTAAGCACTTACAAAGATATACAAATATAATAATTTGTAACTTAAAACTTCACTTATAAGAAATGATAAAAACTTTTCTTATAAGTTGATCGGGATTGCGATTTCGTGAAAACTTTTTTCACATCTTCAGCCAGAATCATAAACAACATCTTCGTCAATGCTACAATCGCTAGATGTACTGTGTTTTTTGTTCGTACTACCAAAAACTGAAAATGAAACAAATTTAAAAACAGGATCAACTGCTGGTATTTCAAAATTCATTACGCGATGTTTATTTTTTAAAATAAATATCTTTTCCCAAACCATTAAATCTATCAGACCATTTAATTATTTTAATAATTTAATTTCTGGATTTATTTCATGGTTAAATGACCAAAAATGATCTGCTACGGCTGATTTATCACTTTGTTTATACTTGTGTTGCGAAAATGTTCTTTTGTTCTGGTTTCTAAATTACGTTTTGTCTTTCCAGTATAAACTTTATCACAATCAAAGGAATTAAATTGATAAATACCAGATTGTTTATTATTAGCAATTTTATCTTCTCTTTTTAATATTATATTTATTTTGGGGAACTAAAGTTATACCAAACTTTTTAAAAAAATTTTGAAAATGAAGTTAATTTTTTGAAGTTAAATTATTAAAGCATTTAAATGGTTGGCCATGGGTAGCTCAAAGGGTAAGAGCGACTGGACGGAAACCAGAAGATCCGTGGTTCAAATCCTGGCCAAGGCATAGAATTTTTCATGTTGACTCTATCTATCTAAAACCTTAGCCTATATACGGTTTAGCCTGCCTCGGTAGCGTAGATGGTAGCATGTCTGCCTCACATTCAAGAGGTCCCGAGTTCGTATCTCGGACAGGGCGAGTTACCTGGATAAGGCTTTTCCGTGGTTTTCCCTTATCCTGAAAGACGAATCTCGGGTAACTTTAAGCTCCATGGACCCTGGACTCATTTGAGCATCATTTCACCCAATTCATTCACCGTCCGATATGACTTATTACTATACCAAACTTGAATAAATGTTTATTGAGGCAGTCATGACCTGTTACAAATCTAGAAGTTGCTACAGAAGATTTTCTTGGTAGTCGTGCTGTTATATAATTTTTCCCCTAGTTTTCTTTTTGTTTGTAATGCATTATCTTCTTTATTTTTTTTACTATATGTTGATATAATTATTCTTTTGATAGAGTGATAACTTAGTGGCTCAAATGAGTTTGATATAATTTTACTGCCCTTTTGGCAAGAAAGTCAGCTGTTTCATTACCATGTATTCCACAATGTGCTGGTATCCACTGAAGTATTGATCTGTTATTTAAATTAATTAACTATTTTATGATTTTATGGCATTCTGCAAGATTTAAGTTTTTATCAGATGTTATGGATATTGAAGTTGCTTTAGAGTCACTGTATGATGCAACTTTTTAAAATCTATTTTTATGTTATAGAAGATTTTGTAAGCTTTGAAAAATTGCCGAAATTTCTCCATCAAAATTTGTAGAATTTAAACTTTGTTTTGTAGAAAGAGTAAAGTTGTTGTTGTTTTCAAATGCTAGGCTTTGGCAATGAAGCCATTAGCTCTTTTGAAATGTGTGTAGTGTTTAACACCTGCTTTTACTAGATACGACACCACAGGCGATGACACTGATGATACATGAGATGAAGATGGAGCACCGGTGGAATGAGATGGCGGGGGGAACCGGAGATCTTGGAGAAAACCCATCCCAGCGCCGTGTTGTCCACCACAAATTTCACTTTGCGGTCGCCTGGAATCGATCCCGGGCCGCTGTGGTGAGAGCCAAGCGGTCTAAGCGGTAGTGAGTCCGGCAGGTAGGGCTTCACAGGTTAAAAGATGTTCTTCAGTCATTTCATCTTCTTTGTTGCACAGAGGACAATTTGGACTTATATAAATTCCTATTCTGTGTAAGCGTTTGGCCAAATAATCATGTTCCGAAAGTAATCTAAAATTTGCTACTGCAGCTTTACGTGGGATTTCTGGAATAATTTCTGGATTTTTAATTAAAATGTTCCATTTTTTATCTTTGGCTTTGTTGGATATTGATTGGTTTTGTTTGTTTTTATATTTATTTTTAATTAATCTTTTTATGGATGTAAAGGGTAAGTTTTTACTTTTGTTCTGAATTAAATGCACACCTTTTTTTGGCAAGAAAATCAGCTGATTTATTTCCAGCAATTCCACAATGTGCAGGTATCCATTGTAATATAATTCTTTTCTGTAGTTTTTGAGGTTGTTGAATCATTTTGTGACATTCTTTAATTTGGATTGTCCTCATTTTATATGAACTTACTGCACATAGTGCTGTTTTAGAATCGGAAAGTATGACAGCATTTTTGAATTTATCTATTCTGTATAGAAGGTGTTGGAGTGAAATATGAATAGCTGTTACTTCTGCATCAAAATTTGTTGTGTGGTATCCTGCTGGTTGATAGAATGAGAACAGTGCACACTTAATTCCTACTCCTGAGTTGTTGTCCAAGTTAGATCCATCTGTGTAGATATGTAACCATTCTTCAGGTGGGTATCTATTGTTCAGTTTCTAATGCTAGCGCTTTTAGTACAGGTTTGGAAGTTTCAGACTTTGTAACTATTTGTTCTAAATGTAATTGAATATTAATTGGTTCAAAAGTCAGTGGGTTTTCTTTAGAATTAGGAAAACTCAGATCTGTTTTTAATTCCATAACTTTATGTAGGAAACTTGTTTGTGTTTTCATCTTGATTGGTTGTAGTAATCTTTTCTCCCATTTTGTTGTTTTTAACTGCAACATTTTTTCATGCTGTATTAGTGTCTGCTCCTCTAAAGTTAGGTGTATTGGATAGTTCCGAGTTATGGCTTGCATTGTCGTGATTGGAGTTGATTTTGCTGCACCGGTTATTAGTCGCAGGGCCTGATTTTGGCACACTTCTAGGTGATTTATGTCAGAACTGTTTGCTGTAATTACCCCTGCGTTATAAAGAAGTATTATAAAGAAGAAAGAGTAAAGTAGGCATGCTGCACCGTGCCATTATTTGGTAAGCTGTAAATATGTAGCCTTTCATTGGCAGGATATCTTAAATTTATTATTTCTAGTGTCATTTGTTTCAGGACAAATGAAGAGGTTTCAGTTTTTGTAACTTCTACAGTTAAGTATAGAATGGTGTTCAATATCAAACAGTTCTAAACAGTTGATAAAATAAGACCTGAAGATTTCCTGATGACGAATATGTTCAAGATCTTCTCGGGAAACAAGCCAGGTGAAAAGATGATTAGAAATTGACGTTTTTGGAGCATACATTGTTCCCATCATAAGGATATTCATTCCCTGTGGGACACCGTATATAGGACAAATTGGAAGGACCATCGCTACCAGAATAAACGAACATGAATGGAGCATTCATTTAATGCAACCGGAGAAGTCTGGACTGGCAGTGCACTGTTTTGATAACGACCATAGACAATCATCTTGGCAAAATGCAGCAGTTACTACTGGGAGCAGAGAGGTAAGGAGGCTTCGGCCATTTCCTCTGAGAGGAGCACGCTTAATCGTGATGCTGGATTTCAGTTCAGCTCCTCTTGGAAACCGACCTTAAAAATGGAAATCCGATGACTTAAGAAGCACAGATCTATACAGCTTGATCATCAAGTTAAATAGTTACATTTCTTTGACACAATTTTCTATACTCACACCATCTCGTGACCTGGCATTTAATTTACTGAAAACAGTCTTTTGTTCAGTGATGCGAGTATTGATAGCATTTTGTCTTTGTTGATATTTGTGTTATATCCAGTTATACATTTTGTGGTTATAATAATTCTTAAAATATCCTGATGATGGGAGAGATGTATGCTCCCAAAACGTTGATTTCTAATTGTCTTTTCACCTGGCTTGTTTCCCGAGATGATCTTGAACAGGTCAGTACTTCAAAGTATAAAAATTGAAAGAAGTGTAGAAACAATGAAACACAAGTTAAAATAAAAATTAATCAAGAAGATATTGACACATTGCTTGTGTGTTAGTGAAGCACTGTGTCAATATCTTCTCTTCTGGTACTTGTTTTAAATTTAAATTTTTGTTTGATTACTTTGGCTTTAATAAGAAAACTTTGTTGTATTTTTAAGTTTACTTGTGATTTTCTTTTTCCCGTGTCATTATAAGGTAGTCTGATTAATTTGTCATATTGTATGATGGCTGCTTTTTCAGCGTCAGACAAGGTATTGGAACATTATAAAACTCTGGTTTCTGAAATTACTCAAGAAGTGTGATATCATTGCTGTAAGAAATGGTTTCAAAAATGCTTAAATGGGAATATTTTGAAAAATAATAAAATCATTTACATTCTTAAAACTCATCCTTGTTTGATTTGCTAAGAATGTTGAGTATTACCCTTGTGCATCTCTTTGAGTTGCTTATGGCTTTGGTGTGTATAACTCTATTATTAACAATACATTCTATGTCAGAACCACTTTGGAATCCTAGTTCCAAATCATTGTCATTATATGTAAAAAGAATAACTCTACATTGTATCTTATTTATGATTTATAATGCAATCCATATAAACCTGAACCATTTCAATAGGACATAACTTTTGAACCAATAATAGGATACACGTGAAACTTTGGGAGAATATAATACACAATTGGGAGATTACGTTACACTATTTACATCTCAGAGAAAATGTTGGAAGTGTCCTCCACCAGCCTCTTATTCCATGTCCAGACATTCTCTCCATAATGCGGTTTACATAAACACAAAATACCAGATATTGGACTGCTGTAAACCCTCAAGTGATCCATGAAACCCCTCTGCATGATGAAAAGGTTGGAGAATGGTGCACGGTTTCGGCTTCCAGGATCGTTGGTCCCATTTTCTTTGATACGACTGTAGACGTGAAGTTTATATGGGTATCTTCAAGACATTTCTGGAGCAGCTGGATGATATTGAATTGAGAGAAGGTTATTTCCAGCAAGATGGAGCAACGTGCCATACCTCTAATGACACCATGGAACTTGTAACCAGTTTCTTTAACAATCGAATAATCTCAAAAGGTCTGTGTCCCCTAGAATCCCTGATCTAACCTCACCGGATGTTTTCTTGTGGAGTATCTAAAAAATAGAGTGTACAAGAATAGGGCACGGAAAATTAATGTTCTCAAGGAATACATTTGAACCAAAATAAGTAACATTCTCCCCTTAAAACTGCAGAGAATATGGTGACACGAGTACAAACATGTATAAACATGTATAGATGCTGGTAAAGGACACTTCCAACATTTTCTATGAGATGTAAATAGTGCAATGTAATCTCCCAATTGTGTATTATGTTCTCCCAAAGTTGCACGTGTGTCCTGTTATTGGTTCAAAAGTTATGGCCTTTTAAAATGGTTCAAGTTTATATGGATCACACTATACTAATTAATTTTAATATTTGTACATATTGTTGTATATAGGGTTGTAAGGGGGATAAAAGGGGTTTTACTTACATCCCTATAGCAACTGGGAATGTAGCTACTGGTCTAGGAAGTTTAGAGTTACATGGAAAGGGGGTAGAAGAAACATTTAAAGTCAAACCCAAATTAGTAAATGTATTCTAAGAGTTGTAGCATCAGTACAGATCACTCCCAGGGTCTTGAACAGATCAGGCGTGCTTTTTAGAAATATTAAATACATAGTGACATGATGTAGCTGTACCTTGAGTGATGTTTGAGTGACATGTTGGCATGTTGGCCATAGTAGCTCAGTGATTTAGAGCAATCACACAGAGAGCGGGGGCTTGTGGTTCAAATCCCAGCTATGGCATTGAATTTTTCAGTCTGGCTCTACTCTTTCAAACCTTAGCCTATGCACGGCTGGTGTAGAAGAAATGATTATTTCCATCAATTTACAAAAAAAAAAAAAACCCATAATGGTTTAACTATAAAGCCTGGGACTTGAATACTTACAGCATATTAAGTTGCCACAAAAGGTGCGTGTCCCATAGCATATGAGAACCCCTAGTGGTCTACCGAGAAACATACGAATCAGTTGGAGAATTTAATGTCAGGTCGGCACATTGGCCATAGTAGCTCAGTGGTTTAGAGCAATCACACAGAGAGCGGGGGCTTGTGGTTCAAATCCCAGCTATGGCATTGAATTTTTCAGTCTGGCTCTACTCTTTCAAACCTTAGCCTATGCACGGCTGGTCTAGAAGAAATGATTATTTCCATCAATTTAAAAAAAAAAAAAAACATAATTGTTTAACTATAAAGCCTGGGACTTAAATACTTACAGCATATTAAATTGCCACAAAAGGTGCGTGTCCCATAGCATATGAGAACCCCTAGTGGTCTACCGAGAAACATACGAATCAGTTGGAGAATTTAATGTCAGGTCGGCACATTGGCCATAGTAGCTCAGTGGTTTAGAGCAATCACACAGAGAGCGGGGGCTTGTGGTTCAAATCCCAGCTATGGCATTGAATTTTTCAGTCTGGCTCTACTCTTTCAAACCTTAGCCTATGCACGGCTGGTCTAGAAGAAATGATTATTTCCATCAATTTACAAAAAAAAAAAAAAAAAAAAAAAAAAAAAAAAAAAAAAAAAAACATAATGGTTTAACTATAAAGCCTGGGACTTAAATACTTACAGCATATTAAATTGCCACAAAAGGTGCGTGTCCCATAGCATATGAGAACCCCTAGTGGTCTACCGAGAAACATACGAATCAGTTGGAGAATTTAATGTCAGGTCGGCACATTGGCCATAGTAGCTCAGTGGTTTAGAGCTAGCGGATGGAGAATGGGAGATCCATGGTTCAAATCCCAGCTATGGATACCCCAAACACTGGTTCCGTGATGGAATAATAAAGTTGCCAAAAAGGTGGTAGGTATGTATTGATGTCAGTGGAAAGTATATTGAGAGAGCCCATGTACATTGATTCATGTTCATTCATAAATAAGATACAAAAGCTACTATTGTAAATCATTTCCAAATGCCCCTCGTATTATCTAATAAAACTTCAATGAAATATGGTGGGAATATGAGATATGAAGGATATATAACCTCCACTAAAATAATTCAATTTTAAAATTATTTAAGCCTCTGCAGTTATCCATGATATCAGTCATATTCGCAACAAGCTACCAAAGGTAGCACCCGATATCAGTATTAAAAAAGGAGTGAATGGCTTTGTTATTATCCCATGCACAAGTTTTCTATCTTTATAATATTAGTATTTATTTTATTGTCCATTGATCATCACCAAATAAAGACATATCTAATTGTGCAAAGAATAAATATTGTCAGGGAATTCAGGTTATGTACAATTTCCTAACCTAAAATACTCCATCTCTATGTTGTTTATAATAAAAAGTCAATTACTAAAATTAAAGAAGCCAAGATAACGTAGCTAATGTTATTAAAGGATTTGAAAGTCAAATTTAGTGATTCAAATTCGCCGCCATTCACAAAAAATGTTTTCGGCCGTAAATTTATCAGTTGATTGCTTCTTTTTCCAATGTTGGCATTGGTCATAAGATTGGCACTTGTAAGGTTGGTGCTGATGGGAAATCGGAGTAGCCAACATTGTTGACGGAAGCAAATATTTTCATGGTTAAAATTCAAGTGTGTTCAGTGTGTCACATATGTCAGATTTGAAACATCTGCTAGGCATCATGTGGAAGAGGTGCCCTGTGTAAATATAATTGTTTTAGCAGAAGAGTTATGCTACTGTGTTTATCCGCTACAGTTGACGATAATTTCCATAAATGGATTTTATAATTGGTGGAATAGAAGGGTGAGTATATCATGTCGTTAATACGAGGTTCGAAGTACGAGTGTACTAATGACTAACCACACTTTTGTTGTTGGAGCTATACTGCATGTTTAATGATTTATTTCTTGCATGCGAACTTTATAAGAAGGGTTCTGTCCGACAAGGACTAAGCTGAAACTGCGCCGAGTATATAAAATTTACTTTTACATATCCTTCTGTATGTAGAACTTCCTTACTGTGTGAAAAACAAAGCTTTGTGTAAAATGCGCGTTCCTGCTTTTGACCGCATTGCCAATAACTTAGAAATTTAAAAAGTCCTTAATCTACCGGCTAGTTGCTTAGTGATGTTCTCTTTCTTTTTTATGTATTTGCGTTTGTTTTTCAACAGATTTAGTTAACTCCACTAAGCCTCAGTATTTATGTAACAGATTTAGTTGTTTTGGAGAATTATTTTATGAGGACTTAAAGCACATTAACAATTGAGTGCTAAATGATGAATTTTTTTTTTCTCCGTCGTTTCTGAAATTTAGATCTGTTGTCCGCAATGATTTAATAGGAGTTTACGGAAGTATTTGCTATATTATTTTCACATAGATGCCTTAAATATAATAACCTTCTTGGCCGTTTCAAATATAATTTGTAGCGTCTGCCTGTTTCATTGAAAGTAAGCGCTTTTATTTCAAATTAAACGGATGAATGATTCTTCCCCTACTAGATTACTTTGTTGTTTTGCCGCTCCCCCTTTCTATTATGTCACTGCTTGGGAGTAACTTTTGCTTTTAGGTCTTTTCTTAAACTAATGTGGTTTCATTTGCCAAATATTAACGATTTGGGAATATAACAATTGTTTTCCTTCTCGTGAGATAACTAAGCTCATAAGACTGAGGTATGCTCAGAGCATGTAATATGACGGGCCAAGGGCCAGTACTTAAACATTAGGCAAAAGTTACATTTAGGCATATGTGAGTTATTAGTAAGTCTAATTTTCAGGTAAGCTTTCGTGTGACAACAATAAAATACGCGAGTTACGTAACGATTTAAATAGACCCGAGCGGAGGGCGCGGTATCACATTGAGAGTTTTTTGATATTCGTAAAATTTTCACCAGCATTCTAGAAGTGTAATTAATGGAAATAGATAATTTCTTTACGCTAGCCATGGCATTGAATTTTTCATGTCTACTCTATGTATTCTAGAAGTGTTTTTGGAAACTTTGGTACACATGTGTTAATCAGTTTCAAAGTTCTACATTTTAAGTAAAATGTGTACTATTTTATGACAAATACAAAAACAGAAATACAGGTTAGTTGATATGAGCATCGTTTCAATGTTTTTTTCTTCTTCTCGGTTTGTAATATTTAATTGTTTTAAGCATTTAAAACGATGCCTATAATTGCTGCTTAAAAATAAAAATTAAAAATAATTTGTTGAAGAATTGAGTAGAGAAATCTTGTGATACAGCCCTGATGTTAAACAACTGAACACTAAATGCAGTTAAAGAAATAATTGACATTCAATTGACGAACCATTGATAATTTTTTTTATTTTTTTCTTTTTATTTTATCCATCGATCAGCAATTATGCTTTACAGATGTTTGTTATAAGATACATAGGAACAGGACACATAACAATGGAGGTAGCCATGAACGACTCCTCTAACTAAATGTGGAGGATAACTGTAACACAAATTGAGAACTTAAAGTCTGATGGTAGTAATCACGTGTCTGAGTCGTCTGTGCTGGAGACGTCACTTAGGAGAAGATCTTGGGGCAGTCTGCGCTTCAGGCGAGTTGGCTGGCGAGTGCGACAGCCGAGACGGTAGGTAACAGCTCCAGGGACCTCCTGGAGATGGTAAAAGAATGGACGTGCCAGGCGTCGGATGTATTGGTGAACGGGTAGAAGACCAAACTCATGATGAAGCTGCTGGTTTCGGATGAACCATGGAGCGTTTGTAACTGTACGAAGCACCCTGTTTTGTAGTACCTGCAGTCGGCGGAGATTAGTCTTACTGGTGCCACCCCAGACTGGAGCTGCATAGGTAAAAATGGGACGGACTAGAGATGTGTAAAGAAGCAGGGAGGATTCATAACCAAGTGAAGTGCGCCTGTTGAGTAGAGGGTACAGTTTTGATATCCGGGCAAATGCAAGCGTAACAGACCGACAGATGTGGGCGTTCCAAGTAAGTCGAGCGTCCAGTAACACCCCAAGGTATTTCACTGGCACATTGCTTGGTAACCATGAGAGCGATTCCCCCAGCAGCCGTAGTGATGGAGGATCCCTATAAGGTCGTAAAGAGAAGATCTTAACCTCTGTCTTGTTAGTATTGAGGGAAATGCGCCAGTGAGAGAACCAATGAGCTAATTGATCTAGGGCAATTTGCAGTTTCTGAATGGCATGAAGAATATTGACGTGAGAATAATAGAGAGCAGTATCATCTGCGTATAACGCCGTACAAACTGGAGCTATATCAGGAAGATCATAAGTGAATATATTAAAGAGGAGTGGTGCAAGTACTGAACCTTGAGGTACACCTGCTAAAATAGGCCGTCGGGTGGATGTGAAACCAGCAATGCGCACCACAAAGGTTCTATTGGTGAGAAAACTTGCTATGATTTGTATCAGATAATAAGGGAGACCAATGCGATATGTTTTAAGTAGTAGTCCACTGTGCCACACCTTGTCGAATGCCTGGGCGATATCTAGGAATGCTGCTACGGTGTATTGCCTGTTTTCGTAACCTTGAATAATAGACTGCGTGATTCTGAGCAATTGGTGAGTGGTAGCATGCTTCGGGCGAAAGCCAAACTGAAAAGACGGAATTATCTGATTATGGATCAAAAAATGAGAAATACGTTGATGAATAATCTTTTCAAAAAGCTTAGAAAGTGTAGGTAATAAGCTGATTGGTCTGTAACTTGAGGGAAGATTTTTTGGCTTTTTGGGTTTATGGAAGACTATAATTTCCGCATGTTTCCATGTAGATGGAAAATGACCAATGCGCAGAGCAGCATTGAAGATTGATGATAAATAAGCTAGGGCTTTGTTTGTCAAATTCTTCAGCACAACGTTAGGGATAAGGTCATGACCGGGAGACTTTTTAACGGGAAGACGATGGATAAAGCGGGACAATTCACGTGGAGTAGTGAACGAAATTCTGTTGTGCGCTGTAGGACGAAGTTGGTACTCAAGGAGTTCCCTGTCCACGGAAGAGGGAATATTAGAGTCAAGACAGGTGTTAGGCGTGAATGTACGCTCGTAGTGAGTAGCTAGAGCGTCACACTTGGCAGCAGAGTCACTCAAAAGGGTCCCATCAACCTGAAGAGGTGGAATCACTGTCGGCTCTCGGAGAATCCTCTTAGTGATGTTCCATAAGGTATGATCTCCGGGACGGATAGTGGCTAATTGTCGCTGGTACTCCTGAAATCGGTGTTGCTCTAGTGCGGTCCGTACTTGTCGAATGAGACTATTTAATCTTTGGCGCAGCCAGGGTAGACGCTGACGTTGCCACAATCGACGGATGCGATGTTTCTCTTTGATGAGTTGAGTAATATGGATAGGCAAGGAGGGGAAATGGCGAGGTTGAGGACTGCGGATAGTAGAGGATCGTACACTGGTAGAGAGCGCAGAGGTAAAATGGTGAACGGCAGTGTCTATGGCATCCGCAGTACCCAGTTGATAAGATGTGTGGAGTGCAGCATCCAGGTGTGTGCGAAAGATGTCCCAGTTGACAAAACCATCGATGAGTCGCGGGATTTGTGGCAAAATATTAGGAGTGAGGTTAAATGTGACCAGCACTGGACAGTGATCGGAATCGAGCGCTGGCAGTGCAGAAATCGATGCAGGTAATCGTATATTGCGATGTACCCCAATGTCCAAAATGTCAGGAGCTACCTGTGGGTTGCCAGAATAGTAAGTCGGTTCTGTGGGAGCCAGTATGTGAAGACCAGTGGCATTAATAGTGTCAAATAGACGCCGTCCATTCGGGTTTGTGACTCTACAGCCCCAAGAAGTGTGCTTCGAGTTCAAATCCCCTAGCAAGAGAGTGCAGCTTTCTGCTGGGAAAAGGAAAGAGAAATAGTGAGTATTAAGCTTACTATTTGGGGGCTTGTAAGCACTCATTAGAACGAGATCGTTGCTATCGCGAAGCGAGAGTTTAATGCCCACTACCTCAAAACCGGGAATCACAGGTAGGAATATTTCATGATGAGTCAGAGAACGTTTAACTAGCACAGCTACTCCCCCAGAGGCGGTAGGTGCATTCCGATCAAATCTATAAATCTTGTAGCCTGGAACAGAGAAACGTTCATTCGGGAGAAGATGAGTCTCGGTGATACAGGCAGCATCTATACTGTGCAAGCTGAGAAAGGCAGCGAAGGAGGCACGTTTAGTGCGTATGCCATTAGCGTTCCAGTTCAGGAGAGTGAGTGATGAAAGAGATGGCCTATTACACGCCACCATTTCGGAAAATAGTTAGAAGAGCGTTTTGGAAACATTGTGTAAATTGCGGTAAGAGAGGAGTGAGGAACGTGGATAAAGAACTTAGAAGTTGAGTGAACAGGCTACTTAGCAGAGCCGAGAGAGAAGAAGAGTCAGAGGGATCCGGTTGTGTAGTAGTACGCCTCGTCGAGGAAGCAGAAGTTACACTGGCATAAGTTGCTGGTGAAGAAGTTGGAGGTACTGGTGATGCAGCTGGGGGTTGTAATGGTTGCTGTGCAGGATTGTCTGATTGTTGTAGGGGACGAGAGCGATGAGAATTCCCAGGCTGTTGCCTTGTGTTGCTATTTTGTGTTCTGAATTTCAGTTCTAAGTAATGCCGACAACCTCGGTAGTTAGCTGGATGGTTTTCATGACAATGAACACACTGAGCTGGAGTGTCTCTCGGTTTAGTGCACTGTGAGAAGTGATGATTCTCTAGACAGCGAACACACCTCGGGGTCAGCTGACAATAGTTCTTTGTGTGACCGTAATTCTGACAGCGGGTGCATTGCGGTATGTCAGTGTTACGACGGCGATGTTCCACCTTAACAACACTGTAGAACAGGCGAGTTAGGTTGAGTATAGCTTTACCATCATCGCTATTTAACAATTCCACCGCACAGAGAGGAATGGGTTGTTTCGACCGATTCATAAGTCGAGTGACCTTCCGCACTGGGTAGTTCTGTAAGCACAGTTCGTCATAGATTTCCTTATCAGTGAGCGAAGGAGGGATGTCTCGGATAATTACCGAGAAAAGCTTATCTGTCGGATTTCTGTAAGTGTAGTATTCCTGTTGTATGGAGCTGAAGTATGTAGTAAGTTTACGGAAATCGTCAGAAGTAGAGGGATGAACCTTAAGGATAGACCCGCGAAGCTCTGTGTGAAATTCAGAGGTAACATTATTTTTTAGATCTTGTAATAGAAGTTGATAGTTACCAATGTTGCGCAAGCAAATTGGTGGAACTTTTTCCTTAGGTGTCTCGGAGTTGCTTGTCTCGTCCATTGCTGTGTTGTTTTCTAGTATTGCGAAGCGGTTGTGCGTGGAAACAGAGTAAGCATAGCGCGAGGCACTTGTTTGTTCTGATGGGGCAGCTGTACAGCGACGCTTACTCGGGCCAGCTGTGGCAGCAGCAGCGTGTGTAGCAGCGCGACTAGAGCTGGTTGCAGGTGAACTGTTAGATGGGGCAGTCTCATGCATGATAACGTCACTCGTAGTTTTAGCGGTAACTATAGCAGCAGTTGACGTGGTAAGATGTAATTGTGACGGGCGTAAGGGTGATTGACGCACTGGTGAATTAGGATTAAAAGTATTGGTGCGAGAAACCTGGGTTGGCTGCGTAGACACTGGTTGAGCTTGCTGTAGAGGCACTGGTAACTGTGGAAATTCACTAGTGGTATTATAAACCATATCGTTAGCTGAGCGTACTAGATGGCCGGTAGTTTCCGGCGTGAGAGACATAATAGGTGAGGAAAGAAAAGAAAAAAAAATAGAGAAAGAGAAAGAAACACACTTGTACCCAAAGGGCACTAGTACACGTCAGTAAGAACACTGTTTGCACTGATTGTGAAGATACAATTCACTAGAAGATATCGTATTCCACAGTTAAACACAGTTACACTGTAAACACTCACGGAAGCAGCGCGCACAAAACGTCTGTCTGCCGCGACTGTCGGTACACGACTCTGCTAAGCAGATATGAGTGGATTAACTTTGTATGACCAATGCAGACGGTGTACTATTTACAAAATGGCGAGTTTGAGGTTAGCAAAGGATTTTTAATAATGTCTTATTAATCCACTTATTATACCCACCTAATTTTTAGCATACGAGAAAGTACATTTAGTAGACACAATCTACTTATCTTTTATATATTGAGAACGTCTTTTCACTTCAGAATATTGATAAACATTGGAGAACGCTGACAAATTAAAAACGTTTGCTTGTCACGGCCTCCTGTACCATTGATAATTTTGACTTTCACGTCTTTTGACCTTTAGATGAACCGAGCGGGATGTCTCAGGCGGTTTCGTCTGTAGCCCACATTCGGGAGGTCCGGGTTCAATTCCCGTGGCCGATCTATCTGGCCCATGGATTTTTTCGAGGGTTGCTAGGCGAATGCTGGGTAGGTTAGTGACATCTCTCGAATTTCCTGTCCCTACATTTCATCTCCATAATCATTTCATATCATCCCTCGATCTCTTTCAGGGTAGAAGTGTCGGTGTTGCATGGCACGATATGCTCTGAGTGAACCACTTCCTCCTTCGTAAGGACGGGCCTACCTGGTGGGCCGTTTTGGGACGGCGGTTGTACTGGTCTACCGGGTAGTTTCCAACTGGGGCTCTGCCCTCTACACTGTCGTCACCTCTCCGCTTTTACTCCCTCCCTGGTATGCCTCACTTGGGGACATAGGTAGATACAATAGACCAAGTTTGGACCTCCGTAGCGTAGTCCAGTCCAAAATCGCTGTCAGTAATATAGAAAAGCTCCTATTTGATGAAATTCAGACACGCCGGCGGTACTGTTCTTCCTTTCTTTTTATTTTTAATTGATTTATTGAAGTGTGAAAACCGTTAAATGTCCGTGTTTAATTTTGAGAGGATTACTAGCAGGGAAAGTAAGAAATATTTGTATTTGAGAAGGTAGCAAGTAGGAGTTGTTTTATCAGCTTGGAAAGTTTGACTTTCACTTGTCACATTATCAGTATTGCAGTAGCTACAACAAAAATATCCATCTTACACGAGAGATCTGGGGGCCAGAAGACCTTCCTCGATCAGGGCGATAATTAATTACAAATTCCGTGCTAAACCTAAACAAATAAAATCTGAACATCGTAGCTATCCGGCCATAAAGTAGCTACAACACAAATATACGTCATACACGAGAGATCTGGGGGCCAGAAGACCTTCCTCGATCAGGGCGATAATTATTTACAAATTCCGTGCTAAACCTAAACAAATAAAATCTGAACATCGTAGCTATCCGGCCATAAAGTAGCTACAACACAAATATACGTCATACACGAGAGATCTGGGGGCCAGAAGACCTTCCTCGATCAGGGCGATAATTATTTACAAATTCCGTGCTAAACCTAAACAAATAAAATCTGAACATCGTAGCTATCCGGCCATAAAGTAGCTACAACACAAATATACGTCATACACGAGAGATCTGGGGGCCAGAAGACCTTCCTCGATCAGGGCGATAATTATTTACAAATTCCGTGCTAAACCTAAACAAATCAAATCTGAACATCGTAGGTATCCGGCCATAAAGTAGCTACAACAAAAATATCCATCATACACGAGAGATCTGGGGGCCAGAAGACCTTCCTCGATCAGGGCGATAATTATTTACAAATTCCGTGCTAAAACTAAACAAATAAAATCTGAACATCGTAGCTATCCGGCCATAAAGTGTCAACATTACGTCGTAGCCCCATTTAACGCGAGGACTAACTTGTCATTCGCAATGATATTATAACGTCAACATCAAAATAAAATAACCACCTTATCAATCTTATTAAACATTTTTAAAATACTCGTACTGGGATATTTTTGGATTAAATTTGTACTACACCATTAACTTTTCACGTACCTATTTTTCGGAACTCTCATAATAATTTAGCTCTTAAAAACATTCACATAGAACAGTACTTTGCCTACTGCAATGGATAATAATAATAATAATAATAATAATAATAATAATAATAATAATAATAATAATAATAATAATAATAATAATAATAATAATAATAATAATAATAATAATAATAATAATAATAATAATAATAATAATAATAATAATAATAATAATAATAATAATAATAATAATAATAATAATAATAATAATAATAATAATAATAATAATAATTGAATGAATAAATAAATAAATAAATTAATACACGCACATATGCTTCCCTTTGTTTCTAGGAGGACTTCTGTGTCCATTTCCATCAATATGTTACTGTTTAATGAATTTCTTACAACAAATAAACGCAACCTGATTTCAATTTATGCACAAACCGAAACGGCTCTACAGGTAACTTCATTTCGATGAAGTCATACTATCGATAATACAATCGAATATAGATTTTGCGCTGTTACTATTAATACAAAATCGATGGTACATAAAATAACCGAAAGTAAATGTCTTTTGAAAAATGCGCGGCAGGCTTAAGTGTCAACCAAATGTCATTTTCTGAAATATGACGTAGATTTGATCTCCCGGGCTAAATGAAAACGGAAGACAGGAGCTGGGTTAAAAAATTCAGGAAATAAGAGAGCTGGCAACCCTAACCTACAATAAGATAATGCTCATCTTGAAGTAGTATTTATGCAAAAGCAGAGAAAGTCATGTGAGTGCGGGATTATTATGTTTTGTTTGGGAACTTGGTGAAATTCTGGACAAGAACGCAGAGTACTATTTACACGAGAGCCAATATCGTAAATATAGACTGGCAGTTGTTAAGTATGTCTCGGACATAACAGTACATCAGTCAGGAACTGGCCAAATATATATGATAATGACAAAGGGGAGCAAGTCATTATGTAGACATACATATCTTGTGACCTTCGTTCTGGAAATAATCCTCTCGGAAAGTAGTAAACACACCAATTTGTACTGGCGCCACTTTCTACTTGCTACTATGTGCGCATTCCATTCACTTGTTCTGAGAATTGTCGATTAAAAATAAATACACAATTAGAAAAAGATCAGAGAGGGGGGGAGAGAAGTCTAATAATTATACCAAATTTGATATTTAAGTTGACATTTTCCAAGAAATACAAGATTTGACTATTCCTTACGATACATCGTCACCTTCTAGTTGTATAGCAATTGCCCGTGGATGGCAAAATCGCAGGAGGCCGTGTCGACACCGGATGTGTCTCAATCAGTGGCGGGTGCGTCTTTTGCATTACTATTTATTCTAATTATACACAGCTTTTAGCAACTAACGCCATTTAGGCGGCTTCTGCGTTTTGGAGCAATTGCACACATAAAATTGTCATAAACAGTGTTCTACTTGGTGATGTACTTAGATTGGACAGATTATTCAAACAGTGTTCAGTAAATGCGTCCTTTTTGGGAGTAAAAAATTTAAAGTAATTCAGTTTTACATTGTTGGCATTAAAACATTCTTTCGTGGAGTAATTCTGCATAACTGTTTTATTTAATTATATAATTAAATATTACGGTGAGGAGTAAAGTTATTGTTGAAGATTATACGACTATATACATATGTGAATAATCTAGAACATAAAACAGAAGCTCTGTGTACCCTGTACTCATTTGAACATCCTTTCATTCATCGTCCGATTTGACTTAACGTTGGAGATTTTTTCTTATATTGAAAGATGAATGTCTGGTAACTCTAAGCTCGATGTACCCTGTACTCATTTGAACATCATTTCATTCATCGTCCGATATGACTTAACGTTGGAGGTTTTTTCTTATATTGAAAGATGAATGTCTGGTAACTCTAAGCTCTATGTACCCTGTACTCATTTGAACATCATTTCATTCATCGTCCGATTTGACTTAACGTTGGAGGTTTTTTCTTATTCTGAAAGATGAATGTCTGGTAACTCTAAGCTCTCTGTACCCTGTACTCATTTGAACATCATTTCACTCATCGTCCGATATGACTTAACGTTGGAGGTTTTCCCTTATTCTGAAAGATGAATGTCTGGTAACTCTAAGCTCTCTGTACCCTGTACTCATTTGAACATCATTTCACTCATCGTCCGATATGACTTAACGTTGGAGGTTTTCCCTTATTCTGAAAGATGAATGTCTGGTAACTCTAAGCTCTCTGTACCCTGTACTCATTTGAACATCATTTCATTCATCGTCCGATATGACTTAACGTTGGAGGTTTTCCCTTATTCTGAAAGATGAATGTCTGGTAACTCTAAGCTCTCTGTACCCTGTACTCATTTGAACATCATTTCACTCATCGTCCGATATGACTTAATGTTGGAGGTTTTCTCTTATACTGAAAGATGAATGTCTGGTAACTCTAAACTCTCTGTACCCTGTACTCGTTTGAACATCATTTCACTCATCGTCCGATATGACTTAATATTGGAGGTTTTCTCTTATTCTGAAAGATGAATGTCTGGTAACTCTAAACTCTCTGTACCCTGTACTCGTTTGAACATCATTTCACTCATCGTCCGATATGACTTAATGTTGGAGGTTTTCTCTTATTCTGAAAGATGAATGTCTGGTAACTCTAAGCTCTCTGTACCCTGTACTTATTTGAACATCATTTCACTCATCGTCCGATATGACTTAATATTGGAGGTTTTCCCTTATTCTGAAAGATAAATGTCTGGTAACTCTAAGCTCTATGTACCCTGTACTCGTTTGAACATCATTTCATTCATCGTCTGATATGACTTAACGTTGGAGGTTTTCCCTTATTCTGAAAGATGAATGTCTGGTAACTCTAAGCTCGATGTACCCTGTACTCATTTGTACATCATTTCATTCATACACCGATATGACTTAACGTTGGAGGTTTTTTCTTATATTGAAAGATGAATGTCTGGTAACTCTAAGCTTTATGTACCCTGTACTCATTTGAACATCATTTCATTCATCGTCCGATATGACAACGTTGGAGGTTTTCCCTTATTCTGAAAGATGAATGTCTGGTAACTCTAAGCTCTATGTACCCTGTACTCATTTGAACATCATTTCACTCATCGTCCGATATGACTTAATATTGGAGGTTTTCCCTTATCCTTAAAATATAAATGTCTGGTAACTCTAAGCTCGATGTACCCTGTACTCATTTGAACATCATTTCGTTCAACATCCGATATGACTTAACGTTGGAGGTTTTCCCTTATTCTGAAAGATGAATGTCTGGTAATTCTAAGCTCTCTGTACCCTGTACTCATTTGAACATCATTTCATTCATCGTCCGATATGACTTAATGTTGGAGGTTTTCCCTTATTCTGAAAGATGAATGGTAACTCTAAGCTCTCTGTACCCTGTACTCATTTGAACATCATTTCACTCATCGTCCGATATGGCTTAATGTTGGAGGTTTTCTCTTATCCTGAAAGATGAATATCTGGTAACTCTAAGCTCTCTGTACCCTGTACTCATTTGAACATCATTTCACTCATCGTCCAATATGACTTAACGTTGGAGGTTTTCCCTTATTCTGAAAGATGAATATCTGACAACTCTAAGCTCTCTGTACCCTGTACTCATTTGAACATCATTTCACTCATCGTCCAATATGACTTAATGTAGGTTTTCTCTTAGACTGAAAGTTGAATGTCTGGTAACTCTGAACTCTCTGTACCCTGTACTCATTTGAACATCATTTCACTCATCGTCCAATATGACTTAATGTTGGAGGTTTTCCCTTATTCTGAAAGATGAATATCTGACAACTCTAAGCTCTCTGTACCCTGTACTCATTTGAACATCATTTCACTCATCGTCCAATATGACTTAATGTATGTTTTCTCTTAGACTGAAAGTTGAATGTCTGGTAACTCTGAACTCTCTGTACCCTGTACTCATTTGAACATCATTTCACTCATCGTCCGATATGACTTAATGTAGGTTTTCTCTTAGACTGAAAGTTGAATGTCTGGTAACTCTGAACTCTCTGTACCCTGTACTCATTTGAACATCATTTCACTCATCGTCCAATATGACTTAATGTTTGAGGTTTTTATCCTTATTCTGAAAGATGAATGTCTGGTAACTCTAAGCTCTATGTACCCTGTACTCATTTGAACATCATTTCACTCATCGTCCGATATGACTTATTGTTGGAGGTTTTCCCTTATTCTGAATGATGAATGTCTGGTAACTGTAAGCTCTATGTACCCTGTATCATTTGAACATCATTTCACTCATCGTCCGATATGACTTAATGTTGGAGGTTTTCTCTTATTCTGAAAGATGAATGTCTGGTAACTGTAAGCTCTCTGTACCCGGTACTCATTTGAACATCATTTCACTCATCGTCCGATATGATTTAACGTTGGAATGAAACCTAAAAGTGTTAATGTATTTGGTGACTGCTATCGTACATGCTCTTGTTTGTCTTTAGGCCAGTTTTAGGCCAATTAATGGAAATTAGTTGTTCTTTCTCACTAGCGGTGTGTATGACGAAGTATTTAAGGTATAGTGAGACTATAAATCCCGGGGCTTGTAGTGTTAACAGTATAGTAAGTCGCCATTAAGGTATTTGTGTCATGTGTTTATGAGAACTCCTAATGGTTTATCGGCAAAACATAAGTTATTTGGAGAATTTAATGTTGTACTGGCATGTTGACCATGGTAGTTCATTGGTTAAGAGCAACTGGACCGGGAGTTCTGGCTGTGACATTCACTCTACTTTTCCAAATGTTAAATCGTTGGAACCAGTTTGAGAAAGTGGAAATCGTGGAAATGTCCCATGTAAAGGATCGTGTGGATATATAACCGACTTTTGTTGTTGATCCTGTGGATAGAAAATTGCTGTTTTTGGGTTAAGGAAGTCTCTCAAAACGTGTATAACCTCGTTATCAAATGCAATAGATGATCTGTAGTAAAGTGATTAGTTACGAAAAGAACGAATTGGAATGTAGAGAACGACTTGGCACTTTGTAATGAAGAAGCCTTTACTCGAGTGGTGATGCCGCCGATATCTTAATCCTTTGTCCATATCTTGGATTAGTTGACGTCTGAACTTGTAATCCGCTTACGCTGAAAATCTATTTAATGACTGTCTTTTATTTCTGATACCATCCAATTAACGGATGCGCATTTTGAAGTAATGTATACGAGGAAGTACCGTGTTAGGAATAAGGACGCCAGCTTTTTCAAACACAAATTATTTATTTTTAAACTTAGTCTCCTTTTAGGATATACTCTTGTACCAACACTTCTGCCATTTTTAACCTCTCCAAAAATAAGAATTGTCAAGCTCTGCAAAATACGCACCTGTCTGCTTGATGATCTCGTTTGATGTAAATTCTCTTCCTGCGAGCCATTTCTTCCTGTTTGGGAACAGAAGAATATGCGGGATGTGGCAACAGTTCATTTACAGTGCGATCCATATAAACCTGAACTATTTCAATAAGTATAAGTTTTGAACCAATAATAGGACACACGTGTAACTTTGGGAGAATGTAGTACACAATTGCGAGATTACATTAGTGTCCTCCACCAGCATCTATACGTCTTTGTACTCGTCTCACCATATTCTCTGAAGTTTTACGGAGGGTATCCTCGCCAATGTTACTTATTCCGGTTCGAATGGATTCCTTGAGAACATCAATCGTACGTCGCCTATTCTTGTACACTTTCTTGTACAGTTTCTTTGACAATTGAATAATCTCAAAAGATCTGTGGCTCCCCATATCCCCTGACCTAACCTCACCGGATTTTTTCTTGTGGGGGTATCTAAAGAATAGTGTTGATTTCCTAAAAGGTTTGTAACAATTTTAATTAAAATACCACATGTTTAATATATTCGGGATGTAAGCTCACGTGCGATACAGGTTAGCCAGATGCATAGTATGGGTGTCGTCAGATATACAGTACGGACATCAAATGTTCAAACGTCGAATACAACGTAACGCAGTATCTCTTGTGTCAGGTACTGAAAAGGTGAAAGCTAAATTCCAGAACCTTTTCTAAACAAAAATGCTAGTTATCAAGCTATGTGTAAAACACGCCAGACGAAAGAGTGGAATTGTTTACATTTGCACATCGTGTGACATGGGAATAAATTTTTCTTGTTTAAAAATTGCTTCGCGATATGCGTCGAAATATCACATTTGGAATTTACGAGTAACCCAGTGTAATAGGCTCTAAATAGCAATATGTATAAGCGTTTGCTTGTAAATTGTGCTGCAGTGTGGCGGTTGTACCTACCTGCGAGCGAGAATAGTACAGGCCATGTGCACGCTCTTTATTGTCAAGTAAAACACATATCTTGAACTTTCTGTGAATATCCTCAGAAGTCTTTATTCTGAATGACTTTTGTGTAAGTAGTAAACTGTAAGCGATAGACAAAATATTACTGCACAACAAAAGTAGATCTTGTTGAATGAATTTATGTCAATACATTTTTGTGGCGGCGCGGGGGGGTGGCATTTCGAAATATTCCTTGCTATTTGTTTAAATGATTCAGTATCTACCTTTTCAGAAATAGAATGAGTATTTAGAATGTTATCAGCGTAAGCGGATTACAAGTTCAGACGTCAACTAATCCGAGATATGGACAAAGGATTAAGATATCGGCGGCATCACTTCATAACAAAGTGCCAAGTCGATCTGTACATTCTAATTTGTTATTTTTGCAACTAATCACATCTATTGCATTTGATATCGAGGTTATATATGTTTTGAGAGACTTCCTTAACCCAACAACAGCAGTTGTCTATCGACAGGATAAACAACAAAACGAGAAGTGCTATGAAACTACATACAGAGTTTCAAAAATAATAAGTTAATGTTCAGTTTGTAGTGGTGTGTTCATTATTAAAGCGAAGGGAAATGTTTCAAACTCAAGCTGGAATATCCTGGAATATTGTTAGTATATTGTCACGCAAACGGCGAACTCGCGTTGCCGATTGATAATGCCGACTGGCGGTGGCAGGGAGACGAAAGGGGTGGCCCACCTCCTACCGCGCGAAGATGCACGAAGCTTCGAGAATGTTTCCCCCCTCCATAACGGAAGATTCGAGAGGCTTCGGGGTGATCGATACAAGCGAGGCGAGAGTTAGTCGAGTTGAGTAAGTCGCGGCGGGCGGACTTGTAGTTGAGTGAGTGAGTGCGAGCCGGGCGGACGTGTAGTTGAGTTGAGCGTACGTGTAAAGACGAACTGGCAAGATTGTAATTGTGTAAATTGGAATAAGGTGGAAATAAAGAACATTTTGAGTGGTGTAATTGAACTCTTTTTAATTTCACAAACCCACCAAAGTCACAATTGGTGTCAGGAAGCGGGACGATAACATCACCGAACATTACGGCCATGGAATCGGCATTGGAAATGCTTTTGGCGAAGATGAACGAGTTAACAACAAAAACAGAAGCGGCAAATAACATCACCGCCGAGTTGAAACAAATGGAGACGGCCAATGACAACATCACCGAGAAGATGGAAGCGGCAAACAACAACTTGGCCACGACAATGACCGCAAAGATGGCCGAACTGACCACAGAAATGAGGGCAGCGAACGACAGCCTGGCCACGGAGATGAAAGAGGCAAACGAGGCCCTTGCCGTGAAGTTTGAAGAACAGTTGGCCATCGTGAGGGATAACGTGACGGAGCTGGGCAAGCGGATGGGCTAAGTGGACGAGCGCGTCGAGGACCTGGCGAGCCGCGTTGACGACCTGGAGGGAAAGGCCGACAGCAGCGTCAAGTCCCTGAACGCCATGGTAGAGGACGTCGTCGGCAGGAAACCTAAGGATTTGAAGACCGACGCGCCGGGACGTGACACATCTGCGCGCGTCAAACCGCCGAAATATGACGGCGCCTCAACATTTGAGGTCTTCCGCCGCCAGTTCGACACAGTGGCCAAGCACAACAGATGGTCTCCGGTGGAGGAGGCCACACAGTTAATAGCCAGCCTCCAGGGACGGTTAGCGGAAGTGCTAAACGCGGTGCAGACAACGGCGGCGCCCAAGGACATCTGGGAGGCCCTGGAGAATCTTTTCGGGAACATCCGCTTAGCCGCATCAGCGCCTAATGCTCGGTGATTATAAAACCATCCACGAGGCGCTGACAAATGTTTTATATACATGACTTTCTCTACCCTTGTACAAAGACGTCACATAACCAAAACATTTGACTATCACTTAAAGTCTACTGTATTCCCTTGTAACTAGAATAAGATAATGTTTACGTTGAAGTAGATAGAGCAATAAGTGTTTTTACAAGAGTAGAGAAAGCCGTGTATATAAAACATTTGACTATCACTTAAAGTCTACTGTATTCCCTTGTAACTACAATAAGATAATGTTTATGTTGAAGTAGATAGAGCAGTAAGTGTTTGTACAAGAGTAGAGAAAGTCGTCGGTATAAAACATTTGACTATCACTTAAGGTCTACTGTATTGCCTTGTTTCTAAAATAAGATAATGTTTATCTTGAAGTCGATAGAGCAGTAAGTGTTTGTACAAGAGTAGAGAAAGTCATGTATATAAAACATTTGACTATCACTTAAAGTCTACTGTATTCCCTTGTAACTACAGTAAGATAATGTTTATCTTGAAGTAGATAGAGCAATAAGTGTTTGTACAAGAGTAGAGAAAGTCATGTATATAAAACAATTGACCATCACTTAAAGTCTACTGTATTCCGTTGTAACTACAATAAGATAATGTTTATCTTGAAGTAGATAGAGCAATAAGTGTTTGTACAAGAGTAGTGAAAGTCATGTATATAAAACAATTGACCATCACTTAAAGTCTACTGTATTCCCTTGTAACTACAGTAAGATAATGTTTATCTTGAAGTAGATAGAGCAATAAGTTTTTGTACAAGAGTAGTGAAAGTCATGTATATAAAACAATTGACCATCACTTAAAGTCTACTGTATTCCCTTGTAACTACAATAAGATAATGTTTATCTTGAAGTAGATAGAGCAATAAGTGTTTGTACAAGAGTAGTGAAAGTCATGTATATAAAACAATTGACCATCACAAGTCTACTGTATTCCCTTGTAACTACAATAAGATAATGTTTATCTTGAAGTAGATAGAGCAATAAGTGTTTGTACAAGAGTAGTGAAAGTCATGTATATAAAACAATTGACCATCACTTAAAGTCTACTGTATTCCCTTGTAACTACAGTAAGATAATGTTTATCTTGAAGTAGATAGAGCAATAAGTGTTTGTACAATAGTAGAGAAAGTCATGTATATAAAACAATTGACCATCACAAGTCTACTGTATTCCCTTGTAACTACAATAAGATAATGTTTATCTTGAAGTAGATAGAGCAATAAGTGTTTGTACAAGAGTAGTGAAAGTCATGTATATAAAACAATTGACCATCACTTAAAGTCTACTGTATTCCCTTGTAACTACAGTAAGATAATGTTTATCTTGAAGTGTTTGTACAAGAGTAGAGAAAGTCATGTGTATAAAACATTTGACTATCACTTAAAGTCTACTGTATTCCCTTGTAACTACAATAAGATAATGTTTATCTTGAAGTAGATAGAGCAATAAGTGTTTGTACAAGAGTAGAGAAAGTCATGTATATAAAACAATTGACCATCACTTAAAGTCTACTGTATTCCCTTGTAACTACAGTAAGATAATGTTTATCTTGAAGTAGATAGAGCAATAAGTGTTTGTACAATAGTAGAGAAAGTCATGTATATAAAACAATTGACCATCACAAGTCTACTGTATTCCCTTGTAACTACAATAAGATAATGTTTATCTTGAAGTAGATAGAGCAATAAGTGTTTGTACAAGAGTAGTGAAAGTCATGTATATAAAACAATTGACCATCACTTAAAGTCTACTGTATTCCCTTGTAACTACAGTAAGATAATGTTTATCTTGAAGTGTTTGTACAAGAGTAGAGAAAGTCATGTGTATAAAACATTTGACTATCACTTAAAGTCTACTGTATTCCCTTGTAACTACAATAAGATAATGTTTATCTTGAAGTAGATAGAGCAATAAGTGTTTGTACAATAGTAGAGAAAGTCATGTATATAAAACAATTGACCATCACAAGTCTACTGTATTCCCTTGTAACTACAATAAGATAATGTTTATCTTGAAGTAGATAGAGCAATAAGTGTTTGTACAAGAGTAGTGAAAGTCATGTATATAAAACAATTGACCATCACTTAAAGTCTACTGTATTCCCTTGTAACTACAGTAAGATAATGTTTATCTTGAAGTGTTTGTACAAGAGTAGAGAAAGTCATGTGTATAAAACATTTGACTATCACTTAAAGTCTACTGTATTCCCTTGTAACTACAATAAGATAATGTTTATCTTGAAGTAGATAGAGCAATTAGTGTTTGTACAAGAGTAGAGATTCATGTGAGTGCAGCACATCAAAAACTGTTTTTGATACAGTGAGCCTCAAAACATGTATTGGCAGCGAAATGTGGTTTTTATCAGTTGCTCTATCTGTATATACAACCATTGGCAATGTTAGACATTAAGAAATTGTAAGGATTGAGAGGCAGGATCCAGTGTGATCCATACTTAAAAACAAGAGGCTGTTGACCGAACTTGATAACCTTTCTTTTGGCATAAACATCCGATGTCTTATATTCATTCTCCTCTCGTTTATTTCATTTTTGTATTTGATCAATCAGCTTGATTACACTTGCGTTATACAGGGTGGTGCATAGCAAGTTCCCTAGTTTCTGCTTTTTTGGGAATATATGAAACCTTACTTTTTTTTATTTACATCCCCCAACCTTGTCATATCGGACGATGAATGATATTAGTGAAATGATGCTCAAATGAGTCCGGGATCCGTGGAGCTTAGAGCTACCCGACATTCGTCTATCAGGATAAGGGAAAACCCCGGAAAACCCTTATCCAGGTAACTCCCCCTGACCGAGATTCGAACTCGGGACCTCTTGAACGTAAAGCAGACATGCTACCATATACGCTACCGAGGCGGGCAAACCTTACTGTTGGAAACACCATATCAATGTGCGATGCATTTTTGTTTTTGTTTACTTCAGCATTAGATCTATGGAGCGTTGGTAAGCCGTGCGTTTCTTTCACGAGAGTAAGACTTTTGTGACAAGGAAGAGAATATTTCGATTTCACTTCTGTGCGTCAAGGCACGGTCGAATTCTTTCATGGAAAACAATTATGCAATGGTTAAATAAGTTTGCAACATCCGGTAGAATCCTAGAAATTAAATATGGTCCAGCTAAAACCAGAGAATGCTGCTCGAGTGAGATGAACTGTTCGGCCATTTCTCCAAGATCCTTAGGACACATATAGCGTGAACTCAAGTTACACCCTTACAAAATGCAAGTGACGGGTCTACCTTGAAGACCTAACTTCTGCAGCATCATTGTATGGCCTGCCCGCTCGCCCCGATTTCTTCTTGTGGGGCTGTTTGAAACTAATGGTTTGGGACTAAACGTCTTGCAACTCTAAAAGTGATGAAAGATGCCATTACTGAAGAAATTGCTGCCATAGATGGAGACCTGCTGCAACGCGTGTTTCCTAGTTTCATAGCACGCTTGGACTGTATTGGAGGTCATCTTGAAGATGTAATTTTCAAGACATAGTTCTATAACATGATGTAAATAAATGATATGTTGTGTATTTTCAGTTGGTACGTTTATGTTTTCCTGTCTGAGTAATATAGGCTTCAAAACTAGGGAGTTTGCTGTGCGCCACCCGGTATTTAGCATCTTGCCAGATGCTAGATGCTTGCAAGCTTTTGTTACAGATGTCGTTTGTCTCGATTGACTCTCTTTACGACTGTCATATGTTTTCATTCTATAAAACTTCTTTGACGGTAAATAATTACATTATAATTCTTAAAACGAGCTTTATTTTTACTTGCGTTCCTCTTTCTAAAACTAGTACTTTTTTTTTTTTTTTTTTTTTTTTTTTTTGTAATTTACGTCCTCCAACGTTAAGTCATATCGGACGATGAATGAAATGGGTGAAATGATGCTCAAATGAGTACGGGGTCCATGGAGCTTTGAGTTACCTGACATTCGTCTATCAGGATAAGGGAAAACCCCGGTAAAAACTTTACCCAGGTAACTCACCCTAACCGAGATTCGAACTCGGGACCTCTTGAACGTGAGGCAGTCACACTACCATCTACGCTACCGAGGCGGGCTCGTAATTTTTATCGCATAAAATCCAAATTTTTGTTAATGCAACAATTGTAATTATATGAAGGATATTGTTTTTCAAATTTTACTACCCCACACTTTATTGATTTGAAAGTTTATTTCCTTATGAGCTGTCACTTTTTGTATATTTCTATATCTAAATAAATCTTTTCTATAACGTTTTGCGCTTCCAAATTATTAATCAGTTGGCCTTACGCCATTTTGTATTGCTCTCGCATTATTTGCAAAGAGAATGCCGATAGTCAGATGTCGCTGTATGCTGCTGACCTCTATAGTACTTCTATGCAGTAACAGTTGAATATCAACAAGATATAAAAATAAAATAATAATAATAATAATAATAATAATAATAATAATAATAATAATAATAATAATAATAATAATAATAATAATAATAATAATAATAATAATAATAATAATAATAATAATAATAATAATAATAATAATAATAATAATAATAATAATAATAATAATAATAATAATAATAATAATAATAATAATAATAATAATAATAAAAATAATAAAAATAATAAAATTTCCCGGAAATGTCTTATGTGTACTAGAAATATTCATACGTATAGTGCAACAAGGAATAGCAACAAGCCTTCAAGGATTCTTATAACATAGAATTTCCTTTTGTTTTACATAGAATATTTTGCCTGCACTGAGCATATTACGCGTGACCTGGTGTTCTCGTTTGATATTGTTACGTAAAATATCGAACTGTGAGTTTATCTGTTTCCTGTATCCTTTAGTTATCTTGCAGAATGATGTTCTGATAACCTATCAGTCCCATTCAGTTTAAGCACAACTTCCTACATCTTGTGCAGGTTTGTCGAAATCTAATCTTTAGAAATGACTTGATGAATGAAAACGATAGTGATCACATCTCAGCGCACAAAGTCCAATTTCTACACGCTTTTTACAAACTTATTAAACGTCTTGTCTTTGCTTCATATTAATCGGATAAACGTTCGTTTGAAATTTGATTCACTTCGTATGTCCACACATAATAAATACTTCCTGTTTGAGATAAACATAAGTATTGGAATATTCAAACACATTACAAGGAACATCTGGAAAATGGTTAACTACACAACAAAATGTATTTAGCATAAATTGTGTGTTTTAACAAGATGTACGTTTGGCATCTTACCATTAGCTTGCGAGTATATACAAGCTGTAATAGATAACCCTGATATTCAGAGTAAAGGGACTACAAGGGGTGTACTGCAGTGGTATAGTATTATTTAATTTACTTCCAACTTGAATATGAGTGAAAACCAGTTTAGGGCAGCTCTAGAAAGATACCACATTACTTGTACCCTCTATACAGAGGAGATCATGAATACTTGTAAAAGCTAAGATATTGTTGTAAATATGACAAAACATAAATACTGTATGGCAAGTACAGGATGATCCGTTAGACATGTCAGAAAAATATACGGTGTTAGTTTTCTGACACCTCAAAGGGCTCACCGTGTATATAGAAGTAGACACAACATGGTATAATGTTAGTTTGATATATAGAGTCCATCATATTGTAAACAGGTATATAAATATGTGTAACTCTGACATGATCTATATCCTTGAGTTAGACTACTTTGGTGTAATCTCGATATAGAATCCACAGATTAAATTACCCATCATCATCAACATCAACATCATGTACATTTTGTGTAGTAATATTTTGTCCGTTTGTTACAGTTTTAGTTTTACAAAAGTCATTCCGAATAACGAACACGTTTGAGGACATTTACAGGACATTTAATACATAAAATTTAAATAAAAATATCTTAAACATATGGTATTTTAATCAAAATACTTAGAACAGTTTTTAAACAAATGAACAAGATAATTAGAACAGTTTTTAAACAAATGAACAAGATAATTAGAACAGTTTTTAAACTAATGAAAGAAAAACTAGAGCATGAGATGTTTCTATGTAATGACATAACATTACTTAACTAGCGTCATGTATGAAGTATTAGAACAATCCAGCAGTGAGATATCGTCGATAACACACGCTTCTGCCAGCCATTGAATACGGGAAACATGTATTATTATAGGTTAAACTTACCCAGCGACTTGCAGCACTTAATACAAGCGGAAAGGCAGTGAGTAGCATTATAATTAGGCGTAATACTCGCATACCGGCTTGTATAGGAATTACAGAGGTAAGATTAAGCAGTTTACTATTACAAAGTACACACCGTATCAGATTACTGTGAATAGGCTACTTCCACGGGGGCAGCGGCCCCCGGGGATAGTAAGTACAAAATATGGAAAGTATCGAAGGAGGAAATATGATAGTACCAGACGTGGGAATGGAAACAGACATCACTACAGCAATATTGACTAATATTCCAGAAATAGACACACAGATTTTACCTAAACAGAAGACGAATCAAGAACAGTTGAATGTGACGCCACCAGATCAAAGCACGGCACGAACCAACAAACTTAAATAACCTTTAAGATACGTAACAACGGATCAGGGTCCGTTTTTTGTGATAATACGTAGCAACAGCAAAAATATTTATGACTTTCACCCACTAAAACTAGGTAAATGGTTATATGTACATGCACAGGGAGTGACACACAGACATAAATCCGGATTTAACCAGCTAGAAGTCCATTTTGCGACAGCACAATATGCAAACGATTTCTTGGAATCGAACTTCGATAATGTTCACAACACACTCATCTATCGGTCTATCAAGATTACTTTCAGAACCCAAACATTACCGGAACATGTATACCTGTATTATCAACGCTTTCCCGTAGATCCCTTTACACGGCGAGTAGTAATATGTAGCAATTGTGGTAAATTCAACCACAGTGCGAAATTTTGTCGTAATAGTAGACGATGCCTGCGCTGTGGTCAGACACACGTGGAGGAACAATCAGAATGTCAAACAGATAGGCCACGATGTGTAAACTGTAAATAGGAACACGCAGCAACGGACAAACAATACTGCCCAGCGTACAAATTAGAAAATCAAATTGCAAGCACCATAGCTAAACTACCAGTATCGAGGTTTGAGGCACGGCAAATGGCGTCAGGGAATATAACATATGCAGACATAATGAAACGTTCAAGAGATAATCCGACAAGAGAGGAAAGGCAGGACAACTATCCTAGATTATCGGCACGAACGGAGCAGTACGGACCCAACTACCCTTCAGTGGGGGACAGGGTATCCACGCAGAATAGCTCTACAAAACGCAAGTGCCTGGAATCACAAAAAGCTACCCCACCAGAGTGGAGATCAGAGTGCTGGGCACCACATGGTCGCTGGCCAGTAGAAGCAACAAGACCAATACAGACGCGGGTGACGACCAATATTGGGGGACAGAACAGGGGTCCAAGGGCCTTGGAAACGGCGATGCGGGGCGAGGCCCCGATAAAACCCAGAGAGAGGTCTCGAGAGAGACAGGTAGGGGCACGAGAAAAAATGGTGACGCAACAGGGAAGGAATGGACCTACGGGATAACAGCATATAGATACTAGATTACTACAACAATTATTCGCGAAGTTAATGGAACAAGCACCGGAACACCTCCTACACACATTAATGGGGTTACAAACCCATTTACATTTATAATTAACATAACAAATCTGAATATGTCAGATTTCACGGTGTTATACTGCAACGCCAGAAGCATTACCAACAAAATAGCTGAGTTCCAAACATTTCTAGCGCGAACGCAACCGCAAGCGTTCATCATTGTAGAATCATGGTTACAGACCCACCAAAGATTCCGAATCCCAGGATATAAAATATATCGTACGGATAGACAAACACACGGAGGGGGGGTGGCCATCGGCATCCAAGAGAATCTGGTCGTCTACAATGGAAGACAGATATTCTTATGCCACGACACCTGGAAGCAGTGAGAGTTAATTTGGGACATATCAACCTGTTAGGCATCTATAAGACGGGACGACAGTTATCGAGAGAGGAATGGGAAACCCTGCTCACGCCACGCTATAACAAACACGTACTATGTGGTGATTTTAACATCCCTAATTTCCACAACCTTCGTGCACAAAGCAGGTGTAGGCTGCCGATAGTGCAGATGGCCTCGACGTACGACTGGGAATTAATATCGGGACAATACACGACCAGACAAGGGATACCGGGACAAAGTGACACCACGCCTGACCTGATTTTCGCGTCAGCGGACATAGCATCTAAGGCTACAGTTAGGAAATACACTTACACTATGGACAGTGACCACTTCCCATTGATGATAAACATTTCGACTCCCGAACACAGAGGACATCCAGCATACCAAGCGCGCAGGAAGGGAGGATTTGATCCACAGCACTTCCGCGAATATATAATAAGGTCAATGGAACATATCCCAGAGACGTCGATGGAATACGTACAATTAGAAACATCACTAAGGCAATACGTGGAGGATAACCATCCTGTGACACTGCAACGACAATCCCGAATACCGAGAACCCCCTGGTGGACACAGGAGTGCTCACGTCTGTTGGCGGAAAAACGACGAGCTTATGCACTATACCAGCGGGAGAGAACACGAGAAACGTACCTGACGGCCAAAAACACAGAGGCCCGAGTACACCGGAAGATGCGAAAGATCAAGAAATCGTCGTGGGCAACATACTGCGCATCTATTACCTCGAACACACCGACGACCGTCATGTGGCAGCGGCTTAAATGGCTCAAACATTCGAGAAATCAACAGAAACCATACCCAATAACGGGACAACAGGAGTTGCAGGTACAGTACTTACATCATATTGCACCGGACGACGTGATAGGAAATACAATGGGAACCCCAGAACCGGTAGATATGGAAGATTACAGCGTTTAACAGAACGTTTCGCGAATATACGGGATTCCTGGGATTATTGGTAGACTCATAGAAAACCTATATAGGCATCGACAAACTTCCCTGGCAACGTACTTGAGAAACACAAACAGTCGGTCAACATCAAGAGGTTTGATCCAAGGATCGTCACTCAGTCCACTGCTTTACGCGTTGTATGTTGGAGATATTATCTCGTCCACAAGGGTCACGGCTAGGATACTACAATTTGCAGACGACATAGTGATATACACACCAATATCACTGGGGTCGCAGACAGACGTACAACAATTTGAGGCAGATTGCAACAAGGTCGTCAAGTATCTAAGTGATATAGGCATGGAAATAAACTTCAAAAAAAACCACACAGCGTACATTTCCAGAAATCAATGCGTGCATCACAATGCACACTGAGAATACAAGATCATATAATCCGACCAGTGCGAAGTATCAAATTTCTAGGGGTGCACTTACAACAGAACCAGCAATACACAACACATTATCAGACATTACTATCGAAATTGACGAAGTTGAAATTGTTATTTCGAGCAATGGCAGCAAACCATTGGGGCATGCACCCCCGACTCATGCTGAAATTAATACCACCTTCAATACACTCCCGCCTTGAGTATGGATTATTAATGGCACCAGCACCAACCGAGGGTGTGCGTCGACAACTGGAGTCCTTCTTCTACCAATTGTATAATATAGTTTTCAGTATTCCAAGACGACCGGCGAAACTCCTCACTGCCAAACATTTCCCAACATATGACATACAAGAAAGGTCGTGGAAAAACGGATGTCGCTTTACAGCAGATCTGCTTACACACACGCAGAATATATTGCTTCCCAAACTGACTCGACTAACAGAACTAATGAGACAGGACCGGGAAGAGGATGGACATCTTCACCGTCCACTGACACGTTGTATGGTGGCTTTTCAAACTCATACATACATCTACAGGACACCGACGTGGCCCATATACTTATTACATAAGCCACCATACGAACTGCCACCCAACATTAAAGTAGACACGCAGTATTTTAAGAGAATAATAACAGATTACGAACAGGCATGGCGGGAATTTATATCACCAGTTTTAGCTAACAGGCGTACACAATCGCCAGTTATCATATTCACAGACGGATCAAAAACGACAACAGGTACAAGTGCAGGTATCTATATATGGAATTCAGGACACAAAATGACATGGCGACTACATACGGATACATCGATATATACGGCAGAAACCATAGCTATATACCGGGCACTGAAATATGTGCAAAGTCACGGATCAACAAAAGTATTTATACACTCCGACTACCTTAGCTTGCTAACGGCACTACAAAGACCAGTGAAGGGGGTAAAACGACCCATATATGAGATAATTATACGAAACCTGTTGGAAATTTTACCGCCGACGACAGAGATCGAACTTATATGGATTCCGAGCCATGTAGGAATTCTTGGAAACGAGAGAGTGGATGAGGCAGTGCGAGAAGCCACTATCAATAAACCGGTATCAAAGGAATACCTCATACCACCAACAGAGATAGCGAGGAATATGACACACAATAACACAAAGACAACCTGCTCAGCCGGACAGGGTAGTAACGCCTTGAGTACTTTTATTAACACGCCGTATTTAACAAGGAAGGCGTTATCACTATATTTCAGAATACTATTTCAAGTGGCATTAACACCGGTGTACCTCCTAAGAATAGGGCGACGAGATAACGACCTATGTGAATGTGGAAGAAGAGGTGATATTAATCACCTCTTCTTCGCCTGCCCAGTAAGACGTGCCGACACACGCTACTACATGACATAGCACGCATTCACCCCGTGGGACCATATCAGCTCCCTTCACTACTAATACCTTACTCAGGGCCAATATGCAAGGCATTATTCCGATTTACAACGAGGACAAGAATGAAGCTGTAGTAAGATAACACTGCCTTTATGTATTTACACTGCGGAAATCAGAGCTTCCTGGATTCAACGTTATATTCAGACGCAGTAGCCGTCTCAATAGGCTGGCAGTAGCGTCTTAAAAATAAACTAACAACAAGTATTAGAAGGATCAAGGCACGAGGTTATGTTCGACATCTGCTTGCTACGTGCGACCAAGCCGCTTGATAAGTTATTTAGCGTTTTACTAGAGTAAACAGTAACTCTAAATGACTGCCCTTCAGCACTTGTTTGTTTCTTGTATAATCACAATAGAGGTGTGACAGTTACAGAGCGTCAGCAATTAACTATTAGCTTTAACTACTTAGGTTTCGACATACACGATGCGTTACTTGAAGCAATCTTAAGTTTCTCTGGCAGTGTCAACACGGTGGTTTATAATCGCATTTGGGAAGACGTGAGTTAAATAACAGGGGGGGGGGGGGTGGGGAGACCAGTTAAACCGCATGTATAATATACACCGCCCCCAGGGGCTGGGTTCCCACGCTCACGGCGACCTGAGGATGGAGCCAATTGTCCGCCCCAGAGCCATCGGGGATTGAACCTTAGGCTTCTTGTTATGCCTCATTGCCTTATCAGACTCACTCGCCGCCTGTGTAGCGCGGGGGTAGCGTCTCTGCCCCACATTCAGGAAGTCCCAGGTTCGAATGTCGGCCAGGGTGAGTTAAATAGATAAGCCTGTCCCTTATACAGAAGCATGAATGTCTGGTAGGATTACGATTACTACGGAGGGGATTCGACACCAAAACCTATAGTTTATTGTACCTAAGTCCCATCACCAGGAGGAAGAATGAGGCGAGAGGAGACACTGGGCGGCCGACCCAAGGAGCCACGACAGCGCCGACACACCTGTCAACACTTCAACCCTGAAACAGACCAGCAGATAAGAGATGAAATGAAATCGAGGAACAGCAAATTCGGGGGATGTAATTAACCTACCCCACATTCTCGGGCAACCCTGGAAAACACTTGAGTCAGGTAGGTCGGTCACGGGAATCGAACCCGCACATCCCGAATGCGGGCCGCAGAAGAAACCGCCTGAGACCAACCCTCTTGGTAATGTCTGGTAACTGTAAGCTCTATGTACCCTGTACTCATTTGAGCATAATTTCACTCATCATCCGATATGACTTAATGTTGGAGGTTTTCTCTTATCCTAAAAGATGAATGTCTGGTAACTCTAAGCTCTATGTACCCTGTGCTCATTTGAACATCATTTCATTCATCGTCCGATATGACTTAACGTTGGAGGTTTTCTCTTATACTAAAAAATGAATGTCTGGTAACTCTAAGCTCTATGTACCCTGTACTCATTTGAACATCATTTCATTCATCGTCCGATATGACTTAACGTTGGAGGTTTTCTCTTATCCTAAAAGATGAATGTCTGGTAACTCTAAGCTCTATGTACCCTGTGCTCATTTGAACATCATTTCCTTCATTGTCCGATATGACTTAACGTTGGAGGTTTTCTCTTATCCTGAAAGATGAATGTCTGGTAACTCTAAGCTCTATGTACCCTGTACTCATTTGAACATCATTTCATTCGTCATCCGATATGACTTAACGTTGGAGGTTTTCTCTTATCCTGAAAGATGAATGTCTGGTAACTCTAAGCTCTATGTACCCTGTACTCATTTGAACATCATTTCCTTCATTGTCCGATATGACTTAATGTTGGAGGTTTTCTCTTATCCTAAAAGATGAATGTCTGGTAACTCTAAGCTCTATGTACCCTGTGCTCATTTGAACATCATTTCCTTCATTGTCCGATATGACTTAACGTTGGAGGTTTTCTCTTATCCTGAAAGATGAATGTCTGGTAACTCTAAGCTCTATGTACCCTGTACTCATTTGAACATCATTTCATTCGTCATCCGATATGACTTAACGTTGGAGGTTTTCTCTTATCCTGAAAGATGAATGTCTGGTAACTCTAAGCTCTATGTACCCTGTACTCATTTAAACATCATTTCATTCGTCATCCGATATGACTTAACGTTGGAGGTTTTCTCTTATCCTAAAAGATGAATGTCTGGTAACTCTAAGCTCTATGTACCCTGTACTCATTTAAACATCATTTCACTCATCATCCGATATGACTTAACGTTGGAGGTTTTCTCTTATCCTGAAAGATGAATGTCTGGTAACTCTAAGCTCTATGTACCCTGTACTCATTTAAACATCATTTCATTCGTCATCCGATATGACTTAACGTTGGAGGTTTTCTCTTATCCTGAAAGATGAATGTCTGGTAACTCTAAGCTCTATGTACCCTGTACTCATTTAAACATCATTTCATTCGTCATCCGATATGACTTAATGTTGGAGGTTTTCCCTTATCCTGAAAGATGAATGTCTGGTAACTCTAAGCTCTATGTACCCTGTACTCATTTAAACATCATTTCACTCATCATCCGATATGACTTAACGTTGGAGGTTTTCTCTTATCCTGAAAGATGAATGTCTGATAACTCTAAGCTCTATGTACCCTGTACTCATTTAAACATCATTTCATTCATCGTCCGATATGACTTAACGTTGGAGGTTTTCCCTTATCCTGAAAGATGAATGTCTGGTAACTCTAAGCTCTATGTACCCTGTACTCATTTAAACATCATTACACTCATCATCCGTTATGACTTAACGTTGGAGGTTTTCCCTTATCCTGAAAGATAAATGTCTGGTAACTCTAAGCTCTATGTACCCTGTACTCATTTGAACATCATTTCATTCATCGTCCGTTATGGCTTAACGTTGGAGGTTTTCTCTTATACTAAAAGATGAATGTCTGGTAACTCTAAGCTCTATGTACCTTGTACTCATTTGAACATAATTTCATTCATCCACCGATATGACTTAATGTTGGAGGTTTTCTCTTATCCTGAAAGATGAATGTCTGATAACTCTAAAACACCGCCTGCGGTGCCATATGTAGTAAAAGCGGGCGTTAAACACTACATATTTCATTTTGATAACTCTAAGCTCTATATACCCTGTACTCATTTGAACATCATTTCATTCATCGTCCGATATGACTTAATGTTGGAGGTTTTCTCATATCCTGAAAGATAAATGTAATTTTAACTCTAAGCTCTATGTACCCTGTACTCATTTGAACATCATTTCATTCATCGTCCGATATGACTTAATGTTGGAGGTTTTCTCATATCCTGAAAGATAAATGTAATTTTAACTCTAAGCTCTATGTACCCTGTACTCATTTGAACATCATTTCATTCATCGTCCGATATGACTTAATGTTGGAGGTTTTCTCTTATCCTGAAAGATAGATGTCATTTTAACTCTAAGCTCTGTGTACCCGGTACTCATTTGAACATCATTTCATTTATCGTCCGATATAACGTTAGAGGGCGTAAATGAAGAAAGAAGCATAAGACTTACATTTATTGTGTAGTGAAACTTTGTTCACTATTATTCGAGTCATCCAGTCATCAACTCATCCTAGTGGATCGAGACATTTTTGAGAAGGACTAATTTTCGCAAAATGTACCATATTATGTTAGTCTTGGCTGTTTCTTGAAACTCTTCGTTTCGTATCCCCTGTTTGTCATTTAATAAAGGAGTTTTTGGGTTTGTCTTGTACCTAAGGTTTTTATTAAGTGGAACGTAGTACAAAGTAGTAGTGTAAAACAAACACTTGTTTTGCTAATAACACATGTAAAGTGATAACGTGTGGAGAGCACCAAGATAACAGTTACAAGGTCAATGCCTTGGTAAGATGAGCACTTGGGAGCAAGAGTGTCTGGTCTCCAAACATATCTGCTACTTAGAGCAAAATATTACAATAGGAAAATAAACTGAGATTGTTATGAAGTAACTAAATTAATGGATAAGTAAACTGAGTCATCTCTCTCTCCCTCTCTCTCCCTCTCTCTCTCCTCTCTCTCTCTCTCTCTCTCTCTCTCTCTCTCTCTCTCTCTCTCTCTCTCTCTCTCTCTCTCTCTCTCTCTCTCTCTCTCTCTCTCTCTCTCTCTCTCTGTCTCTCCTTTTTGTTTTTAATTTAGGTCCTCCAATATTAAGTCATATTAAGTCTTTGAGGGTAGAAGTGTTGGCGGGTCCCGGCGCTATGCTCCTGGCAAGCACTTCCTCCTCCGGGAGGACGATCTTCGGTCTCAGGACCACGGTAAGGTGGGTGCCGGCTCTACTTGTCGGTCGGGCAGTTTCCAACTTGTTTAGTGTACGGACTCTGTCCTCTGTCTCCTCTCGCCTCATCGTTCTATCCGGGGTTTCCCCACTTGGGGCTCAGGTGAGACCATGTTTGGATATCCCTAGCAAAGTCCGATCATAGTGACCTGCTGTAGGTACATTTGACTGTACAAGGAACTATTGAGCATTTAACATAAAGAAGTTCGATGTAGCCGTCTGTAAGAAGACTGAGGTGAAAAGGAAAATGGTTTTTGTTTCTCAGTAGGTTGAAGTCAAACGGTTGTTACTTTCTGGATGATCCTTCGTACTTTTATTACGTCCTTTATAGTATTTTGTAGATTACATTGCTTTAGCTGCATGTCTGTAGCGTAGTAGTAGCGTATAAAGAGGTCCCGAGTTCGAATCTCGATCAGGGTGAGTTATTTAGATAAGGTTTTGAAGGTTTTTCTCTTATCCTGAAAAATGAAATTACTTGCACTGCTAGCAATTTCTCTGATGAAACCGTCGGTTTACCTGTCACAGGGAGCTCAAGCGGATACTCGCTGGTAAATAGCTCCAACGCTGTTTTACTTCAACTGCGGACTCCTCATCACGGAGCTTGGACTCGCTGTACTTTTGAACTACTTCATTCTACAGTTCTACGGCCCGCCGACAACTCACGCTTTGTCAACTCACACAACCCGACTGACCGACAGACTCTTGAAGTGGTTCACTGTGTCGACTCCTCAACACGGAGCTTGGACTCGCGTACTTTTGAACTACTTCACTCTACCGTTCTACGGCCCACCGACTGTTCGCGCTTTGTCGACTCACACAACTCGACTGACTGACCGACCGACCGACCGACCGACCGACCGACTTACTTACTTTTGAAGTGGTTCACTGTTTCGACTCCTCAACACGGAAATTGGACTCGCTTTACTTTTGAACTACTTCACTCTACCGTTCTACTGCCCGCCGACAACTCGCGCTTTATCGACTCACACAACTCGACTGACTGACTGACTGACTATTGAAGTGGTTCACTGTGTCGACTCCTCAACACGGAGCTTGGACTCGCGTACTTTTGAACTACTTCACTCTACCGTTCTACGGCCCACCGACTGTTCGCGTTTTGTCGACTCACACAACTCGACTGACTGACCGACCGACCAACCGACCGACCGACCGACCGACCGACCGACCGACCGACCGACCGACTTACTTACTTTTGAAGTGGTTCACTGTTTCGACTCCTCAACACGGAAATTGGACTCGCTTTACTTTTGAACTACTTCACTCTACCGTTCTACTGCCCGCCGACAACTCGCGCTTTATCGACTCACACAACTCGACTGACTGACTGACTGACTGACTGACTGACTGACTGACTGACTGACTGACTGACTGACTGACTGACTGACTGACTGACTATTGAAGTGGTTCACTGTGTCGACTCCTCAACACGGAGCTTGGACTCGCTATACTTTTGAACTACTGCGGAAAGGCTACTGTCTTACACAGGTAGGAGACCCTTTAATTCCTTCCATTGAAGGCTTAAAGGAACCGACCTGGACAATAGCCTAGTGTCCGATCCTTCACCTTCTTGTGGTGCAGCTGTTAGTAATCATGCCTATGCATAATGAACGAAAGGGAAGGGCTACCTACTAATAAGCACTGGTCAGCTTAGTAGGTTTTCTTTTTGACCGAATTGATATTACTTCTGCTTCCTACACCAATTCCCTGTTTCAACTTTGCTATCCAGTTTTACTTGACTGACCTCTTGTTTCTTTCGACCCTAATGGTATTAGAGTATTCGAGGCCTAAGGGTTCATTTCCCCTTCTTTCCTTTACCTACTTTCTCCCTACGGGTGAAGTAACCACCACATGTGGTGCCTTTTACTAAACGGTTACAAATAGTTTGCTGTACTCCAACACAAATATGAAGCCTTGGAAATAGAAATACAAATCCGGAGGTAAAATAGTCCCCTACTCGGATCTCCAGAAGGGGATCTTTCTCCAAGGATGCAAATATACTAAACCAAACTCAATCAAAATTCTCCAGTGGAATACTGGAGGACTGTCACAAGCCAAAAAGACATAACTTATTAAAGTATTATCTGACCATCAAATTGATATATTCACAATTCAAGAAGCAAATCTTACATAGGAACAATTAAAATAATACCATTTCAAAGGTTTTACTGTTCATATACTCCCTAAAGGACGACAAATAAGTAGTGGTATTCTAGTTGGAATCCGAACACATATCACTCAAATTATCAAAGAAATGGACTATGTAGATAAAATTGAAATAATTAAAATTAATATATGGATAAATAACTCTCATTTTAATATATATTCAGTGTATAATCCACCCAATAACTCCCTTAATTTTGAACATATCACAATAAACCCGAATACAATTATAATAGGAAATTTTAATGCTCATTCATGACGATGGAGCTATACTAATTCAAATAATGCAGAAAAACTTGTAGAAGACTTACTAAATTCAGCACCCATAGAAATAATTTACAACAAAGAGGATCCTCCAACATATATCCATTACTCTGGTTCAGGAACTAACCCTGACTTACTCTTTGTATCTTCTAACTTATACTCCAAAACCAAAAAACAAATTATAGAAGATCCGGGTTCAGGATATAAAATCATCATTGTTACTATTCAATTGAGAAATAACAACCTACCCCCATTGCATCTAAAACCCAGGTGGAACTTAAAAAAAGCCAATTGGAAACAGTACACAGAAGAACTAGAAACTAAATTAGAAAATCCCTTCAATCAGATCAAATTAACAAATCTATATGCGAATTGATATTAAAAACAGCAAAAAAATATATACCACAAGGAATAGTTAAAAACTACAAACCCTTCTGGAATCCAAAACTAGTAAAATTGAAAATAGACCGAGATCTAGCTAGAAATAAAGCGGAAAAAATAAAAGACCCAAAAGATGTACAGAATTGGAGAAAACTATGCACACAATTCAAAAAAGAAATAAACAGTAGTAAAAGAGAAAATTTTAGTAACTTTCTCCAAAAAATGGATTATAGGAAAGATGGCCAAAAAGCATATAGGTTTATACATAATATACAAAATAAAAAAGAACAACAAAAAAACTCCACTTATACACAATAACAAACAAATTACAAATGAAGGTGAAATAGCGAACAAATTCAATAAATACTATGCTAACATCTACACTTTATCCTCAGAAAACAAAAAGGAACAAAACATAATAAAAGAGAAACTTAAAAATTACATAAAAACAACAAACAACACAAAAGATACTATATTTAATAAGAATTTCAACATTAAAGAGTTAAACATAGCCATTAATAGCCTAAAAACAAACAAATCTCCAGGAGCAGATGATCTACATGCAGAATTTCTTAAACACCTTGGCAGTAAAGCCAAAATTCAATTACTCTATCTATATAATCTTTCTTGGAACACAAAAGTTCCTCGAGAGCCGGCTGGTGATAGAGGCAAAGCCTCAGAAACATGTTCCGGAAAAATTTAAAAGTAAGTGTTGTTTAGTGTTATTAATCGACTCTCTTTAAAGTTAATTTATCATAACAACGCTGTTTTCAACACTTCCAAGAAAGGAATAACAAATTATATACCTAAGTCAAGATATTAAAAATAATGTCAACAAAAAAGAACACTCTGGCAATGTTTATTGATTTCCAAGGAGCATATGACTCTATCTGGAGATATAAATTATTAGAAAAAATGCAGACTTTAGGCATTCAAGGGAATATGCTATACTGGATCAGCAATTTTATTATCCAATGGTTCATCGCTTTAAAGTACAATAATCACCTCTCTAAGTACCAACAAACACATCGAGGTTTACCACAAGGTTCTGTACTCATTACCACCCTCTTCAATACCTATATTAATGATCTACCTAGTACTGTAGAAAAACAAACAAAAACCCTACTCTTTGCTGATGACATTGTAATATGGGCCTCCAAACCGAAAAATCAAAGCCAATAATTAATTACTAGAGCTCAACAGTCACTATTGCAATTAGAAAATTGGGCATCTCAAAATTTAATGAAAATAAATATACAAAAGACAAATTACCAACTATTGACATTAAGAAAGAAACTGTTACCCATTACTCTGAAATTAGAAGGTGAATTATTAACTCAAACACACGAAGCAAAATATTTAGGAATAACCCTGGATACAAAATTAACATGGAAGAAACATATAGAGAATATATGTACAAAGATAGAAACAATGTTACCATTATTAAAATGATTAGCAGGGGAAAAGTGGGGTTGCAACATGCAGACTCTAAACACCTTCTATCAAATGTACATAAAACCTATACTTCATTATTGTGAATAATTCTAATAGCTACGAATGTAGAAAAACTTAATAAATTACAGAACCAAATCCTCCGCCTCATAACAGGAGCCGTTAAAACAACACCAATTACTGCCATGCAAATTTTAATAAATAATCCAAACATAACATTTGAAATTGAGAAAGCAGCAATCACACAATATTAAAAACTTTTAAGACTACCCTATAATAACTGGGTCCAAAGAAAACCACAAGTATGTTTAAAATCTCAGCAAAGCTTTTTAAGCAAAGTACAAGAAATCAGCCAGAGATTACAACTTCCACACACAAAAGAAACTATGCAGATGAGAAACAACCCTCTAGAATTTTTAGAAATTGAATATAACCTCCATTTGACAGAAACTATCACAAAATCTGAAACCCCCACCTCTACCTTAAAACAACTGTCACTAGAAACAAACTTAAGATATCCTGCTCCTGAATGGATGCATATTTTTACAGACGGTTCCAGCCTACCAAATGAGGGTGGCACTGGTGCTGGTGCGGTATACCCACTTTTCTCCTTTTATCATAAGCTAAACAAAAATTCAACAAACTTTGATGGCGAAATTTTAGCAAACCTACTAAGTTTACAAAATCTTTTATATCTCATCCAAAAATTTACAAAGGTTGTAATTCTGTCTGACTCCAAAGCAGCCATTCTTGCTATAACACGAGATACAACACCTAAAAGTATCAAAATGATTGAATGCCACAAAATGATAAAACAGTTATCACATTTACATTAAAAAGTTGTACTCCAGTGGATTCCGGCCCATTGTGGAGTGATAGGAAATGAAACAGCTGATTTTTTGGCCAAAAAGGGTAGCAAAATTGTTTTGAACCCAACTACCATTCCAGTACCCTTTCACTCTATCAAAAGAATTATTTAAAATAAATATATCAAACAACTTAAGGAAGAATACACCATAAAAACATCTGGAAAGGAATGGGAAAATCTACAAACTTATAACATTACTTCATCACAAAGAAAATCTGCAGTGGCAATATTCAGATTACTAACAGGACATGACTGCCTAAATAAACACCTACACAGATTTGGCATAACAGATTCACCTAAATGCTCTTTCTGCAATCTAAATGAGGATATGGATAAAACTCACCTCATCCTCTGTCCAGCTTTTATAGAAGAGACCAACCTTCCCGTTAAATATTGGAGTGCAAGAGAGCGAATGATTTTATTATCAAGTGCTCAACATTAGGTACCAACCAACCAACTTTTGAACTACTTTACTTTTCCGTTCTACTGCTCGCAGACAACTCGCGCTTTGTCGACTTACACAACTCGACTGACCGACTCTTGAAGTGGTTAACTGTGTCGACTCCTCACCACGGAGCCATACTCGTTCACTGACACTCAAAACAGCACAAGCTGCAAACACTAAACACCCTGCTCCTGTGCTGTCCGTCTGTCTGTCGTTGCTGGCGAGCTTTAGTAAGCCTAAATACTTTTGCTGCGTGCCCATCCTTAATAGGGTTTAATCGCAGGTAGGAAAATGTATGTATGGGTGACTGGTTTTGGTTTAGATAGAAACTAAATGTAAATAGATAGGTAAACATGGTGCAGTCGTCCGGGATGTAGCGCTTTATGAAGTATATTGCATGGCTCTTGTGCAGGTTAACGGACATTTGCCAGCGTTTGCACCACTCTTGGACGAGCTAGGTGTATCTGTGTAAGGTTTAAGGCTCTTAGCAAGTGTTTATCTGTGCGGAACAGGAGAACACCATCAGCAAACTGGACTGTTTTAACTTGCAGTTGGGTAGGGAAGTCTGCCATAAATACACTAAAAAGTGTTGGTGAAAGCACAGAGCCTTTAGGGACTCTGTCTATTATTGGTCTTATGGAAGATATTTTCCCTGCAACTGTGACTTTAAACATGTGATGTCTTAAAAAGGTGTGAAAGTAATTCCAGTTAGATAAGTATGCAATAAGCCTGCATGCCAGGTCGTTCCAGCAGTCGGAAGTTCTGGAACTCTCTCGAACAGTATCTGCAACTTTCTTCCTGATGTAAACTAGCGTCCTCTTCATGGAAGGCACTTTTCTCCCGCCCCTTCAGCTAGCAGATGACAGAGGCGGAGCAATTCCCCTACACCTCAACTCTATGGCAGCTACAATTTAGAGAAGGGCACTGATGAAAACAGAGTTTAAAGTTCAATGTAGTGCTTTACCCGACATTTACAGAAACAATTTGTTGTATTAAAAAAATATTGTGTAGCGTGAGAGTGCAAGATATGAGTATAATAAAATTGTACTCTAGAAAATGTTTGCATTTTTTATCATACAATATAATACATTTATAATTTTTTGTTTATATTGTAACAATAAAATTTCTTCTCTATGTTTAGAGGTGCAACACATTCTAAAGCTGTTCTCTACAATGGCAATGGGGAGAAGCTCGTTCAAATTTCAGGACCTGGAACCAATCATTGGGTAAGTGTATTACATCTTGATGTGGTACTCAGGTGACTCTCTACTCTTATACACTTACTGCTGTATCTACTTCAAGATAAACATTATCTTATTGTAGTTACAAGGGAATACAGCAGACTTTAAGTGATAATCAAATGTTTTATATACATGACTTTCTCTAATCTTGTACAAACACTTATTGCTCTATCTACTTGAAGATAAACATTATCTTATTGTAGTTACAAGGGAATATAGTAGACTTTAAGTGATAGTCAAATGTTTTGGTCGTTTTGTAATTCTATTCTTTGTTTGGCCAAGAGATGAAAAAGTAAACAACTTCCTGTTTAGGAAATTATAAATATTGAAAATTTCAACAAATAATAAGGTTCATGGATAGAGTCAACATGAAAAATTCAATGCCATGGCATTGTTGACTCTATCCATCAAAAATCTTAGCCTATATACGGCTAGTGTGGAGAAATGATTAATTTCCATCAATTAACTAAACTAATAAGGTTCATATTGGAAGTAGTTCATTCCTCAAAACCAGTGTATTTGACACATATATTTGTGTGCTTTTTGATGTAAATAAGATTGTGCCGTCTTCATGTTGCATGTTTAGAAGATGCTAAACTTACATTCTGACCATCTCTGTAGTGTGGTTGTAGCTTATCTGCTTGACATTCAAGAGGTCTCGAGTTTAAATCTTGGTCAATGTGTAGTAGCTGGATAAGATTTTTTCTGGAGTTTTCCCATATCTTGAAAGAATGTCGGGTAACTCTAAGCTCTATGTACCTTGTACTCATTTCAGTATCACTTCACTCATCACTTCATGACTTAATGGTGATAGACATTAATTTAAAAAAGAAACTTTGATGCCAAGTTTGGAATTTCATTGAGTTCAAGCTTTTCAGTTACGCTGAAGTACATAGAAGAAGTTCTTGTTAGAATGGTTAGAGAATGTCAAATGAATGTAATACATCAAATCATCATCTTTCCTTTCATTCATTTCGCCCTCATTCTATCCTCTCCTTCTCATACCAGACATGTGACTGGAGCACTCTGTGTGGCATAGCTCCCCACGTGAGGGATACTTACTGAGGATGGTGGAAGAAAATCCCTCCAGCACCATGTTGTCCAACTCAAATCTCACTTTGTGGTCACAAGGGATCGAACCCAGGCTGCATTGGTTTACTCCAAAATTTATTCATATTACGTAATCTTGCTTTTCTGCCCACATTATGCTAATAACAAATAACTGGAGAGCTGGCTTAAATATTAATACAAATATTTGGTATATGCCACCCACAACCTCAAAGAAAACAAAAGGTTATATCCTTTTAAGTAGCATCCTTCAATGTTAAATCATATCAATGAGTGAAATAGGTGAAATGATGCTCAAATGAGCCCAGGATCCATAGAGCACCATATTGTCCAACTCAAATCTCACTTTACGGTCGCCTGGGATCGAACCCATGCCAGGATTTGAAACATGGATCTCCTGGTCTCGGTCATTGAACTACCATAGTAAATGTGTCAGCATGACATTAAATTCCCAGTAACCACTAGGAACTATTGTAATGAGATATGCACTGTTTGCGTGACTTACTATGCTGTAAGTACTTAAGTCCCAGGCTTCATAGTTACCATTATTAGGTTAATTCATAGAAATTAATTATTCTACAAATTTAATGTCATCTGGCATATTAGTCATGGTAGCTCAATGGTTAAGAGCAACCGGATGAAGATTGGGAGATCTGATGTTTAAATCCTTGCTATGCCATTAATTTTTCAGTCTGACACTACCTGTTCAGCAATGTATTGGCTTAAACAGAGGATTGTGATTTCCAGAGAAGAAAATTAATTGTTTAAACTTTACTTTCAGATGATGGGAATGACAGAATGCCAAAACAGAATTCACAGTCTTATAGAAGAAGCAAAAGAAAAAGCAAATATTTCTAAAGATATTACTCTTGAAGTCTTGGTAAGTTAAGAAATGTTAAGAGTAAAAAATTATTAATACAAAAGTGACATAATCGATTTATTTTTGTCAAGGTTTCCACATTAATCAGTTTGTTTTTCTGTGTTTTATTAAAAACCAGTCAGTCACCTTTATATATTTTTGAGGTGCTATGGAATAAAGTGCACTGGCTCAAAATTGTTTCTGATTACAGAGAATTGATCTTGTTGTTCTGTGGTAGGGAAACCAGGCCAATGTTGCTTTCACATACTTGATCCCCTTGTCACAGTCTAACCATTTGACAATCCATTTGTTTCAAATAGCACTTCTTACTAGCTTCAGAATAGTGTTTGGTTTAGAAATCAGTTGAGATTGAACACTTTATCATGAGCCCTGTGCCATAAATGGTCTGAGTCTAGAAGTAACAACTGAACATCGTTATCCATACTCCAATGTTAGCACTTCACTTTTGTATTATCTTTGTTGATGTTTTGTCCTTAACCAAGTCACTGGAACCTTAAATATTAAATATCTGATGACCATCAACACTGCAAACTCCCGTAAATAGGAAATGGAGTAATGTTAATAAAACTACTTGTAGTCAGTTTTGAACACCCCATCATTTACATTTTTATTTTATGAGGGACCAGTTTCAGAAGCTACTGCTTGAATTTTCAGTCTCGAAGGTCCAGCTATTGTCTGTTGTTTGCTGTCTTCTCTTGATGGTGTACTGGATTAGACTATGCTACAGAGAGGATTTGGCACAGAGGTCCAAACTTAGTCTATGGTACCTATGTCCCAAGTGAAATACCCCTGGGAGGAAGGATGAGGTGAGAGGAGACAGGGGGCGGCCACGAGCAGGGTCTATACACTTTACTATTTGGAAGCTCCCCGGCAGTCCAGTCCAGCCAGCATGGTCCTGAAACGGCCCACCAAGCAGACTGGAGGAGCATATCATCCTGCCATGCAGCACTGAGACTCCTGCCAACACTTTTACCCTGAAAGAGACTGCCAGATGAGAGATGATGTGAGATGAAATGGAGGGACTGGAAATTTGGGGGATGTAATTAATCTACCCAGGTAGGTGACCTGGGAAACACCCCAAAAAACCCATGAGTCATGTAGATTGGTCAGGGGAATTGAACCCGGACCTCCTGAATTCTGTCTACAGACGAAACTGTGTGAGTCCCGCTTGGTCTGGTGCTTGAACTAGAAACTCCTTTATGAAATTATTATCGACTGGTGGGAGGTTCATTACTCTCTCCTTATTTTTCCATATTAAAATGTTTTCCCATGTTTGTCAGTTTAGATTTATCCCCCTTTTAATAATTTTGGATTTGGGTTAAAAGGGGTGATAAACCAAAACAAACTGACAATGTAGGATAGCATATTAATATGGAAAGATAAGGACAGAACAATGAACTTTGAAGACTCACCAGTTGATAATTTGATAAAGAAGATGTTAGTTCCATCATGAGAGAGAAGACTACAGGTAACAACAGATGATAGTCGGACCTTAACGTTGAAAATGGAAGCAATGGCTTCCAAAATGAGTTCCTCATAAAATAAAAATTTAAGTGACTACAAATAGTTTATTCAATTAATTAGGTCGTCACTGTTATATTTTATTTATTTATTTTATTTGTGTACTAAGCTATTACAATTGTTGAGCTGCTCGCCAGTATTTGGCCCAGGCCATTAATTGGTGGGCAGCCCGTTGAATTACAAAATGTGTAATACACTACTTACATTTCTATTACTACTAACATTACTACCATTACTACTATTGCTTACACACTATTGTTCATTTCCTTTTTTCACAGTCCACTTCCATTTATTTTTCACTTTATCTAAGAACTGTCCTACATTCTTCAGATTTTTATCTATAATTTTACATATATCAGGACGTCACTTAATTTTTCTCCAGATGTATTCTTTTCGCCAAATCTCTGTTTCCCTGCATTCAAAAAGGATATGTTCAACAACTTCCTTACCCCCACACAATGGGCACTTGTCTTGCACAAACCCATTCCGCTGCCCTTTTAGCCTCCACACTCCTGCTCTCAGCCATGTTATCCCCTTCCTTTCTTCATTAATGGTTTTATCTATATACTGCTCCCTTCCCCAGCCACTTTTTAACTCAACATAATATACCAATGACCTCTTTTCACCTAACTGGCTGAACAGTTTTTGATTCTCTATATCTTCAAATCTTTTTCTAACACCCCTCCAGAAACCTTTATAATTTCTATCTCTTTTTCTCCAAATATCCATCCCCTAAGCCATTATTTTCTAAATTGTTTCGTAGAGTGCTTGCCCAGCCCGAGCTTTGCAGACTTGCTTCTTGATATTTTAAACATTGTTGCAATAAGCTGCCTTCATCTAAATTCAAGATCCTATGCCAGTATTTCAAGGCTCTTTCCATTATTAACCCTTTCCTTGTTACTCTCCCCATTTCAATTTGAGCAACTTTGTTTGCTGTTGCCATTGGCAGCCCCAAAACTTCCTTACAGAACATCCTGTGTATCTGATCCACAACTTCCCGCCCATTCTCAAGCCCCCATATTTCAATGCCATATAGCATTCTGGCCTCGACTACAGAACTATATACTCTTTCCAACCATTTGATCTCCATCTCCGGCATTTTATATAGACATCCTCTCACAGCCATCATTGCTGCTTTCCCTTTTGCCAGTGCTGATTTCTTTTGTTTTTCCCATTTGCCTCCTGCATCTAATTTTAATCCTAAGTAAGTACAGTCACGCACTACTTTGTATTCAGCTTCTCCCTTCTTCCACTTTTCATATTTACTCAATTTAGTTCCTTTTTTAAATACTACAATTTGAGTTTTTTCGCTGTTTACCTTTAAGCCCCACTCTGAACAGTATTTCTCCACCTCTTGCAAAGATATTTTTAACACATTAACGGTAATGGACATTATTACCAAATCGTCTGCAAAAAGTAAACCTGGGACTTGTAAGTTGTTTATTACTGGTATGAGACTATTATTCTTACTTATATTTTGTAGTACATCATCAATAAATAAATTGAATAAAATTGGACTTAGCTTGCACCCTTGCCTTAGTCCTTTTCCCTCCAGTTGTATTTCTTTAGTTAGTGCCCCTTCTTCATATTTTATGCAAAACATATTTTCATTATACAATTCTTTTAGTATAGTTACCATTTGATTACTCACTCCTTTCATTAACAGCTTATACCACAACTGTTTCAGCTCTACCCGGTAGAAAGCTTTTTCCAAATCGATAAAAGCCATATATAATTTACCTTTCTTATTTTTTAGGTATTTATCTACTAGTGTTTTTATGATGAATACATTATCAACTGTCCGCCTCCCCTTTCTGAAGCCCATTTGGAATTCTGAAAGAATATTATGCTGCTCTACCCACACTTGCAGCCTTTCTGCCAAGATATCCGTATAAATTTTTCCCACATTCAATAACAGTGCTATGCCTCGGTAATTATTGGGTGCATCCATATCCCCTTTACCTTTATAAATTGGCTGAATAATAGCCTTTTTCCAACTCTTAGGTATATACCCTTTGGTTTTCATTGAGTTGAACAATGATGTTAGAACTTTAACTCGGTTCACGTCTTTGCTCCATTTCCTAATGAACTCTCCGGGTATACCATCTATACCTGGTGCTTTGTTCCTTTTAATTTTTTTAATTTGATTCATTACTTCTTCATCTGTTATGACACTGTCCAAGATTTCATTGAAATTATTTTCTATTACAGGGATTACCCTCCCTACACTAAAGCTTTCAAATGTATATAAAGTTGCAAAATACCCTAACAATTCTTCTTGAGCTATGTTAGATTTGAGAATATATTATTTGTATAATGTCTTAATACCTTTCCATATTTTACTTGCATTATTTTCAGTAATAGTACTGATTAGTTTGCTGGCATTTCTTTTCCTCCATTGAGATTTTTTATTTTCCAGCAACTTATTATAATAAAATTTGCTTAGCAGATATTGTTCTTTCAGTTTGATATTCCCTGATTCTCTCCATTTTACCAACTCCGCTTTTACAATACCTTTATTTATTTTACACTCCTCATCAAACCATGTGTCACTTTCAATAATTTGCCTGTTTCTAACTTTCATCTGTTCCCCTGCCCATTGCAATATGAAATTTAAGATATTCATCGCCTTTTCAATTTCAAAGGTTTCCGAATTATATAGTACCCCATACTGACATATTTTCCCTCGCTCGGAATTTAAAAGATTTTCAAAGTTTGTCTTGTGCTCTTCTTTCCACCTATATCTAACATGTTCTCTTTTAGCTGCTATTCTCTCCCTTATTTTGTCAGCTTCCACACTTTGTGATTTGGTTTTAATACACGTTACTAATGGGAAATGACCACTATTGGTACTTATGTTTGACACTTTGAAATTACTCACTATATGTCTAATATTATTGGACCAGAAAACAAAGTCAATTACACTCTGGCCATTTGCATTTATGAAGGTGTATTCCCCCTGCTCATCTTCACCGTATTTCCCATTAAGAATGTCAAGCGCATTTATTTCACAAAATTCAATGAGTTTTTCACTTCCTCTCTCGACGATCTTGTCTTTGCTACGTCTAATATCATTTTTCCCTGTTATGTTATTATTTTCCCAATCATCTGTTAGATTTACGTCACTTTCCCCAATTCTTATATTTAGATCTCCCATTATTATAGTCTCAATGTTAATGTATTTATCCCTTAACCTCTCAATGTCTGTCTAACAGATAAAATATTTCGGGATTATGAAACTGTGAGGAGGCTGTCACATATCATGCTGTCATCTAGCTCCTTATCTTCTATTACAACCCAAAGCACTTCTTTATGCCTGGACCATGATTCTTTCATTGTTTTACACAGAGACTTCCTAATAAAGAAACCTAGGCCTCCAGATAGTCTCCCTTTCTGCGCATATGCTTCTCCCTTTCTTCCTACGTAACTAAAACCCCTTATGTCAATGACCTCATCTTTCAACCATGTTTCAACCACTGCTAAATAATCCAGCGTCCCCAAAAGTGCTGTAAGATTCCCGTATTAATTTTATTTCTTATTCCTTCACAGTTCCAAAATCCTATTTTCCTGACTGACTGCTATTGTGAACCCGTTCTGCCCCTAGACCATACATACTTTTTCAATGTCTTTTTGCTTCTCAGCTGAATTTCTCCAACAGCTGAGGATCGTTTGTCTTTATCACCATTATACTTCCATGCAGCGAAGCTGTGTTGCTGCTGCTTATAATATCTCCCGCCTCTGCTTTACCTCTCCTCCTGCCTTCACCACCTACCGCCCCCTCCTCTTCTTCACTACTACCAATGGTTTGCGTCCAGCTTCTTTCCCCTCTCTCCACCAGTCCACGTGCTGCCATAGTCTCCTCTCTCCTTGGTGACAGCCACTTTCTCCCGTCTGTTGTTACAGGTGTTGACGTCATCTCCCTGCTTTGCTCACATCCCTTCTGTCCGACGGAGATTTGATTTCCTTTCGTCTTGTTTGATTCACTCAATGACGTATCCTCTGACGCGTTGGTTGTTACCATGTGCTGTATTACATCATCTCTCTGTTGTGTGCCGGTGCCGGACTTTGTCTCCCTCGTCCCTTCCTGTGTATGTGAAACTTGGCTGGATTTTTGCTGAGTTATTTCCTCCCGTGTAGGCTCCCTGCTCCATACAACCCTCTTGCTCGCATACGTTGCGTTCGCTCCTTCTATCCAGAGTTGCAAATTTCTGATATATGCTCGTTTACCCGCAGCTCTCGCTTCCATCATCCTTCGGATTAGATTTTGCTTCACGTGTCTTTGGGCTGGTGTTAAATCCTTATTTATGAATATTTTTGTGCCTTTCAACATTTTAGCCCCTCCCAGTATTTCGTAGATTAATTGAGTTGTAGAGAAATGTACAATAATTGGCCTTCCCCCCACATGTCTTCCTACGCGGTAAGCCTCCACTATCTCCCAACCGTGTAGTTCTATTTGTAGTTTTTCTGTCAATATTTGGGAAACTTCCTGCCATGGCCAAATACCTCTTCTCTCTTTCACTCCTATAAATACTAAGTTTAGTCTTCTTCTCCGCTCATCTCCTCTTTTCAATTTCACTTTCAGTTCATCTACTTCCCCTCTTATACCCTGAATTTCTTTTCCTACTTCTTCTTTTATTTCCTTAGCTATTTTCTCCAGACTTTTGCCTATGCTTTGCTCCATCCCATCCATTTTATTTTTTTTTTCCACCAGATTCTCCAGAATAGTTGTATTTCCTCTGGTCCAGGGTTCTGTTCGACTCCTCCTATTATTAATAACATTAGAATTATACATCCCAGTATTATGCCGCTAACCCCCATAGATCTTCCTATTTCCTTTTTCTTGATTTTCCTTTGCCTAAACAGTCCTATCCTTGCTCTGTACACTGTAAGCTCATCTCCCATTGTTGCTTCTTGAGCCACTCTTCTGGAGCTCACTGTAACACAACCTTCCTCTTCAACAGCTTGCTTAGCACTCCACTGTTATATAATTCCTCGTAAGTTGCACAAAAAAGTAATCTGTATAGTCCTTTACTTTAACCATTGGTTAACCTGGAAAATACAATTGCAGAAACTACAACTTTCTATGATAGAATTTAAGGTACAGCTACATGAAAGACCTGAAAGTTTGCATTTTCAGCAACAATGCTGAGAGTAGCACAAAATGAAATGTGCAACTGGTACATACTTGTATGCTTGTGTTGTGTAGAACACGTGTTATCATTTGTTATGAAGTCCCTTACTTGAAGGTTTGATCTGTGTAATATCAGACTTAACCTTCAATACCATAGGCAGGACTTGAACCAGGATGACAACTGACTCTCATGTTTCCTGCTAAATCACAAAGACAACTCAATTCTGGCTTTGCCATTGATTCTATCTTTTTGACATTATCCTAACACATGGCTAAATGTAAAAGAACTATTCAGCATTGACAATTAAATACAGTGAAATTTGGTATTTGTTTCAGGGTCTGAGCTTGAGTGGCTGTGAGCAAGAGGAAACAAATAATGAGCTAAGAGAAGGGTTAATGAAGAGATATCCAAGTTTAAGTAAAAAGTATGTGGTATGTAGCGACACTTTGGGACCAATAGCAGCTGCACATGAAGATGGTATGTCTGATGTCTCGTCTCTTTTGTTACTTATTTAACCCTTCTCAAAAATTGTCGTATGTTCCTTTCCCTTTTTCTTGTTTCTATTTTTGTGCATTTATTAAGCACTTTTTTTTTAAAATTATAACCGTTTCTTGTTTTCTTTAGAGTAGAAACATCTCTAATATATTTTCAATATTTAAATTTTTCTATCTTTTTATGTGTACAATCTATATTAACATTATTAATTTAAAGGCTGCGCCGTGGCTCAGTGGTTAGACCGCTTGACTCTCACCAAGATAGCTCGGGTTCGATCCCAGGTGACTGCAAAGTGAGATTGCGGTGGACAACACTGCGCTGGGGCGTGTTTTCTCCAGGACCTCCGGTTTCTCCCGCCATCTCATTCCACCGATGCTCCATCTTCATCTCATGTATCATCAGTGTTACTGCCTGCGGTGCCGTATGTAGTAAAAGCGGGCGTAAACACTACACACACATTATTAATTAAAGCATTGTTGATAATGTTTATATTTAGTAACTTATTTATGAAACTAGTTCTATTATAATATATATTAATGTCAAAGGTAAGTGAAGTTTAGTCAATGGTTATTATAATAAGTCTGCTTCACAATTATGAGAATGGGAATACTTATCAATCTCCATATAAATAACAAACTGAGATAATTTGAAAAGGTAAATTGGAATTAACCAATATTAATTAATTAAGGAGAATAATACAACAACATATTCTTGAAGAATGGAACCAACAATGGCTAACAACTCCAAATGGAAGTTTAACAAAAACATTATTTTTCCCTAGTGTATATGACAGAGGAAAATGTGAAACTCTTGTACCAAATTTTGTTTTGACACAATTTTTAAGTGGACATGGTAAATTTGGTGAATACTTATCACGCTTTCACTTAACATCCAACCCCGAGTGCATGTGTGGTGAAGAATTTCAAACTGTGGTTCATCTCCTCTTCTGTTGTCCCATTTTCTGGAGAGAAAGACAAGGACTAATATTCAAGCTAGACTCTCTAGGAACTGAATTTTCTGCTCCACTCACATCTTTGCTAACGAAGCCACAACAGTATAAGTACTTCATGATGTTTATTAACTCAGTGTTTAAACGTCTGAAATAGTTTAAATTAATATGCATCAGATTAAAACATATTTTCTTCCTTCTAGTATTTAAAATATTGTCACCCAATTAGGGAAGGGACGGATAGGCAACAGTTGGGAGAGACCCTAGGCAGCTGGGCCACGCCCACTCATCGGTCTCTGTCACTAACTGAAGGGTGATTTGCGGAAGTGCCGCCTGTCCCTCGATGTTTCTCTCCCCTTCTTCTGTGGTCTGGAACGTTCGGGTAATTAGAGACTTCTAGAAAATCAGTGACATTCCTATAAAAAGGGTTTCAGAGAGACAGTTAGCCAGTCAGTGTTTGACGTGCTAGCGAAGGACGTGTTAATGAACGAGAAGACTGTGCGTGCATCGGAGTTTGCGTAATCGCGAGTACAAGGAAATTGTAACGGACGAACTGGTGAATTGTAATTGTGTGCAGCACGTAATTCTGTGTAATTGGCAAGTGTTAAACTGTAAGTCGGTGGAAATAAAGAACATTTTTGAGTGGTGAAATTGGACTTTTCATTTCACGAACCCACAAAGTCACACTGGTGTCAGGAAGCGGGAAGATAACATCACCGAGCATTACAACCATGGACGCGGCATTGGAGAAAATTTTGGAGAAGATGATGGAAATGAAGGCGGAACTGACAGAAATGAAGATGGCAAATGAAAACCTCGCTGCAAAAACAGAAGCGGCAAACGACAGCATCACCGGGAAGATGGAAGAAATGAAGGCCGAATTAACAGCGAAGACGGAAACGGCTAACAGCAACTTGGCCACGACAATGACCTCAAAGATGGCCGAACTGACCACAGAAATGAGGGCAGCGAACGACAGTCTGGCCACGGAAATGAAGGAGGCGAACGAGGTCCTCGCCGCCAAATTTGAGGAACAGTTGGCCGGCATGAGGGATGACGTCACGAACCTGGGCAAGCGGATGGGTCAAGTAGACGACCGCCTTAATGATTTAGAGGAAAAAGCCGACAATAACGCCAAGACCCTGAACGCCGTGGTGGAAGACGTCGAAGACCTTGCTAACCGCGTTAACAACCTGGAGGGAAAGGCCGACAACGGCGCCAAGTCCCTGAGCGCCATGGTGGAGGACGTCGTCGGCAGGAGGTTGAAGGATTTGAAGGCCGACGCACCGGGACGCGACATAACATCGCCGCGCGTCAAACCTCCCAAGTATGACGGCGCGTCAACGTTTGAGGTCTTCCGCCGCCAGTTCGAAACAGTGGCCAGGCACAACGGATGGTCACTGGAGGAGGAGGCCACACAGTTAATAGCCAGCCTCCAGGGAAGAGCCGCGGAAGTCCTAAACGCGGTGCAGACGACGGCGGCGCCCAAGGACATCTGGGAAGCCCTGGAGAATCGCTTCGGGAACCACCGCTTAGCCGCAGCATATCGCAGCCAGCTAAAGGCAAGGTCACAGCAGCCGGGGGAGACGCTGCAGGAGTTCGCCATTGCGATCGAGCAGCTGGCTAGCAAGGCCCTGGTTGACCTGCCACTGGAGTTCGTATCCCGGGAAGCCGCCTACAATTTTGTCGACGGGGTACGGGACACGGAGATTCGTCAGCGCCTAAAGCTCGGCGAATATAAAACCATCCACGAGGCGCTGACAGCGGCATTAAGAATGGAGGCGGCCAAAATTACATCTATCCCGACGTCGAGAACGAGGAGTGTCCGCTACGCCGGAGACAGAAGACCAGCTGAGGGACGCCGGCGAACACCTAGTGGCCTGTGTTGGGGGTGTGGACAGCCCGGACACCTGCAGAGAGACTGCCCACACCGGGAAGAGCAGCCGGAAAACGAGTAAGGGCCGTCGTGGAGAGGGGCACGTCGGCGCCATCACCACCATCACCACCATCCCCTCGAGTGACACTGCGCGCCGTCAGCCGGCGTATGGATGACAGCCTCATCGCGGACGGTTGGATAAGAGGAAAGCCGTGCCGCGTGCTGGTGGACACCGGGGCGGCCGTGACCATCATCAGACCTGACGTGGCGAAGGGTTTGCCGGCAAGGAAGCCAAGCCGGCCATACCAGCTTGTCACGGCATCGGGCGACACCTTGCCTGTGGAGAAGGAGGCCCTGCTGGAGCTGAACTTGGGACGGAGTGTCGTGCGTCTGTGGGTGTTCGTCGCGAAGGTGGCTGAGGAGGTGATCCTGGGACTGGATGCCCTCAGGAGCCATGAGGCGACGGTCGACGTCGGCAAGAAGGTCCTGCGGCTTAACGGAGAAGAAGTTATACTCCGTCAACCCGAAGAGCGCCTTGGAATTTGCAGGGTCGTCCTGGACGAAGACGTGGTTGTTCCCGCGAGGAGCGAGGTGGTGGTGACGGCGCGACTGGAGGGCCAGAGAACCAGGAACATGATGCTGGACCAGAACACGCCGGTAAACGGACTGTGTGTAGCCAGGACATTGCTGCCGTGCCGAGAGGAGGTGCCAGTGAGACTGCTAAATCCAACGGACACCGATCACGACGTCCAGGCCGGGACGGAGTTGGGAACGTGCGAGCCCGTAGTGAGCGTAACGGCAATCGACAAGACACAGGAGCCGGTGCCGAAGCTACACCTGGGACCCCGGCTAGAAGGCTTACTGGAGAGGGCGGCCGACCACCTGACCGCGGAACAGCTGGAGCAGGTTCGACAACTACTGGGGCGATACGAGCGCGTCTTCAGCCAAGGCGATAGTGACTACGGCCGCACGGACAAAGTGCTTCACCGCATCGACACCGGAGACGCCCGGCCTATTCGGCAACCACATAGGCGCGTTCCGCTGGCGAAGCAAGGGGCGGTACGAGACATGCTGGAGGACATGAGATCCAGGGGAGTGATTGAAGAGTCTGACAGCCCTTGGTGTTCCCCTGTAGTCTTGGTGACGAAGAAGAACGGCGAGCTGCGCTTCTGCGTAGACTACAGAAAGCTGAACGCTGTCACCCGGAAGGACTGTTTTCCCTTACCCCGGATTGACGACACCCTGGACACGCTAGCTGGTGCACAGTGGTTCTCGACCCTGGACCTGAAGTCGGGCTACTGGCAGGTAGCTCTAGACCCGAGAGACAAGGAGAAGACCGCATTCTCGACGGGCCAAGGGCTCTGGCAGTTCACGGTTATGCCTTTTGGCCTCTGCAATGCACCAGCTACCTTCCAGCGCCTCATGGAGTCAGTGATGAGAGGGCTGACTTACGATGCCTGCCTGCTATACCTGGATGACATCATCATCGTCGGTAAAACTTTTGAAGACCATCTAGAGAATCTGAGTAAGGTGCTACAGAGACTGCAGGCGACCAACTTGAAGCTGAACGCGAAGAAGTGCCAGCTCTTCCGCAAGGAAGTTAACTACTTGGGCCACATAGTCTCAGCAACCGGAGTGGCCACAGACCCGGAGAAGACAAAGGCCGTGAGAGATTGGCCTCGCCCAAGGGATAGGAAAGAGCTGCGCAGTTTCCTGGGGCTGTGCAGTTATTACCGCCGCTTCATAAAGGGGTTCTCCAACATCGCCAAACCCCTCACCCGCCTGACAGAGGAACACCGGCCTTATGTGTGGACGGAGGACGCCGAAGACGCTTTCCAGCACCTGAAGGAAACCCTGTGCAGTGCTCCGATTTTGGGTTTCCCGCAACTGGGTGGCGCCTTCATTGTGGACACCGACGCCAGCGACCATTGCATTGGAGGTGTCCTATCGCAGATCCAGGATGGCCATGAGCGGGTGATAGCCTACTACAGCAAGACGCTATCCAAGGCAGAGAAGAACTACTGCGTCACCCGGCAGGAGTTACTGGCGGTAGTAAAGACATTGGAGCACTTCCACAAGTACCTGTACGGTCAGCCATTCCACCTGAGGACTGACCATTCCGCCCTAACCTGGCTATTGAGCTTTAAGAACCTGGAAGGCCAGACAGCACGTTGGGTCCAGAGGCTGCAGGAGTACGACTTCACCTCGGAACATCGTAGAGGGAAGAGCCACGGTAACGCTGACGCCATGTCCCGAAGACCCTGTCCAGAAGGGTGCGGCCAGTGCACAAGAGTGGAGGAGAAGGAGCGTGCCGCAGCAGTCCGGGTAGTCACGGCAGTGCCTGCGGATGGCTGGGATAGCGCAGGCCTGAGGAGGGAGCAGCTGGCGGACGCAGACTTGGGTCCACTCTTAAGGGAAGTGGAGGCAGGGATGAGACCAAACTGGGAGGACATCGCACCGAGGAGCGCCACCTACAAGTCGTACTGGGCCCAATGGGACTCGTTGAAGACCAGAGAGGGCGTGCTGTTCCGGTTATGGGAGTCACCCGATGGGAAGACGCAGAGAGAACAGCTGGTACTTCCCCGGAGTAAGGTCCCGGAAGTCTTGGAGGAAGTGCACGCCGGTGCTTCGGGAGGACACCTGGGGGCGAACCGAACGATCGACAAACTTCGGCAGCGCTACTACTGGCTGAGACTCCGAGCAGATGCTGAGAGATGGTGCCGTCAGTGTCACGTGTGCGCGGCGAGTCGTGGCCCCCAGACTAGGAGCCGGGGTCGCATGCAGCAGTACAACGTCGGAGCGCCATTAGAGCGGCTCGCCGTTGACATTGCTGGACCGTTCCCAGTTTCCGACCGAGGCAACAAGTACCTAATGGTGGTCGTGGACTACTTCACCAAGTGGCCGGAGGTGTATGCCATCCCAAACCAAGAGGCAAAGACAATCACAGACTGCCTCGTGGAGCAAGTGTTCTGTCGATTTGGGGTGCCGTTAGAGCTACACAGTGACCAGGGTACCAACTTTGAGTCCAACCTAATGAAGGAGGCATTACAAAGGCTTGGGGTAAACAAGACCCGCACGACGCCTCTACATCCCCAGTCGGATGGCATGGTTGAAAGATACATCAAGACCTTAGAGGAACACCTGAGGAAGGTCGTGGCCAGCCATCAGCGAGACTGGGACGTCAAGGTGCCACTGTTCTTGCTGGCCTACCGCTCGTCTACACACGACACAACTGGGATGACGCCAGCCAGCTTAATGTTCGGTCGAGAGTTGCGCCTCCCTTGTGACCTGGCTTTTGGAAGGCCTCCGGAGGCGAAGCAGCCTGTGACCGAGTATGTGGATAACCTGGTGGACCACCTCCACGACATGCACGAGATGGCTCGCCAGAACATCCAGAAGGCGAGCGACCGCATGAAGACCAGATATGACATGCAAGCCAACAGCCAAGGGTTCCAGCAAGGTGACCTGGTCTGGTTGTACCGTCCTACCCGAACCAAGGGACGCTGCCCGAAGCTCCAGCAGCCATGGCAAGGACCGTATCGAGTGGTGAAGAGGATTAACGACGTGGTCTACCGCATCCAGAAGGTTCCCCGGGGGAAGATGGTGGTACACCTGGATCGTCTTGCACGCTACGATGGTGCTGTTCGGGACGACCAGCTTTGAGGAGGGAGCAGTGTCACCCAATTAGGGAAGGGACGGATAGGCGACAGTTGGGAGAGACCCTAGGCAGCTGGGCCACGCCCACTCATCGGTCTCTGTCACTAACTGAAGGGTGATTTGCGGAAGTGCCGCCTGTCCCTCGATGTTTCTCTCCCCTTCTTCTGTGGTCTGGAACGTTCGGGTAATTAGAGACTTCTAGAAAATCAGTGACATTCCTATAAAAAGGGTTTCAGAGAGACAGTTAGCCAGTCAGTGTTTGACGTGCTAGCGAAGGACGTGTTAATGAACGAGAAGACTGTGCGTGCATCGGAGTTTGCGTAATCGCGAGTACAAGGAAATTGTAACGGACGAACTGGTGAATTGTAATTGTGTGCAGCACGTAATTCTGTGTAATTGGCAAGTGTTAAACTGTAAGTCGGTGGAAATAAAGAACATTTTTGAGTGGTGAAATTGGACTTTTCATTTCACGAACCCACAAAGTCACAATATTTTTGTTAAAATTGTATATTTTTATGTATCAACTCTAACCCTAATATGCCACTGTGTAAAATAGGGTTCAATAAATCTGGATAAATAAAAAAGAAATTGGAATTAACACTGAAGTAATGTAGTAATTAAAATTATACTATGACTTAATGAGACACATACCACAAATTTTCTTTAACGCATTTTTCCTCCTGTTGAGGGCGTTATCAACTGGTTAGAGCTTTGATATTTCAGCTGATCATGGTTCTCTGGAGATGAGACATCTGGTGGTGATCCACTGAGTCTAAGTAAACATTACTTTTAATTAATTTGGAATTTAGAACATTAATTGCTCGGACTGCAATAAGATATACATTGGAAAGACGTAACATAAAATTGAAACCAGCTTAAAAGAACACTTTAGGAACATCAAACAAAAAGATACAGCTAAATCTGTGATCATAACCACAACATAGAAAATAAAACCTAACTACTAAAATGAGTTCATTTGAATCAACAATTAAACATCTGGGAAAACATTTATATAAAGAAATTTGAAACACACTTAATGAAGTGATGTGTGTTTGGAGGAATTTAGTAACAGTGACGTCAAAATTAATATAAATATTATTTGTGGTTGGTTTATTGACACTCGTCACTTACTTTTTCATATATTTATGAGAGACTAGTTTCAAAGGCCCTGGCCTCCATTTTCAATCTCTTTCCAACTGGCATCTGTTGTTGTCTGCTCTCTCTGGTATGAAAAAGTAAGTGACGAGTGTCAATAAACCAACCACAACTCATAAACACTTAATGAATTTTGACATTCCATTGGAAGAAAATATTTTATTTGGTCTTATTGGATTGCCGTCAGATGTCTTATCTTCAGAGAACCAGGATCAGCTGAAACACTAGTTTCCAGCTAGTTGACAATTTCTTGATAATGTGTTCAAGTGGAGGCAAAACGCATTGAAAGAAAATTTGTGTTATGTGAAGTACAGTGTGTCTCAGTTGACTCATTGTATAATTTTAATTAAAAAGAGAGAATTTGATTTTGCTCATTGGCACTTTGTTTCTAACTGACCACGTACACAATGGTTAGTAAATGTGCTGCATTCCACTCCAAAACTGAATTCTGAGATTTCATCAGAAATAGACTGGAGTCCTCTTAACACAAAAATATCCTTTTGATATTTTCCACAAAACTTGGCATTTACAGTATGAACATTGCTGTTTTTGCATATGCAGAAAGTCTAATGAGGTATGGCATTATGTTTTGGGGGGATAGTAAAGACAGTCACTTGGTTTATAAAGTACAAAAAAGGATTGTTAGATGCCTAATGTCAGGAAAAAAATATGACTCCTGCAGGAACTTCTTTAAGGAGTTGAAAATCTTGACTCTGCCCAGTCTGTATATATACTGTTTGCTATGTTATACAAAACAAAACCTTGAAAATTTCACCACAAATAATTAAATACATCATCATAACACCAGAGGTAAAACAGACTTAAGAACAATAACACATAGAACTACACTTTATTCCAAAGGAGTTAGATATTCAGCAGTCACTCTGTATAATAAACTACCGGCCAATCTGAAAAACATAAAATCCATGAGGTGTTTCAAACTATCGTTGAAAGAAATTTTATTAAGTGATTCATATTATGATATAGGTGAATTTCTAGATACACTGTAGCTGGCCATATAATTGTATATATTTGTGATGCATTTTAAATGCTGTGTAGTTGTAGAGCCATGCAACTATATATATTTATGAGTTCATGCTTAGATCTTATTAATTACACTTGATGCAACTTATTTTTTTTTTTATTTTTATACTTATATTATTTGTATTGTTCTAAATATTTGTATTGACGTATCCAATGTCATTGTATTGACTTAACGGATGAATAAAACTACTACTACCACTACTACCACTACTACCACCACCACCACCACCACCACCACCACCACCACCACCACCACCACCACCACCACCACCACCACCACCACCACCACCACCACCACCACCACCACCACCACCACCACCACCACCACCACCACCACCACCACCACCACCACCACCACCACCACCACCACCACCACCACCACCACCACCACCACCACCACCACCACCACCACCACCACCACCACCACCACCACCACCACCACCACCACCACCACCACCACCACCACCACCACCACCACCACCACCACCACCACCACCACCACCACCACCACCACCACCACCACCACCACCACCACCACCACCACCACCACCACCACCACCACCACCACCACCACCACCACCACCACCACCACCACCACCACCACCACCACCACCACCACCACCACCACCACCACCACCACCACCACCACCACCACCACCACCACCACCACCACCACCACCACCACCACCACCACCACCACCACCACGACCACGACCACGACCACGACCACGACCACGACCACGACCACGACCACGACCACGACCACGACCACGACCACGACCACGACCACGACCACGACCACGACCACGACCACGACCACGACCACGACCACGACCACGACCACGACCACGACCACGACCACGACCACGACCACGACCACGACCACGACCACGACCACGACCACGACCACGACCACGACCACGACCACGACCACGACCACGACCACGACCACGACCACGACCACGACCACGACCACGACCACGACCACGACCACGACCACGACCACGACCACGACCACGACCACGACCACGACCACGACCACGACCACGACCACGACCACGACCACGACCACGACCACGACCACGACCACGACCACGACCACGACCACGACCACGACCACGACCACGACCACGACCACGACCACGACCACGACCACGACCACGACCACGACCACGACCACGACCACGACCACGACCACGACCACGACCACGACCACGACCACGACCACGACCACGACCACGACCACGACCACGACCACGACCACGACCACGACCACGACCACGACCACGACCACGACCACGACCACGACCACGACCACGACCACGACCACGACCACGACCACGACCACGACCACGACCACGACCACGACCACGACCACGACCACGACCACGACCACGACCACGACCACGACCACGACCACGACCACGACCACGACCACGACCACGACCACGACCACGACCACGACCACGACCACGACCACGACCACGACCACGACCACGACCACGACCACGACCACGACCACGACCACGACCACGACCACGACCACGACCACGACCACGACCACGACCACGACCACGACCACGACCACGACCACGACCACGACCACGACCACGACCACGACCACGACCACGACCACGACCACGACCACGACCACGACCACGACCACGACCACGACCACGACCACGACCACGACCACGACCACGACCACGACCACGACCACGACCACGACCACGACCACGACCACGACTTGCACTGTGATATTCCATGTGGACAGAGAAATATATGACCTGTAAATTCAGAGGGAAGGGGTTGCATGGATGTAGTCAAAAGGGTTTGAGATGAGATGAGGAATTGTTCTTGTAAGACATTTTCACTATTTCAAGAAAAACTTACTTCAGACATTAAGCTCTTTCTCCATGTTCAGTTTGGATTGGGACAAACTTCATTGTAGTGCCAAGCAGATGTTTTTTAGATGAATTTTGATATGGGATTAATTTACATAATATTGAATTTAAAGGTGAGTTGATAAATGACATTACAACACTTTTAAATTTTGCAGAACATATTTCGGAGGCTACTTTCCTCCATTGTCAACCAGACAACTGGTTCTCAGTTGTGTAGCTGGCGATATTTTATCGTAGGTCATCTCTGGTGGTGGTTCGAGGAACTTGCTGAACAAATCTTTCTTGGGGATGTCGAAATTGAATACCAGAGGAGACCTACGACAAAATATCACCAGCTACATCACTGAGAACCAGTCAATGTTCAGTTGACAGTGGAGGAAAGTAACCTCTGAAACATGTTCCGAGAAATTTAAAAGTAAGTGTTGTAGTTTCATTAATTGACTCACCTTTAAATGTAATTTATTACAACACTGTTTTCAACACTTCCAGGAAAGGAAATTATACCCTATATTGGTTTTATATTAATTAATTTTTCCAAACTGCTAATTCAGTTGAATTCTGGACTAAGATAAATAGTTTTTTTTAATGCATGTTTTTTTAACTCCTAAGATCCTTACCTTATGTTAGACATGAAAGCCTCTATCAGGCTTGAGGTTCTGTAATACTAAGACACATTACCTCTGGTTTTGCTTCCCTGCTATCATCCTAAAAGAAATAAAGAAATTGTCAATTTCTACAGGTTTGAACCCAAGCTAGAATGTGTCCTCTAGACTGTGGAGGTTGACAGGATTCTAACTAATTTTAGTAACTTTGATTCAGTGTGGAAATCATGGTTTTTTTCTACAAAAATGGTGTAGTATATTAATTTTTTTCCGTGGCTTTTTCCTTATGTGTTTGATGTTATATTGTGTTTTTCCTATATACCTCTTCACAGCCCTTGATCTTATTTTTAAGCAGAGATTATTTTATCTTTTGTATGTGTATGGAGCAGGGTTATATACTTATGTATGGCACGTGTGTGCAAGCCAACATTGAAAATTTGTTGCAATTCCTGTGTTGCTCTTGTTTGTATATTCATGAAATTTCATTAAGGATTATAAATCCTCAATTCAGTTTGATGATGTTGCAGGAGGTATGGTCCTCATAGCAGGAACAGGGTCCAATTGCCTGCTCCTAAATCCTGACAGATCTGTGCACAGATGTGGAGGCTGGGGACACATACTCGGTGATGAAGGTGGAGGTAACTAATTGTCTTCTAAACGTAGTTCACAATAGTCCAAGAACGTGAATGCATATCAATAACAATGTGAAAGCAAGTTTTGTGAATGTGGTTTGCTTCTGGTGAATGTGGTCCAAAGAAGGCAAAAATGGTCCCATCAGCCAGAAAAATGATGGCGACAATGTTTTGGGATGTGAAGGGTGTCATACTTATTGATTTCTTGGGTTACCGAAGCATACTACAGTGAGGTATTGTCCCAATTCAACAAGTTGAAGGAGAGTGTGAAAGAACAATTAATTTCCATTAATTGACCTAACAGTGGTCATAGTAAGGCGCCATTAAGGTAGTTGTCTCATGTGTTTATGAGAACTCCTAAGTGGTTTACCAGGAAAAGCACGAGTCAATTGCAGAATTTAATGTCATATCGGCACGTTGGCCATAGTAGCTCAAAGCTTAGAGCAGCTGGATGGCAACCAGAAGATCCGTGGTTCAAATCCTGGCTATGGCATTGAATTTTTCAGTCTGACTCTATCTTTCCATACTTTAACCTACGCACGGCCAGTGTGAAAGAACAATTAATTTCCAGTATAAATCTTTTTTGACGGGACGTAGAATGAGTTTTTCATTTGAAAGGCTTCAAAGGTACATTATTGTTTTTAGTAATACAGCCGCAGATGAGTAAAAATGTAGTAAAATTCATGCTTTGGTATTTTGTCTAGTAAGGGTCTTCAGATTTTTTGTAGTTTGATGTTTGTTTACACTCAACTTCACTTACTATGTTGTATAATCGAAACGTTTTCAAGATCGAGAAGCAGAAAGTGAAGCAGATGTGTAAGAAATACGACTCATCTAAAATTTAATAAGTTTTCAAGATCATTCAATCTCATCCTCAGCTGTTTGGTGACTAAATGAACATTTATCTTCCTCCACTACTACAGTGCTTCGATCCCTCTGCCATCTGGTGTTAGGGGCACTAAGTTTTAATACTTCATTTAATGCTGGGATTTCAAAATTTATAACTTTATCCCGGTTTTTGGTTATGAATATTTTTTTCCCAAATATCCAATTCTAAGGGTGTACTTATAGATTTTAACAGTTTTGTTATGGCCAATGTTATGGTTTTCTGTCCAAAAATGGTGTGACACTGCTGATTTTTCTGTTTGTTTCAACTTAATGTTCCTCTGGTGTTCTTTTTGCTTGGTTAACAAGTTTCTCATCCTCAAAAATGAAGAATACTTCACTGTTAATAATGCTTCTGCTTTTAATATTTAGAGACAAGCCCGTATGTACTATATAAGAATTTGTATGTTATACATAATGATCTAAATAGATGTGTATTTACGAATGTCTGATAGGGCATTTTTGTTCTCTGGGCAACCGGCTTCAACGTCCCTCCACTGTGTGCTCATATCTATGACTTGTCTGGATGCCGAGAGAAGGTTGATGACAACCTGTATAAGGAACGGCGGACGGTACTGTTACCCTGGCGGTAGACTCGCAAAGCCGATGAATAAATGATGGCCGGTGGAGATTCGGGAAACTTCGGGGCCGATCGTTACCGGAAGAGACAGTTGAGCGTAGTGTTTGAAAAATAAACACTTTTGAGGTGATATAGCAATTTGTAATGGTAAACGGTGTATTGCTAGGAAAATAAAGTGTAGTTTTTGCGTTTGTAACCTCGTCTTGTTATTTCACGAACCCACAAAGTCACAACTGCTGTCAGAAGTGGAACATACGACAGTGGAAGCTGCATTGGCAAAGATTTTAGAGAAAATGGAAGAAATGAAGACGGCAAATGAAAACCTCGCTGCAAAAACGGAAGCGGCAAATAACAACCTGGCCGCGGAAATAACAGCGAAGACGGAAGCGGCAAATAACAACTTGGCCACGACAATGACCGCAAAGATGGCCGAACTGACCACAGAAATGAGGGCAGCGAACGACAGCCTGGCCACGGAGATGAAAGCGGCAAACGAGGCCCTTGCCGTGAAGTTTGAAGAACAGTTGGCCGGCGTGAGGGATAACGTGACGGAGCTGGGCAAGCGGATGGGCCAAGTGGACGAGCGCGTCGAGGACCTGGCGAGCCGCGTTGACGACCTGGAGGGAAAGGCCGACACCAGCGTCAAGTCCCTGAACGCCATAGTAGAGGACGTCGTCGGCAGGAAACTGAAGGATTTGAAGACCGACGCGCCGGGACGCGACACAAGATCTGCGCGCGTCAAACCGCCGAAATATGACGGCGTCAACATTTGAGGTCTTCCGCCGCCAGTTCGACACAGTGGCCAAGCACAACAGATGGTCACCGGAGGAGGAGGCCACACAGCTAATAGCCAGCCTCCAGGGACGGGTAGCGGAAGTCCTAAACGCGGTGCAGACAACGGCGGCGCCCAAGGACATCTGGGAGGCCCTAGAGAATCGTTTCGGGAACCACCGCTTAGCCGCAGCGTACCGCAGCCAACTAAAGGCAAGGTCACAGCAGGCGGGGGAGACGCTGCAGGAGTTCGCCATAGCGATTGAGCAGCTAGCTAGCAAGGCTTTGGTTGACCTGCCACTGGAGTTCGTATCCCGGGAAGCCGCCTACAACTTTGTCGACGTGGTACGGGACACGGAGATTCGTCAGCGCCTAATGCTCGGCGATTATAAAACCATCCACGAGGCGCTGACAGCGGCATTAAGGATGGAGGCGGCCAAGGTAGCATCCATCCCGACGTCGAGAACGAGGAGTGTCCGCTACGCCGGAGACAAGACCAGCTGAGGGACGCCGGCGAACACCTAGTGGCCTGTGTTGGGGTTGTGGACAGCCCGGGCACCTGCAGAGAGACTGCCCACACCAGGAAGGGCAGCGGGAAGAACGAGTAAGGCCCGGCGTGGAGAGGGGTACGTCGGCGCCATTACCACCATCCCCTCGAGTGACAATCCGCGCCGTCAGCCGGCGGATGGATGACAACCTCATCGCGGACGGCTGGGTAAGAGGAAAGCCGGGCCGCGTGCTGGTGGACACCGGGGCGGCCGTGACCATAATCAGACCTGACGTGGCGAAGGGTTTGCCGACGAGGAAGCCGAGCCGACCATACGAGCTTGTGACGGCATCGGGCGACACCACGCCTGTGGAGAAGGAGGCCCTGCTGGAGCTGACCTTGGGATGGAGTGCCGTGCGTCTATGGGTGTTCGTCGCGAAGGTGGCTGAGGAGGTGATTCTGGGACTGGATGCCCTCAGGAGCCACGAGGCGACGGTCGACGTCGGCAGGAAGGTCCTGAGGCTCAACAGAGAAGAGGTTATACTCCGTCAACCAGAAGAGCGCCTTGGAATTTGCAGGGTCATCTTGAACGAAGACGTGGTTGTCCCCGCGAGGAGCGAGGTGATGGTGACGGCGCGACCGGAAGGCCAGACAGCACGTTGGGTCCAGAGGCAGCAGCAGTATGACTTCACCTCGGAACATCGCAGAGGGAAGAGTCACGGTAACGCGGACGCTATGTCCCGAAGACCCTGTCCAGAAGAGTGCGGCCAATGCACAAGAGTGGAGGAGAAGGAGCGTGCCGCAGCAGTTCGAGTAGTCACGGCAATGCCTGCGGATGGCTGGGATAGCGCAGGCCTGAGGAGGGAGCAGCTGGCGGACGCAGACTTGGGGCCACTCTTGAGGGATGTGGAGAACCTGGTGGACTACCTCCACGACATGCACGAGATGTCTCGCCAGAACATCCAGAAGGCGAGCGATCGCATGAAAATCCAATGCGACAGGCAAGCCAACAGCCAAGGGTTCCAGCAAGGTGACCTGGTCTGGTTGTACCGCCCAACCCAGACCAAGGGACGCTGCCCGAAGCTTCAGCAGCCATGGCAAGGACCGCACCGTGTGGTGAAGAGGATTAACGACGTGGTCTACCGCATCCAGAAGGTGCCCCGAGGAAAGATGTTGGTGGTATACCTGGATCGCCTGGCCCGCTACGAAGGCGCTGTTCGGGGCGACCAGCCTTGAGGAGGGAGCAGTGTTACCCTGGCAGTAGACTCGCGAAGCCGATGAATAAATGATGGCCGGTGGAGATTCGGGAAACTTCGGGGCCGATCGTTACCAGAAGAGACAGACAGTTGAGCATAGTGTTTGAAAAATAAACAGTTTTGAGGTGATCTAGCAATTTGTAATGGTAAACAGTGTATTGCTAGGAAAATAAAGTGTAGTTTTTGTGTTTGTAACCTCGTCTTGTTATTTCACGAACCCACAAAGTCACAGTACAAACTTCCTAGCTGTGGTGATAACTAAGTGGCTCAAATGAATTTGACCTAATTTAATCCTTTTTTGTACAGAAACAGATGCTGTTTCATTACCATGTATTCTGCAATTGCTGGTATCCATTGAAGTATTAATCTTTTATTTAAATTAATTAACTGTTTTATGATTTTATGACATTCTGCAATATTTAGGTTTTTAGGTGTTAAATCAGATGTTATGGATATTATAGCTTCTTTAGAGTCAAATAATAATACAACTTTTTCAGATTTATTTATATGATATAGAAGATTTTGTAAGCTCTGAAGGATTGCCGAAATTTCTCCATCAAAATTTGTAGCATTTAAACATTTTCTTTTGTAGAAAAACATTACCAGTGCCAATATCACCATTACTTGATAAACTGGAGCTGTGAGTGTAAACATGTAGCCATTCATTGGTAGAATATCTTAAATTTATTATTTCTAGTGTCATTTGTTTCAGGACACATGAAACATTTTTGCGAAACTATTCTGTTGAATTCTGTGGTGAGTTAAGACTAGACACTCATAATGTTGATACTAGAAATAAATATGGCTTATTGTAGATTTGCCTTCACTAAGGAGACTTATTTTAATGGCATGGCGTTCTATAACAAATTAGACACAAAATTCAGAACATTAAGCATGAGTGTTTTTAAAAGTAAGTTTTTTAATTGATTAGTTGAAAGACTATTTTATTTGATCAGTGATTTTAAGTGTTACAGGTACAGTTGATTATTAGAGTTTACATATTTTTATTCTGACAATGCCCTATTTATGTATGTGATCTTGGACAAAGAAAATTGATTGATTGATTTATTAATCAATTTTCTTAAGAGGATAAGTGAAGTATGTGACAAATAATATTAGCTTCTTGTTTGTATGTGATATGAAATGATAATAAAATGTTTTCAGCTTGGTGGATTGCTCATAAAGCCATCAAAGTATGTATTGATGCACAAGACAACTTCAACAAGCCTCCCCATCCGACAGCTGCAGTGTGGAAGACTGTTCAGGAACATTTCAATGTAAAAACTTTGTAAGTATGCTTCCTCAAGTGTGCAATGTTACTATAGACACTCCTTTCTCTCGTATTGGCTAATTGATCACATAAAAGGGTGGCAGTAACTGTGGTACACTGGCAACCTTGCAACTTGTTTGAGCAACTTTATAAACATCACAGAAGCTCTAATTCACAAATAGTGTTATGAATTAATTTGGACGTCATGTTACTAAATTCTCCCAAATATTATAACATTGTATCATGTAATGAAAGCTGGATACACATCTTCAGTCTAGAAAGGAATGTTCTCCTCAGCTAGTGGCCATATGTGACAATTCCACTGCCATGATCTTAAAAAGTGTCCTACACTGGCCTACCCTTGACAATGCCTCTGCATCCTCCCTATTCCACAAAATGAAAGAAAATGTTGGATAAACAATTTGAATCACCTACAACTACAATAGTTGCTTATGGAGAATGCATTTGCACTCTCTCCAAAGAAGAATGATGTCCAGCATTTAAAAAATAGTTTGAAAGGATGACACATTGTATAGACTGCAATGATGAGATCTAAATTTTTAAATTATTGTTGTGTTCATTCTCTAAACCTTCAGAGTAGCCTAGTATTACATTACCACTCTGTGATAAAAGTTTAAGGTCATTAAATGGAAAGTAGATTATTAGGTTTTTCACAGGTGCATTGTCTTAAGAAATACTTTAGATTTAATTTTGTTTTGTTTTGTCAGTTTTGATCTACTAGATTACTGTTACACTAAATTTGACAAGCCAAGTTTTGCTGGATTGACACAACGAATATCTGAAAGAGCAGATGAGAAAGATGAGCTGGCATTGTGGCTGTTCCGTGAAGCTGGTGTGACCCTTGCTAAGCACGTCACTGCATTGCTTCCTGTCATTGATAAAGTGAGTATGTAGAGTACAAGTTTCTGGCCCAGTCCAAGGTTTTTAAGTGTACTATATTTACTGATATGTAAAAAGCCTGGCACAAGGGCAATAGTAATATGACTTTAGTGATTGACAGTCATTAATAAACAGATACTTCTTATTAAAATTAGGCATATGAGTCAACCTTGTATACTTTCTTTCTCCACTTACAAGTTTTTTAATGAAGACTAGTTTCTGGGAACTTCTTCCCTATCCTCAGTTTTGTGGTTGAACCACAGAAAACTAAGTGTTGGAAAATTCAAACAAATAACAAGGAATATGTCAAATTATCTCCACAAAATATTGTATTTGATTTACATGATCTGTTTTAACGAGATCTCTTATGCTTTTGAATTATAATTGGTAGTGTTTGTAGTTTGGTTACTTGCTAACAAAGTGACCTGAATGTAATGTGTTTAATTTGAATGGAGTTTTATTAATAAGAAAGACACATTGTTTTGGTTTCAGAAATTGCTGCACAGGTCTGGAGGACTTCCCATTGTGTGTGTGGGTTCTGTTTGGAAAAGCTGGGAATACCTAAAACCTGGGTTTGTAGATGTACTGGAAAATTCTCCATTAGAAGAACTGACGTTAATGAAGTTAACTACAGATATTGCAACAGGTGCCGTGTATCTTGCTGCAAAGGAGATTGACTTTGATATACCAAGAAATTATGAAAAGAATCACGAGGTATTATTTAATTACAAAAAGGAATGTAATTGTCTATCTACTGAAATATGAGCATGTTTCTAAGGAGAGTACAAATGTTAGTCTTGCTCATCAAACGAACCTGATTTTATTAAAAGAAATTCTTGAACTACTTAAGTATGCATGTTGGGTGTAAATTTGACTTTTCTCTCAGGTTTTATGGGAAATTACTTTTATCTAGTTTAATGGTATACCACTGCAGTTACTACATTTATGGTTTGTTTTACAAAATTGAAGAGTTTTAGGGCATATGTTGGTCATAACTAATTTCAAGAATTTCTTGGTGCATTGTAATTATAAATAGCAAATGCTTCAATAATGGTGTTATATCTCTGATTTCTTTTGTCTACTGGGTGTACATGACTGGTGACGAGTTTGCCTTCAAATGTTGCTGTAGGGTGGGATAAGGGAAAGGAGTTTGAAATTTTGGGTTCACTATATCAGGCTGTAATTGTAGAGCACAAGTTGCCAATGAATTGTTTTATCAGCAGAGAGCACTGCTATAGGGTTTCAATGTCCACGCAAACTTGTAACAAAATTTAGAGCAAGAGTCAACACTTTAAAATGAACACCCAGTATTTTCACTGTCTGTGCTATGCAAAACTAATGTATTTATATTTTATATAATTATTTTGTCAAAATGTGGTATACTACAAGTATGTTGTGTGTCTAAGGTTACTTGACACACTCTTACTGCTTTACAATAAATGACGACAGAGTTTAAAATTAATATTAAGCTTTCTCAGGTCCCAGGGCCTGTGTGGTATACTTGATCTGATTCTAGACTGGGTCCAGATGTCAACATTACTCTGTAGTAAAACTTTGGTGCAAGTGAAAACAATTTGTTACTACAGTAGAACCTCATTTAACCAGTTCAACTGGGACCAGGGCCAATCTGAGTTAACAAAAATCCAAATTATCTGGAAAAATACGGAAAAACAATAAAAAATATATAAATTACGGAAATATTTTTAATGGAGTTTACTAATTACTATCGGCATAACTTCACATCAGAACACATACACTGTATGTATTGTAACAGCCTATGTATTTGTACTGTACTACAAACTAGTCAGTAGTAAAAATGGCAGTGAGCTTCTGTTGTCTCAGTTTAGTGTATCACTTATCTCACATCTGCTTTAACATTAGAAGTTCGTCTTGACTCTTGAAATAAAACATCAATTTCTCTTGAAGTAATGAGTTGGTATTCAAACACAACATCACTTAAAATATCCTTACTTGAACAATTGTTTCGGAGACCGGCTCGTCCCCATCATCAGCAACTATCCAACTGGTTGGATCCGTGGTTTCCTGAAGTGAGCTGGTTGTTTGAGGTGACATCTGTTGATTGTGAGATGAACTTCCAAAGAGAGTTTTCAGGCGGCAATTCGAAATTTAACGTATACTGTTTGTTTTTTATAATTAGCAACTTCTCCCAAACATCGAGCTCAGCTGCATTATTGGCTGGCTTTAATAGTTTTATATTTGGTACAATTTCATGATTGGTAGACCAAAAATGGTGGGCTATTGCTGATTTTTCCATTTGTTTGTATTTCACACATCTCATATGTTCCTGTAATCTAATTTGTAAACTTCTTTTGGTTTTTCCTATGTAGAACTTATTACATTCTGAGCAGTTTATTTTGTATATACCTGATTTCTTGTTTTCAGGTACTGGGTCTTTCAGGTTGTTGCATAATAAGTATTTTAAACTGAATTTATTTATTGGGGCTAGGGTGATGTTATACTTCTTGAATATCTTGTTGAATTTATGATGTACTTTGGGATGGTATGTGAATTTCTTGAACTGTTTCTCGGATTTTGAATCTGTTAGTTTTGTGGTATCCAATATGTGTTTTTGTTTCTTAAATTTCCAAATTTCCTTTTCTAATAATTTTTTACTGTATCCATTAATTGCAGCTATGTTAATCATTTGGTTATATTCTTTGTTGTATTCATTCTGTTTCAATGGGATGTTGATTAGTCACATAGACTAATCAACATCCCATTGAAACAGAATGAATACAACAAAGAATATAACCAAATGATTAACATAGCTGCAATTAATGGATACAGTAAAAAATTATTAGAAAAGGAAATTTGGAAATTTAAGAAACAAAAACACATATTGGATACCACAAAACTAACAGATTCAAAATCCGAGAAACAGTTCAAGAAATTCACATACCATCCCAAAGTACATCATAAATTCAACAAGATATTCAAGAAGTATAACATCACCCTAGCCCCAATAAATAAATTCAGTTTAAAAAACTTATTATGCAACAACCTGAAAGACCCAGTACCTGAAAACAAGAAATCAGGTATATACAAAATAAACTGCTCAGAATGTAATAAGTTCTACATAGGAAAAACCAAAAGAAGTTTACAAATTAGATTACAGGAACATATGAGATGTGTGAAATACAAACAAATGGAAAAATCAGCAATAGCCCACCATTTTTGGTCTACCAATCATGAAATTGTACCAAATATAAAACTATTAAAGCCAGCCAATAATGCAGCTGAGCTCGATGTTTGGGAGAAGTTGCTAATTATAAAAAACAAACAGTATACGTTAAATTTCGAATTGCCGCCTGAAAACTCTCTTTGGAAGTTCATCTCACAATCAACAGATGTCACCTCAAACAACCAGCTCACTTCAGGAAACCACGGATCCAACCAGTTGGATAGTTGCTGATGATGGGGACGAGCCGGTCTCCGAAACAATTGTTCAAGTAAGGATATTTTAAGTGATGTTGTGTTTGAATACCAACTCATTACTTCAATTGTTATATACATCACTGTTTCTAACCTTTTGCTTCAAATAATATCAATTTCTCTGTTTGTTATTGCTTGTACACAATATAGCTACAAACTAGTCAGTAGTAAAAAAGGCAGTGAGCTTCTGCTGTCTCAGTTTAGTGTATCACTTATCTCACATCTGCTTTAACATTAGAAGTTCATTTGTCTTGACTTTTGAAATAAAATATCAATTTCTCTTTTTGTTACTGCTTGTACACAATATAGCTACAAACTAGTCAGTAGTAAAAAAGACAGTGAGCTTCTGCTGTCTCAGTTTAGTGTATCAATTATCTCACATCTGCTTTAACATTAGAAGTTCATTTGTCTTGACTCTTGAAATAAAACCTCAATTTCTCTATGTTTGTTAATGCTTGTACACAATATAGCTACAAACTAGTCAGTAGTAAAAAAGGCAGTGAGCTTCTGTTGTTTCAGTTTAGTGTATCAATTATCTCACATCTGCTTTAACATTAGAAGTTCATTTGTCTTGACTCTTGAAATAAAACCTCAATTTCTCTATGTTTGTTAATGCTTGTACACAATATAGCTACAAACTAGTTGGTAGAAAAAATGGCAGTGAGCTTCTGCTGTCTCAGTTTAGTGTATCACTTACCACTTACCTCACGTCTGCTTTAACATTACAAGTTCATTTGTCTTGGCTCTCAAACTAAAACATCAATTTCTCTAGTTTGTTACTGCTTGTACATGAGTCATAACCACAGCTGGTTCATCAACACTGTCTGAAACTGAATACTCTTCATTTTCAGTAACTGCATGATGCAATAATGTCTTCCTCTATAATCCTTTTAAAATGTCCGTCATTGTCAATGTCTTCATCAACAGCGGAACAGCCATAAATATTTTTAAAAATATCTATAAAACCTTATTCCACACTTATTTTTTCTTTTTCTTCAATCTTGTTTTCGGTCTAGTTACTCACACCAGGCCACAACATTATCAAAGTTTCTCTTTCAACCTGGTCCCAAGGAGGTGACGCCCACTGACAAGAGAATTCAAGTAATGTACCTATAATGGAGAATAACAATTTATAATCTGTAAAACAAATGTTCATTTATTACCTAACAACATCTTTTTTTTTTTTTTTTTTTTTTCCAAAACTGGTCCAGGTTAACGTGATTTTGCTGTACATTGTTCATTTAACACAAATAATGAACAGGGTGGATAGGTACAATAGTTCCAAAGAGCTTACTAAATGGTAATTAATTGTTCTTTCACAATAGGCATGCATAGGACAAGGTTTGGAAGGGTAGTCAGACTGAAAAATTCATTGCCATATCCAGGATTTGAAGACAGATCTTGTGGTCTCTGACCACTGAGCTACCATGGCAATAGACCAGCATGACATTAAATTCTCCAACTGACTCGCATCTTTCCCAGTAAATCACTAGGAAATCTCGTATACACTTGATATACATATTAAGTAGAGCTTCTCGGGCTACCAACCGTATGATATGTATAAATTTGCTTGCTCTGTGGCCTTTTTCAGGAAGGGATGAGCATCCAATTCAGGGCAGTATATATATATCTCTAGGTGGGGGCGCAGTGCTAAATGGCGCTGTCCTATGGGAACCTGTGTTCTGCTATGGGTTCGGCAGAGAGTTGCTGCCGTATTAAAACTGTTAACCTCTAGCTCTCTGATGTTTGAGCACTTTCGTCCATGTTATACTCACATCTAGGCCATTGTCTCTATTAAAATTGTTTGGTTGTGAGTTAATCTCTATAGCTTCTTTTATGAGTCTATCGTAATATCAGTCACTGCAGCCTCGTCAAATAAAATTCTGTTGTTGTTATCTAAGCTGTCCTGGGCCATATCTGACTTCTCCAGTTGAAGTCTCAGGTTATGCTTATCTTCCGCACATCTCTCTTCTATGGTGCAGCCTGTCTGTCCTGTATGTATCTTCCCACATTGGCATGGGAATTTTTAATCCTAGATTGTCCATAACTGCCTCAGCTTCCTTGCTGGTAGGAATATGGTTTTGATACTGAATCTATTTAAAATCTGTGCGATTTTGTTGGACACTGTGCTGTAAAATAGAATAAATGCCTTTCCCTTGGATAGAAACTTATTATATTGAGTGTGTTTTAAATAGTTATGAATAAAATTGACTCAATAAGCCTTACTGATCGGAATGGATCAGGCGGTTTCGTCTGTGGCCTCTTCTTTTTTCAATTTTTTCAATTTATTCATCCCCTATATTTCATACAGAGAATACATAAACACAATACTCACAGACAAAGGTGCATGTATACTTTGTTACATTAACAGTGAATAAATCTATCTAACTAAACATCATCATCAGCATGTCCATTACTGGAAACTGGTTTTGATCTGCCCTAAATATCTAAGTCGTGCTTGTCATAGTAATCAGTTTTACATAGCTTAGACACTCCCATATGGCAATTACGGCCTTCAGGGTAACCTTTTTTTCATCCATATGATCCAAATACATAGGATACGTCAACAGGTTTAACAAATACAATCTGTACATAACAGTATTAAAATAATAAAATATAATAAAATATGCAGAGGGTACCTTTACTATTTAAGCTTTAATTTAACCTTTTATACTCATCTATAGAGTAGACTGGGTTTTCTACAAGGTACTTTTTAATTGCTTTAAGTTTAAATTTTTCTTCTGTTATCTGTTTTATTTGATTCGGTAAATGATTGTACAATTCTTTAGATTTATTTTCTATATTTTTGTTACTTAATGTTCCTCTTAATCTGTTTAAGAAATAATTTTGTTTTGTTCTTGTGTTATGTGTATGTATGTACATGTTTTTATTTTGGTTGCTAGAATTTTTTGTTACGTATTTAATGCACTCATATATATACAATGCTGTAAATGTTAATATATTTAATGTTTTATAGACATTTCTACACGAATCCTTCCTTTTTAATCTACAAATTATTCTGATGGCATATTTCTGGAGTCTTAATATTCTTACCATTGCTTTTTTCTGTACATTTCCCCATAATACCACCCCATAGCATAAATGAGAGTGTATGACTGCATAGTAAATTTGCTTTAGAGTTTCTCTATCCATTTGTTGTGCTGCCTGTTTTAAAATATATAGCCCCATATTTATTTTCTTTACTACTTTTTCAATGTGTTGTTTCCAATTTAGTTTGTTATCTATTATTAGTCCAAGGAAGTTAGTTTTTGTTACTTCGAGTATTTTTTTATTATCTAATGTTAGTTGCATATGTGATTGTGTTTCTTTGTTTAAGGTGATTTGCATCCATTCTGTTTTGCTTGTATTTATTACCATGCCTAGTTTTCCTAACTCACTACTAATTTTTTCAAGTATAAGATTGGATTTATTTTGTACTTCACTTTCCGTTTTTCCATTCACTATGATTGTGGTGTCATCGGCATATCCAATGGCCAATTCCCCTGCATCTACTACTGTTTTGAATATACTGTTTATATATATATATAAGGAATAAATAGGGCCCAAGTTTTGAGCCTTGGGGTACACCGTAAGTTATTTTCTTAAATGAGGATCTAATTTTGTCCAATTTACCATTTGAATTATGTATAATTTCCACACACTGCTCCCTGTCCTGAAGATATGATTTCAGCCAATCTAATGGTATGCCTCTTATCCCATAATTTTCTATTTTGGTAATTAGTTGATTTATGTTTACGCAATCAAAAGCTTTTGTCAGATCCAGAAAAATTGCCACTATATGTTCTTTCCTGTTTAATGCATTTATAATGATGTCATTTCCTTTACATATTGCCTGTACAGTTGATTTCTTTTTTTGAAAACCGAATTGATAGTCTGAAATTATTTTATATTTCCTACAAAAACCTTGTAACTGATCTAGAAATAGTCCTTCTATTATTTTTGAAAAACTTGAGCACAATGTTATAGGTCTATAATTTTCTAATGCTAGTTTTGACAATTTTTTCTTATATATTGGTCTAACTATTACTTTTTTTAGTGCTTTAGGAAATGTTCCTGTTATAAATGATTGATTACTTATATATGTAATTACATCAGCAAGTTCGTATTTACAGTACTTTAACATTTCATTTGTGAATTCATCTAATCCACACGAGCGTTTACATTTTAAGGCGTTTATCTGTTTTAAAGTTTCCTCACATGTTACTTCACGTAATACCATTGAGTTAGAAATACTGTTCTCAAATTTTTGATCAGACTGGCACTTTATGACACCTAAGGTCTTTACTACATTGATGTAATAATCATTAAATTTCTCTGTTAAGGTTATTGGGTTCTCTATTTGTTTATTTTCAATCTCAATGCAAATATTTTCTTCCCATTTTTGTTTTGTTTCTTTGTGTAATGATTTTATAATATTCCATGTTGCTTTGGTTTTATTTTCTGCATTTTGTATCAGTATTTTATTGTGTTGCACTTTTGCTTCGTGTATTACTTTATTAAGAGTCTCTCCGTATTTTTCGATATAATTGTATGATTTATGATCTAGTTTTGTGTGTTTCAGGCTATTTAGAAACTGCATACGTCTTTTAGATATAGTTATACCTTTGGTAGCCCAGTTTTCACACTTTTTTAGCTTTCCCTTTACCCTACGTTTAGGCATTACTGTATCTAGACATTTTTCTATATTTTTAGCAAAACTTCCATATTTTTCATTAATATTAGATTTTTCGTATATCTCAAGCCATTTTGTTTCTTTGATATAGTTTCTTAATATTTCTAGGGTGTTTTTGTTTACTTTTCTTTTAAATTCTACCAGATTGTTTATTTTATTTTTTATTTTACCTAATATTTTACTATCTACTAGTTGGCCATAGTGGTCACTTATTCCGTTTCTTATTATTTTAGTTTCATAACATTCCTTGTTTAAATTTGATATCATGAGGTCAACACATGTCGACCTCTCTCCTCTGGTGATCTCTTTCAGGGTAGAAGTGTCATCGGGAGTCTCGGTGTTGCATTTAAAAATTCTTGTAAGAACTCTCCCCTCTATACTGTCATGGCTCATTGAGATGGCTGCCCTCTGTCTCCTCTTGCCTCATCATTTCTCTTGGTGGTGTTCAACCTGGGGACATAGGTCCCATAGACCAAGCTGGGACCTCCATGCCAAATCCCCTCTGTAGCATAGTCCAGTCCAGTCCAGTCCAATAAGCCTTTTAATATGTTCTGAATGTGTTTTAACTTTCCATTTCAATGTTATGTCAGTATTTCCAATATCAACACAGAAATGAAACCCCAAAAAAGAAAAAGGAAACATTAATTGTATTAATTATTTAGTGTTTTAAAGCAAGTGGATAATTTTGTTTTCTTTAAGAGCACATACATTGGTTTTAAACTATAACTTTGGAACCTGTAAGTTGCCGTAAGTAGTTTGTTCTGCAAAGAAAGAAAAACATTCAGTCTGTATTTAGAAAAATTAAAAACAAGTGGAATTACTGGACAGTGAAAACAGAGAATAGAGCAAAGTGTAGATTTTAAATTATATGTTTTCAAAATGTAAATAGAATATGACAAGTAGTAGCTGGGCAAGTGCAGTAATTAATCTCGGCCCAAAGGTTCAGCAACATTTGCAGACATGAAACAAAAATAACATTGAATAACTGAAGCAGTAAGTGTGTGTTAGGTCTCGTGTTTAGTTCCTTTGTGCTGTGCTCAAGAACAACCTGTGTATGATAAGAATATAGAAAGTAATATTTACTGTAAACCATGTTGCATTTATATGGAAAGGAACTTTACTATTTAATTCTTTGTAAGTTAACTTGTGTGTATATACAATGGAGGGATAAAGAGAATGTCACTAGCATCCTTTCACCTCCACAGATGGTAAATGGCTACTATAGTAACTTTTGTATCAGAAGTTATGGTGTCTCTTTTTTGTTTCCCCTGATCAAAAGTTGGGGTGGTTCCTCATATGCCACAAATTTCCTTCCTATCATTCATGTTTCAGGTAGGTTTAGGCCAGTGGCGAGGCATGACTTTCAAAGTGAGGAAAGCTCCAAGTAATAATTTTTATTAAAATAAGAGAGAATAATGACTCAAAGAACTAAGGATACTCTTCAGTACTCTTTCTATTGTACAGTCACACATAGGTCCAGTAGCGAGGCGTGACTTTCAAAGCGAGGGAAGCTCCAAGTACTAATTGTCATTAAAATAAGAGAGAATGACCACTTAACTCGGGCTACTCTTCAGTACTCTTCCTATTGTACAGTCACACATAGGCCCTGCTCACACTACACACTTCCCCTCTCCACTCAGATGTTCCCTGGCCCACACCATGTGAAATGTTAGCCTAAAATGGAGAAAGTATGCAGTTCATACACTCTTGCTAATAACTTAAAACTTCACAAGAATTTCCTGTTTGTCACCATTAAATACTGTGACTTTGTGGGTTTGCAGAATCAAAAGTCCAATTTGCAGAAATTCAAAATGTTCTTTATTTCCGTTGAAATACACTCACAGTAACAGCATTACTCACATACACAATACAACTTGCCAAGGTCGATGACCACACCATTCTGATTACATCAGCTCTCATAAAACAACACTCTACAGCTGTTTACTACTTGTTCACGACTGTTTGCGACTCCGCTGGCATGTCACAATCTCTTATATATACCTCCACTGATAATTTTTAGGCTGTTCTAAAACAAACCAGAAACCAAATAATCTCTATTAATCAAGAAGTCACTAGAAATTTCCATTTACCTCACTTATCTGTGTCGGTAAGTCTTTTATGTCTGCTATCTTATTTGCCGGCTCTTTGTGTACACAAGCCACGCTATCGTAGATAACGGCTTCGCAACAATACCAATCTACTTAAAATACTAATACTATAGAAATATACTTACAGTTGCATTTAAAATGGCCACATAAAACAAAAGACTAATTTTTCTTTACATGATGTGTGTTTGGAGGAATTTAGTAACAGTGACGTCAAAATTAATATAAAATTATTTGTGGTTGGTTTATTGACACTCGTCACTTACTTTTTCATATATTTATGAGAGACTAGTTTCAAAGGCCCTGGCCTCCATTTTCAATCTCTTCCCAACTGGCAACTGTTGTTATCTGCTCTCTCTGGTGGTGGAACTATGAACTTTTTTGTCAAATTATCTGCTGGTAACAAATCTGGAATATACCAAATAAATTGCAAGAATTGTGAAAAATGCTACATAGGTCAAACAAAAAGAAATTTAAAAACCAGAGTCAAAGAACACTTTAGAAACATCAGATTGAAACAAGAAGACAAGTCAGCAGTAGCATTTCATTTTTGGAATGAAAACCATGACATTGATCCAAATCCAAAATTATTAAAAGGAGTGATAAACCAAAATAGATTGACAACATGGGAGAACATATTCATCTGGAAAAATAAGGATCGCGTAATGAACTTTGAAATCCCGCCAGCAGATAATTTGACAAAAAAGTTCATAGTTCCACCACCAGAGAGAGCAGATAACAACAGTTGCCAGTTGGGAAGAGATTGAAAATGGAGGCCAGGGCCTTTGAAACTAGTCTCTCATAAATATATGAAAAAGTAAGTGACGAGTGTCAATAAACCAACCACAAATAATTTTATATTTTCTTTACATGCTACAGAGATTTCATTTCACGTGACAAAATCTGTCAGTGCTTTCTAACTATCGAAGAGTTGCAATTGCTTCCGGAAAGCTATGAAGCATGGTATACAAGTTTACGAATGCGTAAATACAGAATTGAATATGCTCACAGAACTGGTCACTCGAATGTAAGCAACTGTCAAATTATTCACAGTACCGTGAATGTTCGTGAATGAATTTTGAAAATGTATCTAGAGCAAATAAAATATTGTTTGGCATGAATTGTTCTGTGTTTCTTGTTTTTCTCCTGAAATATTTGGAGAGGCCACTTCCAGTGCTTCATTGCATGCCTTGCCACTGGTTAAGGGGCTGTGCAGTGTTTGACTGATGCTTATTTGTCGGAATCTGAGCAGCCTCTGGTGGGTCAAGTCCTTCTCGGTTCCACCAGACTGCTCTTTTAACAGGTGATCATGCTTAGGCAGGTTGTCCCTCAGTGTCTTGTCAGGCATTCTTCAAACAAGTTAATTATAAATATTAAAAGCAGAAGCATTATTAACAGTGAATTATTCTTCATTTTTGAGTTTGATTTATGAGTCACTATGTTTATACTCAAACTTCACTTACTTGTTGTATAATTGAAATGTTTTCAAGATCATTCGATCTCATCCTCACCAAACAGCTGAGGATGAGATCGAAATATCTTGAAAATGTTTCAATTATACAACAAGTGAAGTTTGAGTGTAAACATAGTGACTCATAAATCAAACTCAAAAAAAGTTAACTATATTTGCATGAACAAAGATTAAGAAAAGGCAGCATAATATAAAAGAAATACTGTAGATAACTGCTAAAGAAATGTTTTTGCAGAGCTGATGTTTAATATATGTGCAGTACAGAAAAGTTATATTTAGAGCATTATGTGCTGCTCACAGAATCTCATCCAAGTTACATTTGTACATGCAGCTGTTGTACAAACTTGAAATAAGCTAAGTTGTATAGTACCAGAATAAAGCTTATCAACTCATGCAGCAATAACTTGGCTACGGACACAAATGTTTAAGATAGGATGATACCACTATTTCTCAATACTCCTTTAGAAAAAGCTGTAAAGTCAATAACTGTTCACTGATTAGTTTGCTATATTTAAATCAATTTTGTTTTTGCTCATCAGTTTCAGATCTCAAGTTCTGAGAGCAACGGGGAACCTGTATGTTGCTTCTTTATGGAGAATCTGTAAAGTTAACTCGGCATATGGATGTAACATTTACCTGACAGTCAAAAAATAGTGCTAGAGTTCTATAAGTGAAGGAATGAAGCTTGGTAACACTAGAATGTTTGCGCTATCAAATTTTAGTGTTGCCAAAATTGGAAGTACAGTAGAGCCTCATTTACCTGCATCAACTGGGACCAGGACCGATCCAAGTTAATGAAAATTTGGGTTATCCAGAGAATGACGGAAAAACAATAAAAGATAGACGTATCATAAAATATTTTTAATGGAGTTTACTAATTACTATCAGAACACTTTCACCTAAAAACACATACACGCTATGTACTGTAGCCTATGTATTTGTAGGGTACTACAAAAAAGTGAGTAGTAAAAAAGGCAGTGAGCTTCTGTTGTCTCAGTTTAGTGTATCACTTATCTCACATCTGCTTTAACATTACAAGTTCATTTGTCTTGACTCTTGAAATAAAGCATCAATTTCTCTATATTTGTTACTGCTTGTACACAATATAGCTACAAACTAATCAGTAGTAAAAAAGACAGTGAGCTTCTGCTGTCTCAGTTTAGTGTATCACTTATCTCACATCTGCTTTAACATTACAAGTTCATTTGTCTTGACTCTTGAAATAAAGCATCAATTTCTCTATATTTGTTACTGCTTGTACACAATATAGCTACAAACTAGTCAGTAGTAAAAAAGACAGTGAGCTTCTGCTGTCTCAGTTTAGTGTATCACTTATCTCACATCCGCTTTAACATTAGAAGTTCATTTGACTTGACTCTTGAAATAAAACATCAATTTCTCTATATTTGTTACTGCTTGCACACAATATAGCTACAAACTAGTCAGTAGTAAAAAAGGCAGTGAGCTTCTGCTGTCTCAGTTTAGTGTATCACTTATCTCACATCTGCTTTAACATTAGTAGTTCATTTGTCTTGACTCTCGAAATAAAACATCAATTTCTCTATATTTGTTACTGCTTGTACACAATATAGCTACAAACTAGTCGCTCGTAAAAAAGGCAGTGAGCTTCTGCTGTCTCAGTTTAGTGTATCACTTATCTCACATCTGCTTTAACATTACAAGTTCATTTGTCTTGACTCTCGAAATAAAACATCAATTTCTCTATGTTTGTTACTGCTTGTACACAATATAGCTACAAACTAGTCAGTAGTAAAAAAGACAGTGAGCTTCTGCTGTCTCAGTTTAGTGTATCACTTATCTTACATCCGCTTTAACATTAGAAATTCATTTGACTTGACTCTTGAAATAAAACATCAATTTCTCTGCAATTCCTTTCTTGGAAGTGTTGAAAACAGTGTTGTTATGATAAATTAAATTTAAAGGGAGTCGATTAATGACACTAAACAACACTTACTTTTAAATTTTTCCAGAACATGTTTTAGACACTTTGCCTCCATTCTCAACCGGCCATCGACTGGTTCTCATTGGTGTAGTTGACGATATTTGGTGACAGGTCTCCTCTGGTGGCGGTTCAAGGACCTTGCTGAACAAATCTTTCTGGGGGATGTCGAAATTGAATACTTTGTTCCTATTTTTTGAAATGAAGATTTGTTACCATGTGGATAGTTCTTGTTTTCCTGATGTATGTTTTAGTAGTTTTGGTTCTGGATTTATGTTGTGGTTTTTTTTTTCCCCCAAAAATGTGTGGCAACTGCTGATTTTTCTAATTGTTTATATTTTATGTTTCTAAAGTGTTCCTTTGCTCTTGTTTCTAAATTTATTTTGGTTTTTCCAATATAAATTTGACTACAGTCCTTGCATTCAATTTGATATATACCAGATCTTTTGTTAGATGGAATGGCATCTTTGAGGTTTGAGCAAATTAGGTTTTTTAAGGAGAAATGGTTGACTGGTGCTAGTTGAATGTTTTGTTTTTTGAAGACTTTTCAATTTATCATAGGCACATGGATGGTAAGTGAATTTTTTGAAAATCATATTAGTTTCTGTAGCTGAGAGAGTTGTTAACATTAGTAGTTCATTTGTCTTGTCTCTTGAAATAAAACATCAATTTCTCTAAATCGAGATTTAACTGTATTGGAACACCACAGTGAAGCGAAAAATTAATAATCAATTTCTCTGTTTGTTACTGCTTGTACACAATATAGCTACAAACTAGTCAGTAGTAAAAAAGACTGAGCTTCTGCTGTCTCAGTTTAGTGTATCACTTATCTCACATCCGCTTTAACATTAGAAGTTCATTTGTCTTGTCTCTTGAAATAAAACATCAATTTCTCTGTTTGTTACTGCTTGTACACAATATAGCTACAAACTAGTCAATAGTAAAAAAGACAGTGAGCTTCTGCTGTCTCAGTTTAGTGTATCACTTATCTCACATCTGCTTTAACATTAGAAGTTCATTTGACTTGACTCTTGAAATAAAACATCAATTTCTCTATGTTTGTTACTGCTTGTACACAATATAGCTACAAACTAGTCAGTAGTAAAAAAAGGCAGTGAGCTTCTGTTGTCTCAGTTTAGTGTATCACTTATCTCACATCCGCTTTAACATTAGAAGTTCATTTGTCTTGACTCTTGAAATAAAACATCAATTTCTCTATGTTTGTTACTGCTTGTACACAATATAGCTACAAACTAGTCAGTAGGTAGTAAAAAAGGCAGTGAGCTTCTTACTGTCTCAGTTTAGTGTATCACTTATCTCACATCCGCTTTAACATTAGAAGTTCATTTGTCTTGACTCTTGAAATAAAACAGCAATTTCTCTAGTTTGTTACTGCTTGTACACAATATAGCTACAAACTAGTCAGTAGGTAGTAAAAAAGGCAGTGAGCTTCTTACTGTCTCAGTTTAGTGTATCACTTATCTCACATCCGCTTTAACATTAGAAGTTCGTTTGTCTTGACTCTTGAAATAAAACAGCAATTTCTCTAGTTTGTTACTGCTTGTACACAATATAGCTACAAACTAGTCAGTAGGTAGTAAAAAAGGCAGTGAGCTTCTTACTGTCTCAGTTTAGTGTATCACTTATCTCACATCCGCTTTAACATTAGAAGTTCGTTTGTCTTGACTCTTGAAATAAAACAGCAATTTCTCTAGTTTGTTACTGCTTGTATGTGGGTCATAACCACAGCTGGTTCATCAACACTGTCTGATTCTGAATACTCTTCATTTTCAGTAACTGCATGATGCAATAATGTCTTCCTCTATAATCCTTTTAAGATGTCCGTCATTGTCAATGTCTTCATCAACAGCGGAACAGCCATAAATATTTTTAAAAATATCTATAAAATCTTATTCCACACTTATTGTTTCTTTTTCTTCAATCTTGTTTTCTGTCTAGTTACTCACACCAGGCCACAACTTTATCAAAGTTTCTCTTTCAACCTGGTCCCAAGGAGGTGGCGTGCACTGATGAGAGAATTCAAGTAATGTACCTATGGAAAATAACAATTTATCATTTGTAAAACAAGTGTTTAGTTACCACACTAAATAATATAATTTTTTTTTTTTTTTTCAAAGCTGGTGCAGGACGTCTGGGTTAATAAGGTTTTACTGTATAACCTTTAGACAAGTGCCAAATTACTCGAGAGGAAAATGTCCAATATATATGGCCTATTAGTAATAAAAGAGAGTAATAATGCATGTTTATGTTAAAGACAAGGTACCTGAGATCTGGAACAAAATGCAAAAACTTAATTGCTCCACATGTCAAAATGCTTGACCAATTAGCTTCTAATTTTCAACAAAACTTCAGGAATGTTTACTTAAAGAGTGACTTTTAAAATATGATCATTATATTATGTTTTATTAAATATTTTCACTGTGTGATGTTTATAAAACTAAAAAATTCCAATGTGGGTTTCTTTCTAATGGTCAGATAAAGACAAAAGCATTATAACAAAAGCAGATATCTTGTTGATGTGATAATTGCCACAGATACATTGACAGTGGAATGGCTACTTAAAATGCTTCCTTATGAAGTCTTCCAGAGGAATCTCTCACTTAGTGTGTATAGTTATGTGTACAGAAATGTATTACGATAATTTGTACAGATTGTATCAATAAAACAAATTTAAGCAGTCATTACAGAATTTTGCTTATTGTGCTGTTTGCAATACATCAGCAAGAAGTTATTAGAATATCAAATGAGAATTAGTTTTAAATAATCTAAATGCTTTTATTGTTTTTCAAAATCTTGCAAATTAATAAATTGCTGAAAGCAATGTCATTATTCTTGCTGAGATAGGCACTTTAGTAATCAGGTTTTTATAATGGATGACTAAAGATACATGGGGCTGCGCTGTTCTTGCATTTCCTGGCTGGTAAATGACAAACTATGAGATGAAGTTACAGTATCACTTTGCAACAGATATTTGCTGCTGCATTACTTTCCCTTAATGATGGGACCCCGATTCTTGTGATACCTCGATACGCACAAATATTTGTATGGTATTAACATCAAAAAATACTTCAGAAAATTTGCTCGGTAGTTTTTCGATACTTTGGTAATGATTCTGTAAATATTTATTTTAATTTAAAATCACAAAATATTATTACAAGTAGAAACATTGCAAAGTCCGAGAATTGTCAGTAATGTGGTGCCTGTACAGTAACATTATACAAGAAAATAATTGTCAGATGCACTGTCAGTTACCAGTTCCCAAGAAGAAATCACTACATATCTCAACAACAAAATGTCATCTCTTTCTAGTGCACTGCATTACAGGCAAACAAATTTAAAATTTCCAAAAGTGAATATTTGTGTATTCCACCTGCAACAGTTTATTTATAACTGATAAACTGTAACAGATAGACAAAATCTTACCATATAAAAATGTAGGAAGAATGATTTTATTGTTAAATACCTGAGCATTAGCACTGCACTACATGCACATGCACGTGCATACACATGGAGGAGCAAAGATACTCAAAAAATGGGAAGGCGATTGGCAAAACACATAAAAAATTCAAGAAACAAAACAATACTTTTCCTCAGTAGCCAAACAACTAGAACAAGGAATTTACCTAACAACAAACCTCACTACCATCTTAAAAGGACATGGAAGACTGAGAGCCTATTACAAGAGATTCCATATAATCAGTGTCCTTCAGCAGAGGAGACAAAACGACAGATCACATCCTGTGTGACTGCATCAAATGGAAGAACTAAAGAAAAAAAAAATTTGTCTCCCTTCTTCAACAATGCTGGTGTTAGGAGTCGTTCGGGTTCCCTCAGAGCGAGGGAGCCGAAGCATTTGACCTGAAATACCAGGGTTGAGGGGTTGGCCCAATGCCTGGGATGATGATGAGATGAATGATGGAGCAATTGGTGGAACGATGGTGGGGGAAACCAGAGGACCGGAGGATACCCACACCAGCGCCATGTTGTCCACCACAAATTCCACTTTGCGGTCGCCTGGGATCAAACCTGGGCCGCCTAGGCGAGAGCCAAGCAGTCTAACCACTCAAACATGGCGCAGCCACTGAAAAAAACTAAGGATGCAAATAAGCAAAAAAGGAGGGAAGGCCCACCTCGGTAGCGTAGATGGTAGAGTCTCTACCTCATGTTCAAGAGATCCTGAGTTCAAATCTCGGTTAGCGTGAGTTGCCTGGATAAAGTTTTTTCCGGGGATTTCCCTTATCCTCATAGATGAATATTGGGTAACTCTAAGCTTCATGGAACCCAGACACATTTGAGCATGACTTCACCCATTTCATTCATCATCCAATATGACAACGTTGGAGGGAAGTGGCCAGTACATTGGCCAGCACTTGTGGGACAGCATCTAAAGGACTTCAGCGAATATGTCAACAGAATCAATTTAGAAAGTTCAGAATAACTAAAACATAAGTGTGTTAACTCTAAAAACTTCACTGATTATGTGAACACAATCAATCTGCTAACATGAACAATTAATTTGCAAACAAAGCAAATCAGAACATGTAATATTACTAATGTGATGGAACAAGTGGATGAATAAAGGATTATATATATAAACACACACACATACATCTCTTGCCCATACAGAGGGAATATAGATTAAGGCTTCACAGGTGATCAGCCACGTCAAATTTGAGAAGATCAAGCTTTTGGCCATTTTACACTCCATGGCCTTCTTCAGGAACTGACTGACTGACTGACTCAGTGTGTAAAATGGCCAAAAGCTTGATCGTCTTAAATTTGACACGGCTGATCAACCGTGAAGCCTTAATCAGTAACGCTTGCAGCGAAAACTTCAAGTCTTACAAAGGGAATGTAATTTAACAACCAGCTGTTCAAAACATTTGACTATCACTATATTCCCTTGGTAAGTACGTAATTTGTGTTCTACAAATGTTTATCTGAATTAACATGAAGGGGATAAGAATGTGAGTAGAGAAAGCTACACAAGTGAAACACATGAGATTTCTTAGTTTCTGATAAATGCTTTAATAAGTAAAGTTATCTTTTTGGCACCTAAGTGCCATTTCTATTTGAAGCCAGGAAATGAGCTTTTTGTTTTGCAATTTTGTAATTACATAAGATCTGTTCTGCTGATGACTTTAAATCTGCTGCTCACTTTTGGGGTTACAATTTTAATAATTTTCTTAACACGTTGGTTGCACATGGGACAGTTTCCCTTGATTTTCCATAGTTTGTAAGCGCAGTGGAAACAGTAGCACTGATGTCCTATAGATCCATGGACAAATACTGCGTTTCCTTGATGAACGCCGCACCTCCAGCACATCGGTGGACTGCAATGTTGTCTTAATTCACTCGATGTGCAGCTCAGTCCTGCCAAAGAAAGAGCGAAAGTGTTAGAACATTGAGCATTGTTTGGAGGGTATACTAAATAACAACTGACTTCTACCACTGTGGCTCTCATTTGGTAGGTCCACGTTTGATACCCGTGGCTGACCTACCTGTAGCATGGCCTTTTTTAGGCTTTTTTCAAGTCATTGGGTATGTTAATTACATTCACCGAATGTTCTGTCCCTCCGTTTCATCTCCATTATCATTTCACATCATCTCTCATCTGGTAGTCTCTTTCAAGGTAGAAGTGTCGGCGGGTGTCTCGACGCTACATGGCAGGATGATATGCTCATGGTAAACACTTTTTCCTCCGGTAGGGCAGTCTTGGTCTCCTAACCCGGTCTAATGGGGCCATTTCCAGACCACAGTAGGGTGGCCTGGAGGAGAGTTTCCAATTGGTAAAGTTATGGGGACCCTGCCCTCTGTCTCCTCTTTCCTCATTCTTCCTCCTTGGGATGCCCCACTTGGGGGCACAGTACAATAGACCAAGTCTGGACCTCCGTGCTGAATAGTCCAGTCCACATACGTTTGTTTACATCAGTTTCCCTTTTTAGGTCACGGAGAGTACTACCTGGCAAAGCACTGCATTCGATTATTATCTTGTTTGCTAGAAGGGAGAAATATTAGTAACTTGGCATAGTAAGTGACAAAACACAGAGCACCTGGAGCTGTGTATATATTATACACAGATGTAAATGACACTGCAGTCGAGGGATTTTAATTTCCTCTTCCTTCTCTTTGTCACAATATTCAATCAAGGTATGATTGGTTGGTATGTAATGTTAAGAAGTTGGTAATGAAGCTGTTCACTTTGTTGCACTCCAATAAATATATATATATATATATATATATATATATATGATTTCTCACACATTGCTGTGATTGTACTTAGATATATGTGTGATAGGCTCGTGTAAACAACTCCATTCTTTCTGATACACCTTGATGCTTTGACAGACCAGTTAGGCATCTATTCATATGTGAAAGGAGTTATCCAAAAGATGGTGTGTTTTGTTAAAGTATTAAAATTGAGTAAATATGAAAGGAAACTTAGAATTTCAGAATTGTGTACTCCTTTATGTGAGTTTGGAGGAATTTGATAACAGTGATGTCCACATTAATTGAAAGTTTGTCTACTCATACCACAACCCTGCAGAAATAAGCTCATCCCTGAAGTTGAAGTCCTGCAAATAAATTATAAATTTAACTTAATGAGTAAGGACTATGATACGGTGAAGTACAAAATTAATATAATTTTCAGTCAAAGTAGTACTCAATGCTTTGTATATTGCTCATGTTTACCTAGAATACGTTTCATCCATAGCTAATGTCGACTATTGAATTTTGATTTGTTGAATTCCTTGGAGGCAACAGGGGCGTCTCTGTTGGTATCTTGATGAACTTGAAGTTTGGCTCCTCTTCAAAAGTGATGTTGAAATTGAACAGTTTTACTTTACATTTCTTTATTAACATCCAACTGCATTAACCACAACAGAAAAGATATAAATAAATATGAAGGAAAAGTGTTCAATTTCAAAATCACCTTTGAAGAAGAGCCAAGCTTCATCGGGATACCAACCCCTGTCGCCTCCAAGGAGTTCACCAAATCAAAATTCAACACTGAGGATGTTAGGAAGGTAGTAATGAGCCGTGTTCTAGATAAACACTAGGAATATTTGAAGCATCAAGTACTAGTTTGACTCAAAATTATATTAAAAAATGCATTTTTTATTTTTGTTCCATTTAACATCCAACTTGATATCAGCATGTTCTAGACGTTATTGGACTTTGAGCCAGTTAAGATGATGATGTGACATTGACATTTTGGGAGCATGCATCTCTCCCATCTTCAGGATGCTTAATGATTCTTAATAGTTATCGAAGCTTGGAACTCTCAGTGTTGTACATGACACTGCCAGTCTCCTTCATGGACATTGGGCCTGCAGTCACTCCTCACCCCTCGATACCTTCTTTGCTCCCCTACTGTCCTCTTCATAGATTGTACACAGTAATGTTTGGGGCCAGCTAGCTGTGGCCCAGTACATGAAGTTTAGCATTATTGTTGTTGGATTCTTAATTTTGTGGTGGACAAAGTAGTGTAGCTTTAAAATGAATAGAGTTGATTATTTATTGAAAATTACCTTTCATTCATTAAAGGTAGAAGAAGAACTTAAAATTAAACAATTAGGTGTACATTAACTTAACAACAATTTACGCAAAAAGAAGGCAAAAAAAGAGGACTTTGTGTAACAGTTGGCTTAGTAAAATTTTGCGGCTAGCTGCAAGTAAGGAGAAGAAAAGTGTATTTTGTTTTTATTGTTTGATATTTGGTGGTTAAGGACAATGATAGTTTCTAATGATCTGAAACATTTGAGTGAATGAACTGCAAAGCACGAGGCAAGTGCATTTCACTTAGAAAATGTCTGAAAATTTAAATTATTGGGAACTGTGAATATTGCTGCTCAGATTGATTCTACAAATAAAGTATCTATCCAGAAACACAATGATTTAACCACATAAAAAAAGCACATACTGAAAAATTTACATCAAATTACAGTTCCATGATCTGCAAAAAGTTAAAAAAATGAAGTGCCAGTGTCATAATGATACATTCAAAGATATCCCCTCAGTCAGTGAACTCTCAGATTTTTCATACAACTTTCCTTTGAGCAAGGGTTTTCTGAAGTACACAAAACACTGCAAATTGTACTAACACCGCGAGTATCGACAGACTAGGTAGAGAGAAGTTTCAGTCATGGGCCAAGATAGACTTAATCCGTTGACTGTTTGTTCCATTCACAAGGATGAAATTGGTAAAATATTTATTAATTTTTAGATGAGTCATATTTATTACACATCTGCTTCACTTTCTTACCTATTTTGAGGACATGTTTCGCAAATCATCATTTGCATCTTCGGCTCTTATGCGACTAAAGCTTGATCCAGTGGTGTGGGTAATTCTGGAGTTGCTGCTGCCATCTGTTGATTTAATGATGAACTTAAATGTGGGATTCTCTTCTGGCGGGATTTAAAAGTTCATTAGTTGGTTTTTATGTTTTTCTATGTATATTCTCTCCCATATGACGAGTTCCCTATGTTTTTGTACGTATTTTAGTAATTCTGTGCTATCTTCAATTTCATGATTTTCAGACCAGAAATGAGCTGCTATTGCGGACTTATCAATATTTTTGTATCTTAAGTGCCTGAAGTGTTCTTTCTTTCTTTCTAGTGCCTATGTTTCTTTTTGTCCTCCCTATGTAAATTTTTTCACAGTCTTTACACTTAATCTTGTAAATGCCTGACTTTTCCTCTGGTTTTATCTTATCAGTATTATTACTGTGAAGTAGGTTTTTAATGTTGTAATTGTTTTTTGATGCCAATGTTATATTGTATTTCTTGAATATTTTTTGGAACTTTTTTGTGGCCCAGGGGTGGTAAGTAAATTTAGCAAATCTAATTTCTTGTTTTATTGATGTGAGAGCTGTGATCTGTTTTAATCTCTTTTGAAGTTTGAATGATTTTAGTTTTTTATCTACAAGGTTTTTTCCATATCCATTTTTAATTGCAGTTTTTAAGATTTGATGGTATTCGTTTTGATATTCTTGCTGGCTAGGGAGGTAGATTTACTAATCAAATAGATGATGCTTTGAAACTACTCAACCTGCAAGAACCCAGCATACAATTCACAGTGGAAACTGAAGAGGACTGTACTCTACCTTTTTTGGACCTTAAAATCACAAAAAGCAATGAAAAACTAGAATTTGGTATCCATAGAAGAGCAACACACACAGATAATTACATCAAAGCAAATAGTTTCAACCCAATTCCACACAAACATGCAACCATCAACAGTCTCACACAGATTAGTAAATCTACCCCTCAGCCAGCAAGAATATCAAAACGAATACCATCAAATCTTAAAAACTGCAATTAAAAATGGATATGGAAAAAACCTTGTAGATAAAAAACTAAAATCATTCAAACTTCAAAAGAGATTAAAACAGATCACAGCTCTCACACCAATAAAACAAGAAATTAGATTTGCTAAATTTACTTACCACCCCTGGGCCACAAAAAAGTTCCAAAAAATATTCAAGAAATACAATATAACATTGGCACCAAAAAACAATTACAACATTAAAAACCTACTTCACAGTAATAATACTGATAAGATAAAACCAGAGGAAAAGTCAGGCATTTACAAGATTAAGTGTAAAAACTGTGAAAAAATTTACATAGGGAGGACGAAAAGAAACATAGGCACTAGAAAGAAAGAACACTTCAGGCACTTAAGATACAAAAATATTGATAAGTCCGCAATAGCAGCTCATTTCTGGTCTGAAAATCATGAAATTGAAGATAGCACAGAATTACTAAAATACGTACAAAAACATAATGAACTCGTCATATGGGAGAGAATATACATAGAAAAACATAAAAACCAACTAATGAACTTTGAAATCCCGCCAGAAGAGAATCCCACATTTAAGTTCATCACTAAATCAACAGATGGCAGCAGCAAATCCAGAATTACCCACACCACTGGATCAAGCTTTAGTCGCATAAGAGCCGAAGATGCAAATGATGATTTGCGAAGCATGTCCTCAAAATAGATACGAAAGTGAAGCAGATGTGTAATAAATACGACTCATCTAAAAATTATTAATTATTTCGCTTCACTGTGGTGTTCCAATACAGTTAAATCTCGATATATTGGTAAAATATGTTTGCGGCCCAGAAGAATAGACGTGCTCAGCCTCTTGCACAAGTAACATTGCCACTTGGTGAGTTTCATTTTATATTTTATTATTAGTTATCTACTTTGTGTTTAAAAATGTATAATGTTTCACCAAATTTCTGTACTGTAGTGTTTTGGCAGTGCAACTAAAGGTGACATGTTTTCAAAGGTACAACCCTACATTACTTTCATTACAAGTGTCTTCACATCTGGCCCCACAAGAGACGCTGCTGACTTGCAGACTCCAGGGAAGATGGGGAACAATCTTGGCTAAAGAAAAATTCCCATTCTACAACCAGAGAACTCTAGATTTAGAAATGTTAACATGTTTCCTTACTGTTACTAGGCATGGACCCTCCTGATGATGAACTGCTTGGGCTCGGACTTGGACTAGAAGTCAGAAATTTTCTTCTGACCGTAGTTTTTCTCTCACCAGAGATGATCTTTCTTGAAGTTGGCAGTTTGGCAATCAGTGTTATTGGTTTTCTTGCAGAAGTTGCAGTTTTTGTAGTACTGTGGCAAGTTGAAGAAGGTTGCTTGTCGGTATTAACCTGCTGGCTGATGTTCTGGTCATTTGAAGGTACCTTTGAATCACAATTAATGGAGTTTATATTAAGTTTCTTATTTACTATTTTTGAAACAGGGTTTCCTAAAGCACTTTAGCCTAAGAAGACTTTTTGTGCACTTCCTATATTCTATATCAACAACTAGTAACCAGCAACAGGCACAGGCTTGCGACAAGACCTTCTACAATATGGACCTGAGATTGGCATTCAGCCAAAGTCTGTGCTAAGTGTTTATAAACAGCTCTTGACTGCAAACTACAATTTTGACAAATCTGGCATAGTAATTGAACAAATTATTTGTAGTCGTTTGGTTAGGACCTTCCTAACATCCTCAGCTAATGTCAACTGTTGAATGTTGATTTGGTGAACTCCTTGGAGAGCCTAGACCATGATTGAGTGTTATACTGATTGGCTCTCACTAAGGCAGCCTGGGTTCGATCCCAGGTGACTGCAAAGTAAGATTTGTGGTGGACAACATGGCACTGGGACAGGATTTCTCTGGGTCCTCCTGTTTCCCCCGTCAGCTTTCCACCAATTGCCCCATCATCATCGTTCCTATCACTCATCTTGCCCTCACACAATCATCCACTTCTTACACCTTCACACTAAGTATTGGGCTGATCACCGATCCTGGTTCTTTATCATGATCCAGAGCTTTGGTTCCTCAGGCCCGACCGTAAGGGATAGAGGAACAAAAGTCCCCTGCAATAAGCAGTACTACTGTGGATAAGGTGAACAAGAAGTTTAGCAAATGTATTTCTTGAGGCTTTCGCGGCCGGCGTTATGAAGAACATTAAAGCTTTCTTCCGGGCTTGTAGGCCATAGTCCAGTAGGATTTGAATATTCTTACATTTCGCCAAGGACTGCACGGATCACACCTCTTTAAGATGCCAAGTGCAGTCCCTGGTGAAACATCAGGATATTCAAATCCTACTGGACCACGGCCTACAAGCCCAAAAGAAAGTTTTAATGTTCTTCAATTTAGGAAATGTTTGCTGGTTAAAGATTGTCTTGGAGAAAACTAGTAAAAGAAGTTGTTATTGAAGACTACTTCAAAACAGATTTAATATCTATGCAGGTGGTTCCAACACAATATATATTCAAAGTATAAACTTGAAAGAAGCGTAGGGACAGTGAAGCACAAATTAGCACAAAAGTGAATCGAGGAGATATGGACACATTGCTTCACTCACACTGTTTATTCACAGGACATGTTTCAAGAGCTTTTGCTCTTATCATCAGCTGGTACTTTTGTGACAATATATATTGTTACTACAATAAGATACTATTGACTCGTTTCAATAGGGGTAAGGTTTGAAGGCAATTGTATCAATATCTGTTAAACCAAAGCATAGGTCTGCTATGACAGTTAAGTCTGTTTTGATGATAGTCAGCACAGAAAAGTCTTCTTGTTGAATATGACGATCATTTGTATATAATTACGTGAGTGATCTGTTCTCACCTGGTTAAACAAACTTGAAGATTCTGAATCCAGTTCATTATCAGCCCAGAATTGCTGCTCACTGTCGTTGTTGGACATACTTAGTTCTGAACTTTGGACCAACTGTAACAGACAAACAAAATCTTATGAACATTGTCAGTGTAGCATGTCAAAGCTACTGACATAATGGAGGCACAAAGTAACACAGACAGTAACTATGTACTTATCCTAGCAATGTCATTTACTGCATGTGCTGAACTCAGCTCTTCTCCAAGGAATTGTGAGTGGCATTATCTGGCAAGAAAAATGCAGCTAATATAATTTTGAGTCGAATTAATACTCAATGCTCCATTTATTGCTAGTTATTTAGCTAGAACACGTTTCATTAGGATCTTCCTAACATCATCAGCTGTTGTTGACTAATGGATGTTGGTTTGGTGAACTTCTTGGAGGTGATAGGGGCATCTTTGTCGGTATTTTGATGAACTTGAAGTTTGGGTTCTCTTCAAAGGTAGTATCGAAATTGAACAATTTTCTTTCATATTTCTTTATGAAGATTTTTTCTCATGTGGTTAATGCAGCTGGACCTTGGACACTTTTTAATAAGTGGATTTCTCATTCTATATCATGATTCTCCTTCCAAAAATGGTATGCTACTACCGATTTATCTATTTCTTTGTTCCTGATGTTCCTAAAATGCTCTTTAAGCCTAATGTTCAAGTTCCTTTTTGTTTTTCCAATGTAAAAGTTGTCACAGCCCTTGCAGTTTATCCAGTACACACCTGCTTTGTATTATGTGATTTCAAAAGGTGATGTACACTAAATTTGTTCTGTAGGGCCAAAGTAATATTGTGCTCTTTGAAGACTTTTTGGAAAAGGTGTGTAGCTCTGGGATGATGTGTAAGTTTTCTGTATGAAGTTTCATTGCTGATTGAGGAAAGAGTAATTACTTGTTTGCATCTTTGTTGTCTTTTGAATTTATCAATTTTCTTTATGAACAATTCAGCACTGAATCCATTGTATTCTGTAATGTGAATGATATTATTGTACTCTTTGATATATTCTATCTTGTTTAAAGGTACATTAACCAGCCTGTAAGTTAAACTGTTGATAACAGCATGCTTGTGTTGTCTTGGGTTATATCCATCTGATTTTATGAAATTTTCTGTGTGTGTTTCTTTCTTATTTATGCCAAATTCTAGTTTTGTATGTTTTCTGGTTAGTTTCAAATCTAAGAAAGGGATTTCATTGTTTGTCTCTTTGTCTATGGAAAATTTTATTGCAGGATTTTTTAAATTAAGTAGTTTTAACACATCCACTTGTTTCTCATTTACTATTGCCCAAATATCATTCACATATCTATACCAATGTTTGAAAATTAAAATGTGCTTCATTGTATCATAGTCCTTACATGTTGGAAAATGCAGTTAAGTGAGATTGCTTGCATCTTTTGTGATTTGGTGTTTGGGTTGTATCATAGTCCTTACACGTTGGAAAATGCAGCTAAGTGAGATTACTTGCATCTTTTGTGATTTGGTGTTTGGGTTGTTCCCTTGCACGTATGTTGCTGGATGAAAGAATGCAAGATTCCATAGACCCATACATACAAAACAATGAGGGACCAAGCTCTGTGGGTTTGTAGGACTTGGGGAAGTCTGTTGACGTGTGGCAATGCTTGCATAAACAGAAATGATCACTTGAGATTGTTATTGTTCCTTATATGATCACCAGTGGCGGTGCTCTCACTTCTAAGCATTTGTTTGTTATAAGTGCCAAGTTACTGTAACTTACTGTGAATTAGGGTGCATCAAAGACTATTCAAAAATGAAATCTTGTGTTCCATAGTAAGGCCTGTCTGTTGGAATATAACAGAAATGTGTCACAAGGAATCCAGGCAAAATTATTCCTTAAATATCCCACTCAACCCAGCGACAAAGGGGACAACGGAATGTATATAATTTGTAATTCATGTCCTCCAACGTTAAGTCATATCGGGCAATGAATGAAATGATACTCAAATGAGCCCAGAGTCCATATAGCTTAGTTACCCAAAATTCATCTTTGAGGACAAGGGAAAACCCCTGGAAAACCTTATCTAGATAACTCACACTGACAGAGCTTGAAACTCAGGACCTCTGAAAAAACAATAATTTGAGCAAAAAGAATATTTTTCTTTTCTATGTGAGCCAGACATACTACCACCTACGTTACAGACATGGGCAGCAGACTATTGTGGAAAATCAGATAATTTAATTCTGAACATTAGATAGGAGCATAAACAACTTCAGGAGCAAAGTACATAGAGGTTCTGTTGTATTTTCAACACTGAGCGGAAAATGAAATATACAGAAAAACAATTGAAATGTGTTTGTGTGTGAATTTGGTAAGTGTGTTACCCGGAAAGTAGTTCAGGAATTCTACAAAATACAATATGAATACAATGAAAGAAGTATAGAGACAATGAAGCACAAGTAAGCATAAAAGTGAATTGAGAAGATATTGACACATTGCTTCACTAACACATTTTCACAGGTCATGTTTAAAGAGCTGTTGCTCCCATCTTCAGTTGAGTCTCGACTAGTACAAATTGTGGTGTTTTCCTCTTTCTCTGTATTGTCGATAGATGGCCTGATGTATTTGTCAAAGATGTCTGGTGGTGGAGTTTCAAAATTCATGACTCTATGACAATTTTTATCAATGAAGATTTTTTTTCCCATAGATCATCCGATTGTTCAGTTTTATGCATTTGCTGAAATGCCACTGTCTTATCTGGCTGTTAGCAGTCCCCTGCCCGCTCTGATGCCATTCTTGTTCAACGTAAACTTGATTGCATTTGTTCCAATCACACACAGCTTGGTTCCATACAGTACTTGTGCAACATACAGCATTAAGCTGTGAATGAAGTTGTGCAGCATTAAGTTCACCGAGTTGTGAATGAAGCTTGGCCATTACATGGTGACCACCAAAATCAGACGTTTTCGGGAGCTTATTACAAGGCTTCACCTCCATCTGCCTAAAATGTTCCTTAAGAGCGAGAGAGTGTACCCACCCTGGCTACGTGAATTCCCCCACGTGGATCTGGGCATGACACGGTGCAAGAAGTCACTGATGGCTCCCAGTAGTATACGTACGTGTTTTTTAGAATTTTTATCCCGTTTTAACGATCGGGTTTTAATTTATTCTGATGGCTCCAAGAGCCCAGAAGGTGTAGGGTGTGCGTTTGTCTGTGGTACCGAACCCTATACATTCGGTTTCCACAGCTGCACCTCAATTTTTAGTGCTGAAATTTACGCGATCTACCGAGCCATTTTATATGTACGACGACACCAGATAGGCGACTGCGTTATTTTTAGTGATTCCCTGAGTGCTCTTCAAAGCCTTCGGCAGCTGTACAGCTACCATCCCATTGTACAGCGAACCCAGGACGCCCTCCACGTTTTAGACACCTCGGGTGTTAGCGTGGTATGTGCATGGGTGCCTGGACACGTTGGCTTACCAGGGAATGAACTGGCGGATTCGGCGGCAAAGTCGGCTGTCATTCAGCCAAAGACCAACGTACCATTCGTCTTTTCAGAGGACTTCCGTTTTGTGATGCGGAGCGCCGTGTTGTCCTCCTGGCGCTCAGAGTGGTCCGCTCTACGCGGAAATAAGCTCCGCTCTGTGAAGGACGACCCAGTGTGTTGGGTAACCTCTTGCCGTCCATCCCGTCGAGAAGAAGTGCACTTGGCTCGGTTGCGCATAGGCCACTGTTTCTTTACGCATTCTTATCGTTTTAACAAGGACCCCGCTCCAGTTTGCCCGTTTTGCGGGGATGCACTCTCTGTCCGCCATGTTCTAATTAGCTGCCTTAACCTGGCTCGCCTTCGCCGGTCCCTCCAGCTGCCGGCCAGCTTGCCAGAGGTATTGGCGGACGACCAAAAAGCGGTGGCCAAAGTTTTTAGGTTCTTTTATACTCTCAATTTTAGAATTTAGCTTTTAACTTTTTATCCAATCTCACTGTTGAATGTTTTTAAGCATGTTTTAGTCTTGACGCACGAAGTGTGTGTTCTTTTTTTTTTAGGCTGGACACAACTTGGTTGTTTTAATCTAGTCTTGTCATGAGTAGCTTTTTAGGGGCGCTGATGACCGCGCTGTTGAGCGCCCTAAACCACAATCAAATCAAATCAACCAAAATCAGACGTGAGATAATACATGTTAGTTTGTGCATCAGTAGGTATACTTTACGACTACTTGGGAGCAGTACCTGAACTAGATTGACTGGTGATGGAATGTGAGTTGCAGAAACCAAGCAGTAGCCATATGGCTCTCCTTGCAAGACAACATTCCATTAGGCTATGTTGGTGTGGAAAGTACTGTCTTCAGTGTTCTGGGACAGATGGAGAGTTCTCCTCATCAAATTGCTGACCAGAGGGGATAGTTGATGTAAAACAATGAAGAAATTGCAACAGACCATTTAGAACAAGTGGCGTGTGGTGGGTCACACATTGCTTGGTGGACAACTGAGCTCCTGCAAATGTTCAATTGGCAGGTGTTTGATCATTCACCCTACATTCTGCACCTTACTTCCACTGATTTTTATTTTTTTTTTCAGCTCAAGGAATTCCTGTCTGGTTGGAGTCAGCATTTTCAGACAGAGAGTCAGAGATAGTTGTCACACAGTGGCTCCGGACTCCAATGACAAGCAATATAAAAGTATGACAAAACTTCCTGTTTTGTTTGAATAAATCTCTCAATTAAATTGTGTTTTGTTTCTGTCTATGGCAGCAGGAGGTTCCATGAGTACATGTGAAGTAATGCTAAATTTAATCTTAGAGCAAATAGAAACTTACAGCAACATCAGGATGGGAAACAGTTTGTTGTCCTTCGTCAATATGCTGATTTGTTATGTTAGTGCCAGGATTTGGCAGGTCCCCATAGTAAGATGGAAGATCTGCAAATGAAATCAACATTCAATGTTCTTTCTTCACAAAAATAGTCTTACATAACAATAAAGGTTAACATGCCTGCCAAGAAACATTCCCTTGTCCAACAGAGCATAACAATTTTATAATTACATTAAATTAAGAATGTATAAAATGTTCAAAACAGTAAATGTACAAAAGCTACATTAAAACATCTAGTATTTAATGTTCATATAACTTTTCCTGGCCACACCATGGCTGAGTGGTCGGACCGCTTGGCTCTCACCAAGGCGACCCAGGTTCGATCCCAGGTAACCTCAAAGTGAGATTTGTGGTGGACAACATGGCATTGGAGCGGGTTTTCTCTGGGTCCTTCGGTTTCCCCCACCAGCATTCCACCAATTGCTCCATCATCTTTCCTATCGTTCATCTTGCCTTCATATATATCATCCACTTCCTCTACCTTCATACCAGGCCTGGACTGATCATCTATCCTGGTTCTGTATCGGAAACAAAGCTTCAGCTTCCTCAGACGCAAACTTAAGGGATAGAGGAACAAGAGTCCCCTAACACAATGATAATGGAAGTTAAAGAAGAATAACTCTCTATAATTAATTATTGTTTGAAAACTTACCTACTTCATTTTAATGGAAATCAACATTTACATAAATAATTACTTTTTGTTATTAGGTACACAGGGAATAGCAAAAGTCACATGTTTAACAATTGAATGCTGTCATCCATGCAATCACAAGAAATAATTGCATATTGACAGCAGTTTAAAGTACTGAACACATTGAATTATTAATGACGAATATCTGGCACATGACTTACAGAAAAGTTATTTAAAATAAACTGTATTTTTTAAAAGATCTACATTGTTTGTACAATATATTTTTGGCCGTTGCTTAAAACCTTTCATGTCACATACAGGGGCAGCTCATCCTTACGTGCTGCAGTACGCTCTTTTCTGTTTTATAAATTACATTGTAGAAATTTTAAAATACCATGTAAATAACAATGCATTATTGTAAGTATAAGAAATTGAGTACGACCAATAATGAGCTCTTGATGCATGGAAAACATCTGCGTAACTAATGGAACGCATCCGTGACTTCAACGTGCTGAGAGCCAGCAAGTTCGGTAATCAGTTACTGCGCATGTGTACAACCTTTCGCTCTTGCCTCCCCGAGGTCCCGAGTTCCCTAGATTTTCGCACAAATGCGTGCTGCAGCTGGGTGTTGTGTGGTGATCATTCACTGCATGGTGAAGCAGGGCCGCCAACACTCATAGTTATAGTTGTGGAACTTGAAATGCGTTGAAAATCATTTAACAACCTATCATTGCTTTATATTTTAGTTCTAGAAACTAATTCCATCCTTCTTATGTAAACAGATCCAATACCTAATGGTTATTAAATTGCAGGGCAGGTTGTTTGTGATGCACCTATCATGTTGGCACGATACTCACTTCCTGCGACCATAACGAGAATCCCCCATAACAAGTGAATGTGGTTCATATGCTCACATTGTATCCAAGTATTTCTTTGTGTAACGTTATTTAGTAGCTGATATCAGTTTTTTTTATTTTGTGTGTGAGTGTGAACCATGTTATAAATTCATTTTATTAAATATATGAGAAATGAAAACTTTAACCAATAAACACGAACACGGTTAATGAACTTCTGAAAGCTCCCTTTTCAAGGTAAGCATTAGAAGAAAGGGTTAGTATAAAAATGTTAGGGCAATCAATACCCGATCTAAAAATTGAGTAAAAAGTGAAAGGAAGTATAAATTCTGTTTATACCATGAAGAAACAGCGGCGCACGGACCTCATTTTTCGAAAATAGGTGAGTTGCATGGACTTTTTCTCGCAGCATGCTGACATCCCATAAGGGCAAAGGTCTCCTGTTTACACAGGGATGAGGTCGTACTTAAGTTCCAAAGGCAAGCAACTCCTTGGAAGCTTTGTTGTTACTGCTTCTTTTCTCTATTTCTATTTTCCACTCTACTTGTCCCCCAAGCACTTCTGCACTGCCCATTGTCTATTTGTCCTGCTCTGTACTTGGTGCCAGCTTTTTCTTGCCACTCTTGTCCATTGACCTCCTGCTTTGGTTTTGAAGTAGTCTGCCCATCTGGTTCTTGGTGACCCACATTTCTTCGTCCTTCTCTACATACTGAACTTAAATACCTCGTTTGGTGTTTAACTAATGTTTGTTTATTGAATTACTTAGGTCATTCAATAATTAGTGGTAACATTTGAATAAACAACAAATAAGACTTTTTTGGAGCAGTCACTTTATTGCTGTGCTTAGAAGTAATCTCCTCCAAAAACTTGCCTCCACACTTCAGGGAGGTGATAGATGGCATCCTCAGCGTCATGTCCTGATATTCGAACAGATTGCTCTACTGCTGCTATATTTGCCCGTCTGGTACTAAAGAAAGCTCCTCTAAGTGGTAATTTAATTTTCCCTTGCTAGTTCAATAAAGTCCAACAACGATGTTCTTCCAGCAATGCTCTACCCACATTCACATGCACATCATCACTTGCTGATTGCAGTCTTCCCTTCCTCTACAAAATGCATTTGCCCTCCTAGCCATGGTACGATATGGTAAGTCTTCTACCACAAGCTTCCAGTAACTCTGTGTGACATTGTCGAGCATTGATATCTCTTGCAACCTGAAGTTTGATAAAGCATCTTTGATCAGCACTAAAGTTAACAGCCTACTCCTTTTTATTCTATATAGTCTACAATTAAACTTACTAAAAATGTTTTATTAAATAAAACTGTCATCAAACTGACATCTAACATACATTAGATGTTCTTATTTTTCATTGTTATCAGCTTACATGATTTACTACTAATAGCGCCAAATGCAGGCAGTGTTGCCACTAATGACTCATATATTTTGTTTACATGTGGATACATAAATACCTACCTTACTCTAAAAATGCTTTTTTTTTTTTTTTCTGGTTGGGAGAATTTAAGGAAGACTCCAAATGTGTATTTTCAGTGAAATCCCAGCACTGAACTTTTTGGTGGTATGCAACGTCTTCTCTATTTACTGTGCACGTGGTAGAACAAGTAAAAATATTTTTATAAAATATAGATGAAAAGAAAGAAATATGCAGCAGAACATGCAAATCGCAGAAATATTATATATATTAATAAAACCAAGACAAAATATATATTATACACGGTGTTCATTTTTATCTGTAATTTTACCACGCAAAATTTGACGTCATCAATAGCATCCCTGATGGAGTGAGTTTATATAAGATTCCCCTAGCAGCTTGCGATCGTATCTGATGTGTTGACAGCAGCTTTGAGGCCTCCCTCTACTGGCAGCTAAATATACTTTTTGAGAGGTAGGTCTGCTCATGTAATATAAAGGTGTGTAATTTTGCCTGGTGTGTAGATATGACAACTGTTAATAAAAATGTATATACTGCAATGTAGTGCACTGCAAAGCTAATTATGCAGCCATAAAAGTAGACCATGAAGAATATACTAAATGATAGTCAATGAACACTTATTTCACAATGAACATCTCTTTTGCTGTTATAGGAGACATATATACATATTGTAAACCTGTCACATAAAATAGAAATACTTCAATTTGATCTCAATTGTTTTCTATCACCCATAATTTCCTCAATGTAACTTCATTACAAACTAGAAAATTAGCAGAACATGTTCTAGAATGAAAAATAAATTAGTGTTACAATATGTACAAAGGTTTTATCCAAGTCTAAACAAGAAAATATCTCTAGTACATAGACTTCTTATATTTCCTTTCTCTCTTCCCCTTAAACACTGTCTGTACTGCTTGAGGCCTTTCTATCATAACATTATTTATTGCTTCTAGATTGGGACCAGTCACTTTAGTGTCCTGTGTCTCTCTTTTTGCGAGTAACTGATCCTGGGAAATATTCGATGCACCTATTGGTTTTAAAAGACAAAGATACCAACTTTAATAGACATTTTAATTAAGTGTGAGAATGACAACAGTTTATATTGTATACTGATAAAAGGTAAGACATTTATGTTGCAAACAGAAGTACGTGAATTTGACGGTTCCTGGACACTTTTGACATTATGCTCTGAGGGACTTGTTTGAATGCCGGATAGCTTTGCATAAACTCCTCTATGCGGCGGTTTAAATTATATTTATATTTCGCACCAATTTTAATGCCCGTATAAAAGTAGCATCCAACCATGAAGACGCGGTGCTGTGTGTTCATATCCAGGGGAAGCTGGTTGTATTAGTTATTAGAGCAACCACACTGAGAGCACTGTAGTTTGCTTACTGTTCCGCAAACATTACCACTTCTTCTCCGTAGAGGGCACTATGATTTCAAGATAGACTCACCAGTCAACCGTGACATCATTCTTAATCAATCGAAGGGCAGGAAATAACGAATAAAAATGAACACCATGTATATAGGATGGGACAAATTCATATGTGGGGACCCGGCACGGAGGTCCAAACTTACTGTATTTTACCTATGACCACAAGTGGGGCATCCCCGGGGAGGAAGTATGAGGCGAGAGGAGACAGAGGTTGGCGGAGCCAAGGATGTCACGTCAGTTTAGAGGGCAGGTGCCCTACAATTGTCCAGTTGGAAACTCCCCTGCAGGACAACACAACTGGCATCCCACCCACCGTGGTTTTGAAACAGCCCACCATACCAGACTGGCTACCCTGAAAGAGACCACCTGATGAGAGATGATGTGAAATGATAATGGACATGAAATGGAGGGATAAGAATTGTTGGGGATGTAATTAACCTACCTAGCATTCCCCTAGTGACCTGGGAAAACCCCAGAAAAACCATGGATCAGGTATGCTGGTCACATAGAACATTTAATTTGTGTAAATTAATAATTAACTTGCATAGAAGTGAGTGTAAGCAGATAAAAAACACAAGATTTCACCAAAAAATGCACGTTTTGAGGGGCATGTGTGTCTGTGAACAACATAATTAAAAACCGAAACCTGGTATTTAAGTTCAGCTCTTTAGGATACGACGCAAAGATTCCTAAGAAAATCCTTCTACTCTAGAGCTACCTTTAAATGTAACATTTTTTAAATATTTTTCCAAAAAAATGCTTGTAACAGTTTTAGTTAAAATACTGGCTCATCGGCGCTATTCTGCTGTATGTTTTGGAGGAAAAGAGTAGAGTCGACAACTTAGTCCCCATCTCAAAGAATAAGAGCAGGGGGATCATCTTGTTGGCAGGAGGGGAGTGACGCTTTCAAGGCCAGCTGTGAGGTCCAGATGGGACTGTGTTACTACTATGCAAAAGAACTTTCTCAACAGTGTTTCGAGAATCCATTTTTCAGAAACACCTACCACGCCAGGCCGAGCAAGGCTATTAGTGAGATGGTCTGGCATAAACTCATCACTATTGAGCTACCCACATACACTATCCATTACTACACTCTTTTCTAAAACATAGAGGTCCCGAGTTCGAATATCGGTCAGTGTGAGTTACCTGGATACGGTTTTTTCCGGGTTTTTCCCTTATATTGAAAGACGAATGTCGGGTAACTCTAAGCTCTATGGACCCTGGGCTCATTTGAGCATCATTTCACCCGTTTCATTCATCGTCCGATATGACAACGTTGGAGGAAGTAAATTATAAAAAAAAATGTACACATTTTTTGACCACTCTGTATACGTGGCTTACCTTCCCACTGAGCTGCACAACAACATAGCACAAATGTGCTGACGACGTGTTGCTTTTCTCTACAGATAAGCGCCACGCAGATCTACGCCTCATCTTGTGCAGGATCTGGTTATTGTCCATTAACCCGGAGAAAAGCCAAGCCATCTGGTCATCAAGGGCTTTCCCGCCAATCTCCCCACATTTACCCATTCTAGAGGAAGGATAGAGTGGACGAATTCCATTGGGAGTCAAGCTCGACAAGGGTCTAACTTTCAGGGAGCACGTCTGGTATGTGGAGCTTCGGCTTCGTTGTACTCTATGCTACGGTCCAGGATGCCTATCCCTCTTAAGTTACGCCTTTTCAAGGCTTTAGTGCTTATGCCTGCGAAAATGTTGGGAAAGCGGCGCTTCCGTCACTTCATTGCACGCTTCGCTGCTGCTTACACTACTTGTATGTATTATACTGCTAAAAGCAACAGATAAAAAAGTTAAATTACTTTTAAAAATAAGTTCGAATGTTGACAATCATGTACTTTCCAGGTTCCGTTACGGACCACTTCTGCTTTGACCATGTTGGTTCCCCAGGCATCACACAGAGGGAGCACAGATATACAGAGAAAATGTTGCAAGAATACATTCGTAATAATGTGAAGGGAAACAAATCCTGACATTCTCACACTTAATATCCATGCATTCAATGTTTTGCATGTCTCCTTCTGTTTTAGTATAGTTACATTTATTTATTGTTAAAGGAATGGGGCAATGAAGAGATGAGGAACAGATACGCTAATGGGATCCACAAATAGCAATATTATTGCAATTACTTTGAATAATGCATATTTAGATAATATGAAGATCAGATAGATAACTAGCTAAACACTTACTGCTGTTTATGAAGTTATCCATAATAAATGTGCGTCAAAATTAGTTTTAAAGCAGTTTCTACATTTTGTTGTATGTATCAAAATGTAGATCAATCAACTTCTGCGACACCTTCAGTATGTTCTTAATTCCTTAAATATGCATTTGCCAGTGTTCCGCCCTTCAGCAGTCTCATTTTAGACGATAACAGCAGCCTAGTTCAAGCTTTTAAAATATAATTAAAATTTCAAGAATCTAACAAAAAATAAAACAATTGAACGTCCCACTGAATTTTCCAGTATTACCAATTAAAGAGTACAAAATAGTAAAGCCTCTGTTTATTAAAGAGAAGGAAGTTGCGCCTGAATATCCATTAGATTTACTACACTTAAGCTTTGGTTTATTCTGATATTGAATTCGTTTTATTTCACTCTTCACAATGTTCGTAGTATTCACTGAAACATGTCTCTGAAGTTAATTATCTTTGATTTCAAATGTATCATCGCACTGGAGCTATAAAAGTCCAGCAGGTGTACTTATTTACTTACTTCCTTTCTTCCATTACTAACGGATGCACGTTTTGCAATGATTTTAGTATTTCTTGTAAATAATAATATGATCTGAAGTTAATTATCTTTAATGTTAAACCTATCAGTCATCGCTGTGAAGTCTGATGTACTAATTTACTTATTTTTCCTTCTCTCTCGTCCATTAATTCGACATAATCACCGCTAGATTGTATGATCACTATCATGAAGTTTAATGATCACGCTTTAAAATGTGATACAGTTTCTGTTGATATGTGCTTGTTAATTATTGTCTATGTAGTCATAATCCAGATTTACACATTTTTCCCAGCGTTTCTTGACTTTCCGAACACCTTGATTATAAAAGTTGGCATTTTTGGAACTTAAACCAATCCTCTACTTCATTAATGACGTCATTTGTGTTGTCAAATCGGCGACGACGCAACGGTTTCTTCATTACTGGGGACAAATAAGTCACTTGGTGCGAGATCGGGCGAATAAGGCGGACGCTGCTGTTTCCTTGTTTTGTGAACTGCAACTTGAGATGAATGAGCTGAAATATTGTCAGCCAGAAGATGAATGTCTTTGGAGAGCATTCCGCGTCGTTTCTTAATCAGAATTGCCTGTAGATATTCCAGAAGATTACTGTAGTGCCTGCCAGTGATGGTTTGATCCTTGTAAAGATAATCTATAAGGATGACTCCCCGACAATTAAAAGTATGACTTCCTCAGCTGACTTTCGCACCTTTGTATTTTGGGAGGCGGAAAATCGACATACCTTCATTCCATGGTCGTGGTTTTATCTCTGAATCATGCTGACAGATCCACGATAGGCGATCAAGAAGACCATTATCATTCTGTTAAAGACCATTATCATTTATCCGTCGTTAAAGGTTACGCCGTGTTTGCCTTTTGGAAATGTGGAACCTCAGACATGTGCAGTTCCAGACACTACCATATCTAACATGAGTCTCAGCCATGATCATTTGACTGAGTTACGAAGTCAGAAAATTATAAATTAAAATATGTTCATAAAGCAGAATATAAAAGGCACATAGAATTTAAAATTAGTTATAAACGGAATGCAAATAGTAGACCTTAAGTCTTAAAATCAATACTTAAAATTAAAGATCACGAAACTTGCATTCATGTATACAGAACTTATTACTAAATACAACTTCCACAGATGGCTACCATAAACAAAGAATATTAAAAGTTTATAAATATATATCAAATAACCGATAAATGTGCAACCATGTAAATACTATCTGAAGATAATGTTTACATCACGTAAAACACAAACAAAAAATAATAGGAAAAGCTGTAATTTAAAGTTTGTTTGTTTTTTGAGGTACAATATACATAAATATAAAATTACTTCTAAAAATAGGTTGTTTTTCAAGCACGTATTTCCAAGTTATGCATTGCTAATCAAACTAATGTTAGGCTGTATTACAATCTGCTGTTAAGATGAGTTGACACTTCGGATTATACGAAATCCTTTCAATATTGTCTGTAACATCAAGTCAGTGCAATGCTGTATGACTAGCAAACAGAACGGCCGAGAACAATGGAACCGCGTGTTAACGACTCAAACACAAAACGCTTATTTCTCAAGTGAGGGCGCTGATGACCGCGCTGTTGAGCGCCCTAAACCCCAATCATCCATCCATTTCTCAAGTGGGTGAAAAGAATACATTTTTGTCTTTACAAAGGCACCCGAATAATTCTGAAACCGAACAAATCGCACACGAATAATCGCATGCATAAAACAAGTATATTTAAGTAGTTTGAAGTGTTTGCAGAATGGCCCTGCAGTTTCTCTTATTCGGAACACGTCCAGCACTTTCTATTCTGTATGGATTTTACTTCACCCCCACACAAGCACTCGGTATTATGAGATTGTGTTGTGAATAACAAACATGATTTACATTTAGTCGAAAGATGTTACCAAGGCAACATAAGGCGCTTTCGCACATTGGAGTGGTATTTCTGCAAAAAGGTAATATGTATGAATAGCGGTGTCAACGTCAACGTCATGTAATAATTATTTACGATATCAGTACGAGATTGCAATGGTCATACGAGACCGTACGTCGAGTATTGTAATTTGATGTTATGATACGTATATCGTACAACGTTTTATCTATGTATGATGGCTATAAACATTGATTTTCTAGTAGAGGGTCATGTACAAAACCAGGTCATTAGTGTAGGTATAGAACTGCGGCAACAATGGAAACAAATACATGTACATTTGACTTATTGAATGTTACAATAAATGCATACAACGAAAAAATAAATATTAATATTAACTTTGATTCGCGTTGAAGTTTCAGTTGTGTATTTACATGAAATTAAGTTAAAATAGGCCATTGTGATACTTGTTTAGATTTTGTAATGTTCCACTTTACACAAAGTAGATAAAATTTCTCCTCCTTGTTCCATTTATACCCCGCCTTTGACTGCTATGGTCATATCGGCGGCCGTTCTCCTTTGGAGCATACTGAATATGTTAACTCGTTATCTTTGGTTTTTAATCATTAAACCACGCACACATTCACACTCTCATTCATACTTCCAGACTCTGGTGAAGATGGGGAATTATATTGGTCGGAGAAAAGTCCCCACCCCCACGGCCGGGAATCGAACCCGGGACCCCGAGCACGGCAGGCAGTGATACAATTTATTTAACACAGCAAATGGTTCATTTTCTTGCATGGAGTAGTAAATTAATATGTGCTCTGTTTCTAAGTTTCTATGCTCTAGAATGACAATATTGTATGTTTAGTAAAGGCAGCTGGAGCTGTTGGGACAGTAGTTACTTCTATTGGCTCAATTCCTGGGTCAACACTGACGTCACAGAGACTTACGATCATCCGTACACGAGTCCAGGTCTTGAGAATCTAATCCGCAAAGCCTTGATATATAAAACCAATGTTCCAAGAAACTGACTGATTTCACTTGTATTTTGCTCAGATGCCTCTTCTTAGACTTGAAGTTCGTTTACGCGCCGTTAATTTAAAACATAGAATCACCAACTTTACTTCCCTTACGAAGGAAACCAAGCTAAGAATGTCGTCCTCGGCCGATAGTCAATAATGTGATGACTGATTGTTCTCAGTGTGGGAAAGAGATACGAAAATGGTTCACTTCATCACAAAAAGAAAGAAAAAGAAGTTTATATCTGTCTATCTGGTGTATCTCTTACAGTTTACCAAATATGAAAGTCATTCAGAATAAAGAGGACATTCCCAGAAAATTCAAGATAGATACGAGGGTCCTTCAAGTCAATCCGCGACTTTTTCTTTCAGGTTTAAATGAATGGAGGTTTTGTATTGTGAGTGGGTTCGTAAAATTAAAAGTCAAGTTTGCAGAAATTCAAAATGCTCTTTATTTCTGTAGAAAGACACTGTTGTACAGCCCTGAGCAGCAGAATGACGTAACATACACCAACACAGTCTCTCGTGGCTTCACCACACGTAAACAAACAAAAGAATTCACCTTCAAATCACTACACGTTTATTAGTTCTCGACAGTTCAAATGTCCACGTACACATTTATAAACGAACCGCTGTTTCTCGAAGGCTGCCGAAGTTTCTCTAAAGCTACCGAAGCTTCACGGCCCAAATGACCTAGCTGTCGACGGGCCCTAAAACTCCACACTCACTCACTCACGCTTCACGGCCTTTCGTGGTGCAGCGAGAACGTTCAGACTACCTCTCTCTCTCTTGGCAAGTGATTAGCGCTGCGCCCACGGGCTGGCCGCTCTGTCTCTTTGTTTACTGCCCGCGCACGTCCCGGCAGCAACTCAACAATGCCTGGTGACACGCAGTAGGCAGTGGCACCTGTGTCCTTTTACTGATAGACGGCGCTCATTTCCCGTGGTTCTGGATAAACCGTTATTCAAGATGGCGGTCAACAGTGTGAACGTCCATATGGAACAGCGTGTTGTGATGAAGTTTTTAATGAACGAGAGCATAAAATCTGCTGAAATTTACACAAGACTTCAGGTTCAGTACGGTGATGAGACACTCAGTTGCAGTGAGACATTAAAATGGTGTAAGCGCTTCAAATATGGCCATATATTATGGTTTGGCGGGTGGAATGCCGGTTGCACTGTCCTGCCGCGGAGTTTACAACTGGAAAAAAATTAGGGACCCTGCCCTCTGCACAGTCGAGACTCTTTGTCATGTCCTCTGTCTCCTCTCACCTCATTCTTTCTCCCGGGGTTGTCCCACTTGGGGCATAGTACAATAGAAAAAGTCTGATTTCCATGCCGAATCCCCTCTGAAATAATCCAGTTCCAGCAGTAACATCTATTTTTGGAATAAAACCATAACACTGAACCAAATCCAAAATTATTAAAAGGGGAAAACTGACAACATGGGAGATAATAAACTTTAAAATGCCATCAGTAGATAATCTGATACAGAACTGCATCGTTTCACCACCAGAAAGAGGAAAGCACATGACAACAACAGATGACAGGTTGAGTGTCCGAGGTTCAAGTTCCTCAGAAAAACAAAATGTAAGTGACAAAGTGTTAAAAACCAACTACAAATAGTTTTATCAACTAAACTTGGTGTTTTAAGTTGATATGACGTCATTTGTAAGAAAATACAGCCCTCTACAAATTACCCTTTACATTTTAGTTAATTGATGGAAATTAATAATTTCCTCATACTAGCCATATATATATGTGTGTGTGTGTGTGTGTGTGTGTGTGTGTGTGTGTGTGTGTAATTTACGTCCTCCAACTTTAAGTCATATTGGACGATGAATGGAAATAGGTGAAGTGATGCTCAAATAAGTCTGGAGTCCATGGAGCTTAGAGTTACCCGACATTCGTCCATCAGGATAAGGGAAAACCCCGGAAAAAGCCTTATCCAGGTAACTCACCCTAATCGAGATTCGAACTCGGGGCCTCTTGAACGTGAGGTAAACACGCTACCATCTACGCTACTGAGGCGGGCTAGTGCCGTATATAGGCTAAGATTTCTGATAGAGTCAACATGAAAAATTCAATGCCACGTCCGGGATTTGAACTACAGATCTCCTGGTTTCTGTCCAGTCGCTCTTCCCATTGAGCTACCATGGCCAACGTGCTGTCCTGAAATTAAATTCTCCATTCGACTCATATATTTCCCTGGTAGACCACAAGGGGCTCTCGCATTCGAGATACACCGTTTGTGGCGACTTACTATCGTAAGTACTTGAGTCCCAGGCTTCATCATTTAACTCTTTTATTATTTTTGTTAATTGATGGAAATTAGTCATTTCTTCACACTAGCTGTATATGGGCTATGGTTTTTGATAGTCAACATGAAAAATTCAATGCCACGGCCAGAATTTGAACCACAGATCTACTGTTCTGAAAGACCCTAGTGGTTTACCGGAAAATATACAAGTCAAATGGAGAATTTAATGTCATGACGGCAAGTTGGCCATGGTAGCTCAATGGCTAAGAGCAACTGGACAGAAATCAGGAGATCCGTGGTTCAAATCCTGGCCATGGCATTGAATTTTTCATATTGACTCTATATACCCTTTACATGTCCATAATTTATTTAAAGTACCATAGGTTTAAGATATTTGTAAGACAAATAAAATTTATGTTTTATTTTCTGGAAATAACTTCAGTAGTTGTCTTTGTTGTGAATAACTTTTGTAAAACTGGTAAACCAAAATACATTTTGTGATATAAGCATTGTTAATTGTTCAAACTGTGCAATTCTTTATCATTGTTATCTCAGTTAAAAATGAAGTAAGAGCATTTTGTTACAGATGTGCCACTTTTGCCAGGAACTGCAGGGGACGATGGAGATATATAAGTGTGGAACGTCTGAGAAATGCGACACTACTCAGAGATGAAGAGCCAGTGGTTGGTCATGTTTGCTACAACCATCTGCATCTGTTCTGCTTGTCTTATCACCAACTGTCCCAAAGGAGGCAAAAGAACTGCCTATAATAAAGAAGATATAATTAAACAGGTATCTATTTTATAAACATATTTATAAATATTGGTATCTAATGTTAAACAGTTGGCAATGAAGCCATTCGCTCTCTTGTACTCCAGTATTTTGATGTTATGTATCTTTAAGTGTTCAGAGGAGATGTCACTATACCAATCCTGAATAAATATTTATTGAGTCAGTCCTGGCCTGCTACAAGTCTAAAAGTTGCTACAGAGAAACGTAGAGTCAGAATGAATTTTTCATTCTGACTCTACGTTTCCACATTTTAGCCTACACATGGCCAGTGTGAAAGAACAATTAATTTCCAATGCTACAGAGAATTTTCCTAGTAGTGTATTGATTCTAATCATGTTGCTGTTACATATATTATCTTCTTTAATTTTTTGATTATATGTTGATATAATTATTTTTTCATACAGTGATAACTTAGTGGCTCAAATGAGTTTAACGTAATTTTACTGTCTTTTTTGGCTACAATGTCAGCTGATACAGTACCGCGTATTCTACAATGTGCTGGTGTCCATTGAAGTATTAATCTTTTAAGTTAATTGATGGAAAAATTAATCATTTCTTCACACTAGCTGTATATAGGCTAAGGGTTTTTTTTTTTTTTTTTTTTTTTTTTTGGTTAGAGTCATCATGAAAAATTCAAAGCCATGTCCGGGATTTGAAACATGGATCTCCTGGTTTCCATCCAGTTGCTCTTACCCATTGAGCTACCATGGCCAACATGCCATCCTGACATTAAATCTTCCAATTGACTCACATGTATATATTTTCCACCAATTAAGATTAATTTTCTCTAATTTACTTAAATAATAAGAGTTAAATGATGAAGCCGGGACTTAAGTACTTACAATAATAAGTCACCACAAGTGGTGTCTCTCGGATAAGAGAGCCCCTAGTGGTTTACAGGGGAGATGTATGAGTCAAATGGAGAGTTTAGTGTCGTGACGGCAGGTTGGCCATGGTAGCTTGGTGGGTTGGAACGACTGGACGGAAACCAGGAGATCCGTGGTTCAAATCTCAGTCATGGCATTCAAATTTTGAGGTTGACTATCTATTAATATACATGCTCAGGCTGTCACGGCCGGTGTTAATCCAATAGAATGTATTTCCCGAGCTTCTGGGCCTTGGTCCAGAATATGAAAATTCTCCTGATGTTTCGCTCATATCTCCGATGAGCATCTTCAAAGGAGTCTAACTTGATACTTTCTGGAAAATATTGTTGGAGATATGAGTGAAATGTCAGGAGAATTTTCATCCTCTGGATCATGGCCCACAAGTCCGGGAAATACATTCTGTTAACTGTTTTATTGTTTTATGGCATTCTGCAATATTTAAGTTTTTATCAGATGTTACGGATATTAAAGCTGCTTTAAAGTCACTAGTTCTCAAGGGTTATTTTCACCGTGTATGTCGTTATTGATTATGTAAACACACCTTTGAACATTTCCATATTGTGTGCTAACAACCGCGATGTACGTGAAAGTACATTATTGCATTTTCCTTGTTACATTTCCCTCACAGATTTCTGTAATACAATAAACTGTCTATAGAGATTTCTATTATTGCATTACACAAAGAATCCGCAGCTATAGACAATTCTGAGAGTATGAGCTGAAAGTCAAATAATCTTATTATAGACCGGAATACTTGGCGAACAGAAAGACAAACAAAATATATTGCAGACATTTTGTATGTTAAACTAATACATTATAAGTATTGGTTTGGTGTTTTTCCACAGTGTCAATTTGTTATAGATTTAATAATTTTGCATTTGGGCTTAAGCTGGCCCATGGTACATAAGTTCATAATCTTTTTAGCTTTGTTTTATAGTCAGCTTTCATGAACATCCCAAGAAAGCGCAGTTGTTATAAACAGGTACCTAGCACTGAGCCCAATTAAAATTTGTATCTTAAGCATATTTGTTTTCTTTTTTTTTTTTTGTCAAAAAAATGTAATGTTTATGATGCATATTTTAATAGAATTTGCAATTGCTGCAGCTTTTCTGATTTTAAGACATTTAGGCTCACATAAAACTGAAAGACTCCTTTTAGTTTTCAAACCAAATATAAAATAAGTACTGTAATGCCAAATGAAAAGCTATAAAATATAAATTAAAATAATCAGCTGTATAAACTCTCTGCCCTCATTCTGTGGGACACAGATCATGTCAGATTTTCTTGATTATGATACTTTCTGTATTTGATCTCAAAAAGCAAACAAATTCAAAACTTTAGAGCTTTAATGTGCACGTGCATGATCATGTTAGTAGCATTTGTAACTAAAGAAGGAGAGAGTTTGCATATCCAATTAAAATTGTGATTTAATTCTTTGCTTTAGAATTGTTACTATGTTTATTTTGAAAATGTAACGAGTAAAATAAGACCTGAAGCTTTCTTGGCGACAAATATATTCCAGTTCATCACTAAATCAACAGATGGCAGCAACAACCCCAGAATTACCCACACCGCTGGATCTAGCGTCAGTCGCACAAGAGCCGTAGATGCAAACGAAGATTTGCGAAACATGTCCTCAAAATAGGTACGAAAGTGAAGCAGATGTGTAAAAAATGCGACTCATCTAAAATTTAATAAATATATTCCAGTTCTTCTAGGGAAACAAGTCAGGTGAAAAGACGACTTGAAATCAACGTTTCCATATTGTACATTACTCCCATCATCAGGATGTTTAAAGAAATGCTATAACCACAACATGTATTACTGGATATAACATAAATATAAACAAAGACAAAACACTATCAATACTGAACACTGAACAAAAGACTGTTTCAATAATTTAAATGCCAGGTCAGGAGATGGCGTGAGTGTAGAAAATTAATTAGTTCAAAGAAATGTAACTACTTAACTTGATTATCAAGCTGTGTAGATCTGTGCTTTTTAAGCCGACAGATTTCCATTTTTAAGACTGGTTTCCAAGAGCAGCTGAATGTGGGACATCATATATAGGACAAACCGGAAGGACCATCGGTACCAGAATAAACAAACATGAATGGAGCTTTCGCTTAATGCAACCTGAGAAGTCTGGACTGGCAGAGAAGTGTTTTGATCATGACCATAAAGTCAACTTTTGGGAGACAACCATCTTGGCAAAATGCAACAGTTACTGTGAGTGGAGAGCTAAGGAGGCTTTGGCCATTTCCTCCGAGAGGAGCACGCTTAATCTAGATGCTGGATTTCAGTTCAGCTTCTCTTGGAAACCGGCTTTAAAATGGAAATCCGTCGACTTAAGAAACACAGATTTGTACTGTTTGATCAGCAAGTTAAGTAGTTATGTTTCTTTGACCCAATTAATTTTCTACACTCGTGCCGTCTTCTGACCTGGCATTTAATTTACTGAAACAGTCTTTTGTTTCAGTAATGCGAACATTGGTAGTGTTTTGTCTTTGTTGATATTTGTGTTATATCCAGTAATACATTTTGTGGTTATAGCATTTATTCATATCCTGATGATGAAAGAGATGTACACTCCCCAAACGTCAATTTCAAATCATCTTTTCACCTGGTTTGTTTCCTGAGAAGATTTGGAACGTAAAGAGTAAATTCCTGAATTTTTGCATGAATGTTAAAAATTAATAGATATCTTATGCATAGAAAATTTTAATCATGCACAAGTTAAAATGTTATCTCGAGGAACATACTGTTCATGGCTACCATATATAAAACCAAAGTGTAAGGCTTTCAACTGAAGGTGGTATGTATTGTGAATGCAGTATCAGCAAATGTTTCCTGAAACAAACTCACTCTCTCTGGCTATTTGTCTTACACTATATGTTGAGTTGGTATTAATTACAATGATGGTAGTTATGTAATTCACCTAAGACGAGTTGGTACTAGTAACAGAAACATCACTTGTTTTATTCTCTGTTAACATGTGTACACGTCTATGATGGCGGCATCATGTGGTGATGAAATCACATTGTGGTTTAATTCATGTAGTATCCAAAAACATTGTACAAATTTAAGAAGATTTTCATGAAACACAACAGAACAAATTTAGCATAAAGTCATTAATTACTTTGTAATAGATTAAAAGACCTTATACCACAAGACAAATAAACTGAAATTTACAAAATCAATTGCTCTGATTGTAATACAGTATATATAGGAAAGACAAAAAGAAATCTAGAAGCCAAGCTAAAGGAACATATGAGATGCTTAGAATACAAATAAATGGGTAAATCTGTAGTTTCACACCATTTCTGGATGACCAACCGTAACATTACACTAATCAAACTGACCAGTCATGCAGTAGAATTGGACACATAAGATCTTCATTTTGAAACACAAACAACAGTTAATGAATTTTGATACCAAGTGCCCTCTGGAAGTACATTTCATTGCCACATGCCACCATTATACACAGTCGGACACATTCTAAAGTTGGGAACACATGTTTACTGACATGTGATCTTAGTCTTACTAGTACCAACTCATCTTACAACTTAACACATCACTGTTTTCAGCTTCTTCCATACATCACCTATGTTTACTTGAAGTTTGCAGAAGATTAGAACTACATCTTTCCTTCAAGTGTTACAAAGCAGAATTCTTACAACAGAATCTAATGTTTTTAACAAAAAGTGAATATACCTGTTTTAGTGTGCTCGTTGTGGTCCGGCAAGACTAGGACACTGTTATGGACCTGCGATATGCTGCGGACCGCAGATAGGTTGTCTGATAGCAACTCCAGACACAGCCCGATGTCTGGAAGAAGCTGCATCGCTTGTACCCTGTGTGGTCCCTACTGGCCCAGTTTGTGGGGAAGGAGACACTCTAGGCAGATGTACAGCTAACGGAGTCTGTTGTACTCATGGTAAGGTTAACTAGTGGATATACAAACAAGTCTGTCTCCATTTTAATCAATAAAGAGTTACATTTCACTTTTTATTGCAAATACAAAGGGAATAGCATATTCCAATATTTTCCAACTGGTAAATAGTAGAGTCTGCACTCGGGACTCCTGGGGACTGCCATCCTTTGTCTGCTCTCGCCTCATCCTTCCTCCTAGGGATGTTCCACTTGGGGACATAGCTACACTGGATCAAGACTGGAACTCCATGCACAGTTCCCTCTGTAGCATACTCCAATCCAAGGTTAAATTTTACATAAAGATTTTTTAACTGAGCACCCGTGTTCTGCATTCAGGGAGTTGTGGCTTAATTTCCATGGTCGACCTTCTCAACCCATGACTTTTTTTTTTTTTTGAGGGGGGAGGTTTCTAGATTGTTAAGTGAATGCTGACCCAGCATTGCATGGCAGGAAATCTGCTCTCTGTAAATCCTTCTCCTTTACATTGGGGAAGGCCCACTTGAGTATGTATAACCCAGCAGAGAAGCCCCCACCAGTGTTTCAACTTGTGCTTATTAGGGACACTGACCTTAATAAATGACTAAGGTGCTGTTTCCTCCAAACCTTTCTATTGTCAAGGTGCTTTATAAACATTACAGAATTTATATACTGCTTCACCTCAACTTGAAATGTTATTTATTATTTATTTATTGTCTAAAATTTTGTTTGGATACAAATTAAACTATGGTTTTAATTAGCAATGGGTCCTTGATACTTGCATGGTATCGACATGGAATGATACTTCAGAAAATTTGTTTGATACTTCGGTGGTGATTCTGCAATTTTTATTTTATTATAAAATCACAAAATATTACTGCCACCAAGAAATTACTCCATATGTCAACGATGATTTGTCAACTCTTCTTTCCAGTGCACTGGATAACTGGAAAACAAATTCAAAATTTCTAGAACTAAAAAAGATAAGCCTCTAAATATTTGTGTATTCCACCTGCTTTGTCTGAAAGACTATTTAGCACAGCAGGACAGAAAAAGAAGTAAACTTGACCCTGAAAGAGTGAGACTGCTAGTATTTTTGAACAAAAACTTATAAAACTGGACTGTTTCAAAAATGCATTTTGCTTGTAGACTTCCTAATTAATTTCACTGTCAAAACACAGTTCTCCCAACATTCTATTTTGTATTGAAACTAGTACAAATGAAAGTCTTGAGTATAAAGAAAAACTGTAATGACCCATCCCTAATTTTAATATATTGATATTTGACATTTTTTCAGATTCTAATTGATTTTTAGCAGTGTTAAATATAGTAAAGCTTTTGTCTTCCATAACTAATATTTGGTAATGTGTCATTTTGCTATATATCCAAATTACATATTTAGTTTGGTGCTATTCCAAATTTTTGTTTCTAAGTTAAATTGTTCACCGACCACTGCATTTTCCCTAAAAATACTTCTAATTTTTCATTCTGGAGGTATGAAAACATGTAAACAGATGAAATCTCAAAATCAGATTTGCTCACTGATGTTCTTTTGTTTCCAGATTCTTGTTCTTTAGACACATCGTGTCGTCTCACTGTTGACAAGACTTTGGAGCTGACCAACAATGCAATGGATTCCAACCCAATGTTCAACCTCTACAACACCATGAGCTACAATAATAGACAACATTCTTTGACAGATTCAGTGTAACATTATGCAAATCTTAAATAAATGCTAAAATCTCTGACTAGTACTCCTTACCTACTTATCCTCCCGTCTTAGAAGGGAACCTGATGTAAACAGAAGCATGTGGCAAGCTCAATACTTCTAATTATGTAAAAAATGTAGTAACAGTGAAGCAACAAATACTACACAAATATAATATTAGTAACAGAAATTTCTCTGATCTTTAAAGAAAATTATGTAAATTTTGTTATTGAGATTGTGATTTTGTGAATATTCATTCACATCTTCAGTCGAAAACGATCTCAATTATTACAATTTTCCAATTCTATTCTAAGTACAAACTTGTAAGTTGCTGATATTTACAGGTTCCCTGGACGTTTATTCCTACTCTAACCCTTATGTGACCTTGACCTGCTATTCCATTTCTGTGCTTCTTAACTTCCTTACCCTTTCATCCACTTCTCTTTAAGTCTGCATACCTCCCCACCTTCCTTATTCTTTTCTCTCCTTTCAACATGAGCATTTTTATAATTACTACACAAGCCCCTTTATTACCCCATATCAATTATCTCCAGTTTTCTATTTCTTTACACTCCGCTACATAATGCTCTACGTTTATTTTCTTTCCACATAAAATGCACTCCTTTGGTGAACCCCTTTCAATATGGCTCCTGTTCTTAACAAGCTAAACTGTACCTCTCTTATCTATCACATAGGTCAATATGCAAGGGCCATCCAGTAAATAAGATGACCTATTTTACAAAAAACACAGGCAGGTTATTTACACTTGTGAAATATTTTATTTTCATTCTACAGCCCTTATACTACTTCACATTGTCACCATTTCTGTCCGCAGCAGGTTTTTGATACCTTCATAACACTTAGTCGGGTCATATCTCCATAGCCAGTGATTCACCTCTTCATCAGCCACAAAATGTTTGCCTCCAAGGTGCGACTTGAGTTGTGGAAAGAGATGGAAATCACTCAGAACAAGATATGGAAAATAAGGTTGATGGGGAAAAAGGTCCCACTTGAAGTTCTACCTTGATCTGTTATTTGTGAGCATCAGTAAGCAAACATGGAACTGATCTTGAACAGACTGCAAGACATCTGACATGATCATTGCAAAAGAGGAGTGTACAATTTCCGCATCAGGAGGCAGTCAATTCATCCAAAATAGAGAGTCATCCAATAATAAGTTTCCCTATTTTTTTTTCTCTGGCTGCGGTTGACCTTCAACAGCACAAGCTTGCTCCACATTCGTCAGTATGGCATCAGCTAACATGGCGCTACCAGTTGAAGGTGTGTCCTCATTTGAACTCCATTGTTATTCACTTTTTCACAGTAAAAACATGAAATGGCTATCAATATTCATCGCCATTTAGTGTGTATTTATGGTGAAGGATGTGTGATCATCTATATGATTCACCTCAAGCAATCTTGGATCCTGTAAAGATGGCAAAACATGCATGATGAATGCAGTGGTAGGCACAATGCAGCCGCTGTTGCAGTTTGGAATGTGGTAAACAAAGGTCATTGCATTAGCATTGATGAGACAGTGAATCGACTGCCTCCTGGTATGGAAATTGGATGCTCCTCCATTGCAACGATCCTGTAAGATGTTCTGCAGTCTGTTCAAGATGGGTCCCACATTTGCTTACTGATGCTCATAGGCAACAATGGATCGAGGCAGAACTTCAAGTGGGACCTTTTTCCTCATCAACCTTATTCTTTAGATCTCTTTCCACAACTCAAGTCACACATTGGAAGCAAACGTTTGTGACTGATGAAGAGGTGCAAGCAGAGGTGAACTGCTGGCTATGGAGACATGACCCGACCTGGTGTGACGAAGGTATCAAAAAACTGCTGCCAAGATACCAAAAGTGTTTGGACAGAAATGGTGACTATGTGGAGAAATAGTGTAGAAGTTGTAGAATTTACACTTCACAAGTGTAAATAATCCGCTTGTATTTTCTGAAAAATTTGGAAATGTATTTATTGGATGGCTCTCCTTTTATTGTAACAGATTTTAGTACATTCTTTCTTTCTTAATCATTTCCCTAGTTGTACCACTATCGTGGTGTTATGGGATTCTTGTTCCTCTATCCCATTAAGGTCAGGTCTGAGGAACAGAAGCTTTGAATCTGATAGAAAACCAGGATTGGTGATCAGCCCAATGCCTGGAGATGAAGTGGATGATATACATGGGTGAGATGAATGATAGGAAAGATGGAATGCTGACGGGGGAAACTGGAGATCCAAGAGAAAATGCATCTCAGCACCATGTCCAAAACATCTCACTTTGTGGTCGCCTGGGATTTAATCCAGGGCACCTTGGTGAAAGCCAAGCATTCTAACCATTCAGCCATAGCGCAGGCAATTATAGATATTACTGAAGCAAATTATGTTGGACTACACTGCTGATGTGATCCCCAGGGCAAAAGCATAATGCAACAAGCAGACCAATACAGTACTTGCTTAGGCCTTCAAGGCCAATGTTAATCCAATAGAATGTATTTCCCGGACTTGCGGGCCGTGGTCCAGATGATGAAAACTCTCCTGATGTTTCGCTCAGATCTCCGATGAGCATCTTCAGAGGATTCTAGCTAGGTACTTGCTGGAATGTTGTTCGGCACGAGGCCTTGTCAAACATAGCCGGTCTGTCCACGCCTACTTGCATTTATCGGCCAATCTCCATGCAACTGTGAGTGTGTGCTGCTATTGTTTTGTTCTCTATGGCTTTACTTTTGTGTCTTATAATACTGGTATCCATGCTTTGTGAAGACATGATATTTCTTCGTTCCTGTTGAAATTGTTTTTATGTTTTTGAATTTTGATAGCTTCTCGATAGAGCCTGGCATGATATTGGGCAGTGCTGTCTAAAATCGTGGTTTCTTCAAACATGGTATCATGACTCACCAATGGCAGGCAAGTAAGCGTGGACAGACCGGCTATATTTGACAAGGTTTCGTGCTGAACAACATTCCACCAAGTACCTAGCTAGAATCCTTTGAAGATGCTCATCGGAATTATGAGCGAAACGTCAGGAGAATTTTCATCCTCTGGACCACGGGCCACAAGCCCAGGAAATACATTCTATTAGACCAATACAGTGTTTACATCAGACTCCCTTCCTAGGACTATCAACCTGATTTGTTTACTTAACCTTAAGAAGCTTCCTGTATCATTTTGGAGAAAACAAAACAAACATTTTTAGGATTCTGCAATAATCAACAAGTGATAGAGCCTATTCAGACAGACATAATGGAGAATAAGGCAGGTGTGTGGGAAGAGCAAAGGTTTCTAAGTTGAAACAATCTTCCAAGTACACCAAAATAGTATCCAGCAGATACCAGGCAGATGATGTAATGGCTAAGGTTGCAATATGTTCAGTTGACAGGAACCAAATATAGTATTTGCAGGATTTAAATTCTGGTGCTATTGAAGTTCCCCATTATTCATTGTAATGGGAAGTTTGATTTGTTCTAGGTTGTGGTAAAGGAAAGGCTGTTCTTGAATAAATTACTTCAGAATAAGATTTATAAATTTATTCAGTTATATCAAGTATAGGCAAAACTATAATACTTAATAATTATTAATAATAATAATAATAATAATAATAATAATAATAATAATAATAATAATAATAATAATAATAATAATAATAATAATAATAATAATAATATGCAGAGAGAGAATGTTTCTTTTTGAATCAGATAACTAATGATGACAGTGTTATGTACAACATTCACCTTTATCATTCACAGTGTATTTCAGAGACTGCGTCCAGCACTCGCGTTGTGTAAGTGCCACTCTTCCTGGCACATTCCTCTACGAGCCTATTCAGCTCGCTTGCACTATAACCCAGGAGCTGTTTTAGGTCACATACAAATTTATACACAAACCTCTTTCCATGCACTTTTGCAATCATGTCACCGTCGTAATAGTAACGTAAAGCTCTACTCAGTTTCTCATAGTTCATGGTTGGTTTGTTCTTGCGTTCACCCCACAGATGGGCAACTGTTTCTGGATGATGCAGTTTGAATTCGCCCTCTGTTCCCAGCCACTGAATCACATTCCTGTGTTCTTTGTCAGTAAGCAGCTCTAACAAGAACTGCCATAGCTGTATCTGACCATTGTTTCCAGATCGATTGCCACAGCCCATGACGCTAGAGTCGTTTGTCATATTTAATGGCAAGCCCACTATACGGGGAAGCTTTCCCAACTTTGTCTGCCGGGGTTGCCTGCCTCTAATGTGCTGTCCATCAACAGGCTTCTGAACGACAGCAACAAATTTACATTTACGCAACAGCTCTAAGTGGGTCCAGAACAAGTCTCCGGGATCTAGAGGGACTTTATTTTGGAACTCATTAAGAGACAACTGACAGAGCTGTTTACCATTAATATTCCAATCGGCAAGTCTCAGACCCACCAAATTAAACTGGCGTACTGCCCACTGTAGCCAAAGACGTACATGTGCAACTGACCAATCATTGGGATCAAGTGGAATGTTCAGACGCTCTTGTTCTTTCTTAAACTGACTGTCCACAATCCATCGTATTATGTTTTGTTTTGGCTCTTCTGTTGTGAACTTCAACTTTTCTTCTATGGGAGACCCGCACTGTTCTTCCGATACTTCCAGATATTCCTCGGCAGGTTTCAGTACATCTACGATATTGATCTTCTTCATATCACCGTCTACCTTTATCTGGACATTGATCTGAACTAATCCTTCGCCCTGTACGCACTGGTCCACAAGATTTTTGTGTGCTTCTAGAATCTGTGCATTCTGTAGCCAGAACTGATAGTCAGAGAGGTCAATGCCCAGCTGCTGTTCCAACAAAGTCCGCAGAGTTGAGAGAGGTTCCCGTATATCCATGTGCTGTTGGAGGATATCAAGGCCTGAATCATCATCATCTGGCTGTGATTCCAGCTCTCTGTGCTCATCATCTTTCTCTAACGGTACGGCACCTGATTCACCTGCAACTCCAGACAACGATGACACCACTTCCTCTGACTGCACTAACTCCAGCTCATTTCCGTCTATTACTTCTTCCTCCACTCCCATCACGACTTGAGCGATACTATCATCAGATACAATGGGCTCATCTGCATCATCCTGGAAATGGGCTACAAGAGTACACTCCTCATCTGGCAGCAAAGAGGGATCATCCATGTCATTATGTTCCATCTTGATTCTCTTGCACAGTAATTCTGCCATTTCTGGATCTTCATTTTCTATATTTCCATCTATTCTAAATCTCCTTTTGGAATCAAAGATCTTCTGCCCATTTTCATCCACTTTAAGAATGAATACAGCTTGTTGTTGCTGTTGTTGCTCCATGTCAGCACCTTTAAATTAAAATAAATGTAATTAGTATAGGTCAGTCAAGTCTTTCACAGTAACTGAGAATGGGGAATACATATACAAGGTGTTAGGCCTATGAGTGCACAGACTTCAACGGCAACTTCCTGAGGTTAAGCTGTAACATAAGTGCTTTTATCATTTTCTTCTAAAGTGCATGGTAGCATAAATAAATAAACTTGATCTAAGTTGTGATTGTAAATGTCATCACACCATTATAATTTACTTTCAAGTTATTTGTGTCTTTACCACATGTTGCTAAAATGATTTATTTAGCCACAAAATGATATCAAAGGACTAGGTTCCTGCATGTCTTAATGGGCTTACACTTGGCAACTCCACAACACTGGCATGCATTTAGAACAGACAGTGAGAATGGGTTTTTTTTTTTTTTTTTAATTTACGCCCTCCAACATTAAATCATATCGGACGATGAAATGGGTGAAATGATGCTCATGATTCCGGGGTCCATAGAGCTTAGAGTTACCTGACATTCATATTTCAGGATAAGGGAAAACACTGAAAAAAAAAATCTTATCCAAGTAACTCACCCTAACCGAGATTCGAACTCGGGACCTCTTGAACGTGAGGCAGACATGCTACCATCTGCACTACCGAGGCGGGCAATATGCTTCTTGCTAAAGGCAAAGCCAACTGGAACATTCATGAAGTGTAGCACTTGGGATGTTTGACAATGGGAGAATTCCAAATCCAAGTCATAGCTGTAGAAGGAATTTTTATCTGCGCTATTTTTCCAAAGCCAGTTGTAAGATATTATAACTTTGTGTCTAAGTTGGGACAAAATTTGAAAGAAATTATGTGATGCTGGATGAGATGACTTGGAAATCCTGAAGGTGATATCCATTTAATCTCTGTTTCATATAACCTTGCCCCGCTGAAATGTATCACTCCGCGTTCAACTACCTTCCCCCCTCACCCTAATTGGCTAATGCTTTCGCACCATAGGCCATAGGCGGTGCCTTCCCGTCACATTTAAACGTGTAGTAAACGTCATAATAATAGCCGGGAAGATAAAATCATACAAATAAAGATGTGAAGGCATGCAAAAATACAAGTTTATAATGAACTGAGCAAGTTGAAACTGAATGACTGAGCAATGAAACTGAAAGAGTTTGGCCTTTTCCACTGGGATTTTTTAAACCAGCACACATACCTTCCAAAAATGCTTGTCTTTCAGTCTTAAAAGTCGTGTCACGCCATACCTTACTTTTCGTGTGTTCTTCGTGTATATTTTGCGATTTGTATCTCGGTACAGTCTGATTGTCCTTAAATAACGTCTTCGCCACACAGCAATATCGCCTCTGTCTTTTAGCACATTTTTCTTGCCTCTTTTTTCATTCACAAACCCCAGCTGTATAAACAATCTGCTGAAATTTGGTAAATCTGCATCCTAATTTACAGCAGACGAAATGTTACTTATGTTAGGGAGTTCGTTTATAAAGGAAAAAGCTACGCACATGACGATGTACAACACTTTTCACATATTTTCTCCGAGCACGCACTTTTGTTTATTCCTGCTTTTGCCTGGAGTGGTAAGTTTTCCTGTTTTCTCAATTTCACATCGCGATGTTCCTACGGATCTAACACTCACACCTGTAACTTCAAAGCACAGCTGTTCAACTTCTCTCACTGACAAAGACGGATTCTTCTCTGTGAGTGCATTAAACACATGCACCGCATTCTTTTTTCGCCTGTTTGTAAAGAATTATCCTTGCGATACTTCAGCGAAAAACTGGCGGTAGACTCTGCCATTACACATATAATAAGTACACGCGTAATAATCGATCAATAAAATAATTTTCCTCTCGCACTGACACAACACACCGTCGAATGGCGATATAAGACTAATCCAGTTCAAAACAAGGTCAGTGATAAAAGTCATATAAACAAATGTCACCACTACCACTTAATCACGTGCTATCGTGCCATGTGCTTGAGAGCAAAGGAACCTTCTCTTTACTTTGTTTAAGAATTAACATGCATTCAGATAAATCAACTCTGTTGCATAATATATTTAATTCAAATAGTTACAAAAATATAAATTTGACATTTCTCTTCCAACATATAAAGATATATCACCGTGTTAAATAACGAACTAATTTTTACCGCACGACAGTCTATACTACAATAGTAGCCAATGAGAGGTGATTAGGTCACGTGACCGTTAAGAGATGCGGGGCAAGCAAGGATTAGAAATTATTAATTTCAATTTCCTGGCTGGCACCTAAAGAATCTCACCTCAGGTTGTTGGCTCGGACTGATGTCTTTTCTATAACAAGCTGATTTTTTTAAATAAAATAATTATATCTTTCCTTTTTTTAATATTCTAAATTTAATAACTGATTAGTCATTCTGAAAAATTCAATGCTAAGGCCGGGATTTGAACCACAGATCTCCTGGTTTCTGTCCAGTCGCTCTTACCCATTGACCTACCATGACCAATTTGCTGTCATGACATTAAATTCTCCAATTGACTCATATTTTCCCAGTAAACCACTAGGGGTTCTCGTATCTGAGATATACCATTTGTGGCGACTTTCTATTGTAAGTACTTAAATCCCAGGATTCATCATTAAACTTTTATTAAGTTAATTGACGGAAATTAATAATTTTTTCACACTAGCCTTGTATAGGATAAGGTTTTGAATAGATAGTCAACCTGAAAAATTCAATGCTATAGCCAATTTGAGCCACAGATCTCCTGGTTTCCGTCCAGTTGCTAAAGAATCCTACGATGTTGCCAGACTGTATAATGTATTCCATAATGTTCAATTATCTCCTTTATCTTTCAAGATAGACTTTACTATTCATTATATTTGCATCTCCCAGCTCACAAAATCTGTGCACTCATATCCATAGCAGCTTGAGCATTTGCAATAAACAAGATGCTTCCCCGAGTCCCAGAAACAGAAATTTAAACACAGCAGAAAAGAGCAGCATTACAAAATTGCATACCACCTGACTTGTATTTATATAGCCATCAGTAAATTGTTATTTTGAAATGATTTTTGACTTCAGTTAGTGCTTGAGCATGTGAGTAATTTACTATTTCAGTTTCCATGGACAAGATGCTTTGTATTTGAATAAAACATGTATGGGTTTTATTTTCCGCACATTAACTTCAATTTATTACTATACTGGTCGCCAAACTAGAAAGTGATTGACATTTCGTATGGAGAGAGAGGCGAAGTTGCTGCTTATTGCTGCCACGTGGAGAGCGTGATAGTATTACAAGAGCGAAGGTGATTCAGTTGCAACTGCAATGTGTATTTATTATTATTATTTATTTATAATACAGTACACAAAGACAATAGAAGTCGTGCATCCACATGCAAATGATAGAACATACAAGAACACAACAATGTAAAGATCATCGTAACAAAAGAGACATACCTGTAACATTTTGATGCTTATTGAAGTGGGGAAATGCTGTCTACATACTTTTTTCCGGGAGTTTGTAATTTAGACCCCAATGCCTAACTTTCTTCTTTAAAATACTTTTCTTTACAATCTTAATCACAGTGTTCTAAGTGATACCTACAGCACGTGAAGTCCTATCAAGCGCCTTAGAGAATGGAATAATGGGCTCCCCTTTCCAATTTCTCTCACAGAGCATATTATTTTCCGTGCCTGTCCTTTAATTGGAATACCTTTACCAAATATAGTTTTATTTGGTTCCTGAGCACATTCAGGTTTTCGCTTGTCACTATTTTTAGACATAATGAAACATTCATTAAAACACAATTGCAAATGATCACAACTCGCGCACAGATACACGATCTCACACACACGTAAACCAAGGGAAATTGTCACAAATAAAATACAAAGGAATTTGCCAGTACAGGATCTCTACCTGTTGTATATAAAATAAGAACAGCAACACGAAGGCATTCTGTTTATGTAGTGCTATCAGCAGAGAAACAAACATCAAGGTATTATGATTACTGCAGTGTTTGCGTAACTTGCTCATCCGCACATGCTAGAATATCGGCAATCAACGTTTAGCATTTAATGTTGTCATGGAAACGTTTCGACTCTAACTGGTCCTTCTAATCATTACTATGACAACCGTTATGATGTACTCATCCACTCCCATTTATTTAAAGCCTTCTTCCATGTGTTGATTGTCAATCACATTCTAGTTTGGCGCCCATTATAACAATTACATATAATATGATATGTGTGAATTATATGAAACTTAATTCTAACAATCCAATAATTATATTATAGAACACATCAGCTTCACCTACATACCTATATGGAACACATGTTTCACAAACTATTGTTCGCATCATCAGCTCTATTGGCTGTCCTCAATATTGGTATACAGGTGAAGCTGATGTATAAAAAATAAGAATCATTTATAATTGTATTATGTTTCGCTTCACTGTGGTGTTCCAATACAGTAAAATTACAAGTAATCTCTATCCTTGGAATGATGGTAGCATGACAAATTAGTCCTATTGTCCAACACCCATGAAGTTTTGTCTTACACTGAGTTACCATTTTCTTCTGTTATGTCCATGATTTATGCTACAACAATAAACTAGTCATAAACTGATGTAATAATAAAAATGAGCCTTGCTGTGACAAGCTTTTGACCCGATGGAAATGAAATCTTTACTCCATCTGCTATCAACTTATGTCATGCTACGTACTAGCACAGCTGCCAACATTACACCAACAAACATGCTTTTCTTACATGAATGTTATGTCCATGATTTATGCTACAACAATAAACTAGTCATAAACTGATGTAATAATAAAAATGAGCCTTGCTGTGACAAGCTTTTGACCAGATGGAAATGAAATCTTTACTCCATCTGCTATCAACTTATGTCATGCTAAGTACTAGCACAGCTGCCAACATTACACCAACAAACATGCTTTTCTTACATGAATGTTATGTCCATGATTTATGCTACAACAATAAACTAGTCATAAACTGATGTAATAATAAAAATGAGCCTTGCTGTGACAAGCTTTTGACCAGATGGAAATGAAATTTTTACTCCATCTGCTATCAACTTATGTCATGCTACGTACTAGCACAGCTGCCAACATTACACCAACAGACATGCTCTTCTTACATGAATGATGGCTCATACTAAGTAGCAAAGTGTAGCATAGGAATGTTTGTTTTTATAGAAAGAGAAGTGAAGTAGTTGGCAAAATATGAGCGAAGCTAAACCAAATGATCCAAGTTAATAGGAACATTAAATTAACTATATTGCACATATTTCTCATAAAACTAGTGGATTTACTTGCTTAGGCTGGCACTTGCACAATCAGCTAACATGTCATAGTTTAAACTCTGCATGCTAGAATTTTATACAAGAGAAAACCTCAAATAGTGATGGAGAGGTTTGTACAAATTCAATATTACATATAATTTAGAAGCAATTACTAAGGTACTAATATAAATATTACTAATTTTGGCAAAGCTAGTGTGCTTTGTTGATCACTAACAGTGTAATGAGACGTAATTAACTTGTTACTGATAGACGTAGTCACTTTGAAAGACTGTTAATTCACCTGACCACCCATTTTAAATATTCTTTTTTTATACACAAATTATGTTATTACAACAAAAATGGTCATTTTACCACTACTGAGCAAGCGTGATTGGGGGTGCCAACCTAAATAGCTAGCTAGCAATTTCCTCGTGACCCTAGATCATTGCTTTTTAGCTTCACACATACGATGGCTACACAGTTAACTGATTCACTCCACTTTTCCACATTCGTTGCTGCACTTTACTTCTAAGGCCATCAAACCCTAAACTATCTTAAGGTGTTTTACAATAAAACCGGTAAAGATGCACTTTGACAGCACAGAGTTATGATGGTATGGAATGACGTCATGGAAACAAGTTGTTGCCAACTGTAGAGCTGTGAAATACGTGAATATTGAGAATTTTACCAACATATTTTTTACTTCTTATTAAAAACTAAAGAAAGTGACAGAAGGAAAATTTATTATATATATATATATTTTTTTTTTTTTTTTGTAATTTAGGTCCTCCAATTTCTTATTAAAAACTAAAGAAAGTGACAGAAGGAAAATTTATTATTATTATTATTATTATTATTATTATTATTTTTTTTTTTTGTAATTTAGGTCCTCCAATGTTAAGTCATATCAGACGGTGAATAAATTGGGTGAAATGATGCTAAAATGAGTCCGGGGTCCATAGAGCTTAGAGTTAGCTGACATTCGTCTTGAAGGATAGGGGAAAATCCCGGAACAACCTTATCCAGGAACTCGCCCTGACCGAGATTCGAATTCGGGACCTCTTGAACGTGAGGCAGACACGTTACCATCTTCGCTACCGAGGCGGGCTTATTAATTATTTAAAAACTAAAAGGAATTGTAGCACAACTTTCGGAATAGTGCAATTCTTTCGGAGTTAAAGGGAAAAAGGTGGCTCAAAGACTAACAAAAATGCGGCCATTACTTCTGTGTAATAATGTGTCTGACGTCAAAGTGCCATCTGTTTCCAATAAAAACCTACTTCACTTTTTGTACAAACATGTGTATAATTGTGTTAACTCTAACATTAAAACATTCTTCGGGTAAGAAAGACCATGATTTTTTTTTTCCACTTAAACTACGGAAGAATTTCATATTCCAAAAGATTTGTGCCACAATTCCTTTTGGCTTTTTTTGAAACGCTCGAGCCGTTACGTCACACTCGCCTTATTGCTATGACATCAAAGTGCCCATTTATCATAAAACCCCCTCTCACAGCAATTTAGAACATTCTCATTAGCTTAACGAAATGCCTTTTAACATACTTAAACTTCGGAACAATCTAAAATTACTGAAAAATCTTTAGTACAAAAAAAAATTAATCATATGTTAAAAACTCAATCTATAAACCACCGGATGCTTCCTGTACCTCCATTTCTGCAAGTCTCTTTATATGTAGTTCCGAATAAAGAATTCAATGTGTTTAACTGGCTTACCCCTAATATATATTTGGTTTTAAGATGTGCAGAACTACTTCCAAAAGTGAATTTCCTAGCTCACTTTCCAATTCATTACTTTTCCTTTCGAAAACGTACTGCACTGAATGAACCAACAGATTACCACACAGACACGCTTTTCTCAGTGTTGCCAATCCACACAGGAGGCTTATTATTATCATCATGATTATTATTATTATTATTATTATTATTATTATTATTATTATTATTATTATTATTATTATTATTATTATTATTATTAAAGTGTTGGCAACATTTCGCGCTGTCCTTCAGAACTCCGCAGTTGGCAATAACTTGCTACGGTTTCAGTTTTTTTTTAATTTACGTCCTTTACCTTTTTTGTCATATCGGACTGTATCGGACGATGAATGGAATGGGTGAAATGACGCTCAAATGGGCCCAGGGTTAATGGAGCTTAGAGCTGCCCAGCATTCGTCTTTCAGAATAAGGGAAAACCTTATCCAGGTAACTCACGCTGACCGAGATTCGAACTCGGGACCTCTTGAACGTGAGGCAGACATGCTGCCATCTACGCTACCGAGGCGGGCAGTTTCGTTATTACTTAACCTAGCAGACGACAGCCACCCATTGCAGGATTACATCTTTAATTTCTCGTTAAACAGATAAATATGCAATACATATTGTGCGGTTTACGCATGAAATGGCGGCAGTTCACAAACCACCAAATTTATTACACAATCAAAGATAAGAGAAAACAAAAGTGTGGAGTGTGCTTGCGATGTGACCGTATGTACAAACATTTTAAATGATTTATGCTTTCTCCGAAGTGAAGATAAGTGAAGTTTTAAGTTACAAATTGTTATATTTGTATATATTTGTTTGCTTCACTGTCGATAGCGTCATATTTTACGTATTCCACAGAATGATTATCATCGAATCTTACATCACATTAAGATTAACAAAAGCATAGCTAACCAAGGAACTTAACATATTACCCCAAATTGTCATCATTTGTCTGTACATGTTTATGATGTCTGCAGCATTTATTGAAATGTAAGGTAGTTTCAGTTATATACGAGCAAACTTGTCGAAATATGTTACTAATAATGGTTTCTTTTTCCACAGACATGCTACTGAAATTTAATAACTGAACTGTTCAAAAGCAAAGTAGTGTAGTAAAATGGATATCAAAAAGGAAGTCAAAGAAGAGTATAGTTTCCTGGAACTTTGCTCACAGAATGAGGGAGACTGTTGTTCGAAAGACTATTTAAAGAAAGTTAAGAGTGAAACTGTGACAAGAGGCAGTGACTGTGATACAGATATAAAACTAGAAATTGAAGCTGAACTTTCCAACTCATGTTTATGGAATGAACCTTTTTCAGAACACCATGTTATGACATGTAATGAAAACAACCAAAACTGTGAAATTGACTCTAAGATAAAAATTAAAGAAGAAGAGTGTTTGTTAGAAACAACTTTGACTAAAACTCAGGATATTTCTGATAATAGTAAGGTAAGTTCAGATGCAGATAAAGTGCATCACTATTCTTTTTTTCTGTATAGTCTCCAATGTGCAATACTAACATATATTTTATAAGTGAATATTATAGAAAGAAAGCCTTAGAAAGAATTTTTCAGATTACATCACTGCAGTATGACTAATAACAGTGGTCAACAAAATGAGGGCGAATTTACTCATTACAAATACAAAACCATTATTCCGTAGTAAATTTTCATGCTGATTTCAAATTTGTTTAGCTTTGCTGTATCCCATCACATTTCAGGGATATGGATTGGTGGAAATTAAATAAATCCTACAGATATTGCATATTCTAATACGGCTTACGAAACATGTTCTGATACAAAGATTCATTTAAAAACATGGTGTGTGTGACTGTTTCTTGTATGATTTGTTCATTAAATCCCTGTACAGCATCTAGCTAAAGTCAGAAGCATATGACAATACCACAAACCTTGGTAACAATTTTCTATACATTCAATGTAAGCATCCAAAAGCTTCTGCACTTCATTTATATAATCAGGAAATCTCTAGGAAATTCATGCAAAGCAACTCTAAAAACTATTGAATACACAGAAAATGAAGATAGTTACAGTGGAGTAATAAATATTATACAAATAAAAATATTTGCTAATTAACTTCCACTTATCTTAAGAAGCTGATGTTAATACTTCTATCTTCTTTATACAAAATCAATTTCATGGACATTTGCCCACATCTTCAGTCAACACACTTCATTGTCAAGGATACCATGTACTTTATTACCAACATCTGAAGACGAAACAAACCTAAAAACAGAATCAGTTGCCGGAATGTCAAAATTCATTACACAATTTTTATTTTTTCCCACACTATTAAATCTATGGGAACATTTAATTGTTTTAATAATTTAACTTCCAAATTATTTCATATTCTTAATTTAAAAAAGAAATTATATAATTTGCATTTGAACCAAAATAAATTAAACCCAGTTATTAAAAATAATAAAGATACTGCTGTTAATTTATAAAATTCTAACCTTAATGAAAAAGAGTTAAATTTTTTAAATCAAGGTTTAAAAACGGGTGTAGATTTTTCAAAAAATATAGATGATTATATTGCAGATATAGAAATTGCTAGTGAAAATTTAAATGGAAATAATAAATATTTGATTAAATTAAACTGTATAAAATATTGCAAAATTTAGATAAATACAAACCAAAAAGAAATAATAATAATAATAATAATAATAATAATAATAATAATAATAATAATAATAATAAACATATTAAATCAATAAGATTTAATTTTCTCCAAAGTGGATAAAGGTAATAGAATTGTAATTTTAGATAAATTAGATTATATCAATAGATTAAACCTTTTACTGTAAGGTGTAGATTTTATAAAGATTAATAAAATCTTGTATTACAAATTTTAATAAAATGCTTAATGAAGTGAAAGTTACATCAGACAAAGAAAAACATTTTGTAAAGGTTAGTATTCCTGTTTTACCTAGAATTTATGCCCTTCCTAAAATTTATAAGCCCGGAAATAAAATGACACCTATTGTTAATTGTATGAACTCACCAACTTACAATTTAGCAAAATGGTTACACAAAATATTTAGTAATTTTGATAAATTTGAAAGTTTAAGTATTAAAAATTATTTTGAACTAATAAAAAAAGATTGATAGTGTTGTTGTTGACTAATGGCACTGGGGATTAGTTGATTTGCATCATTTTCCCACTAGCTTCCCAATATAAAGCCTGTAGGTTCCCACTTTTGAGACCATTACATTTGTCCAAATGGTGTTTGTTCATGACGACATCCTCTTTAAAGATAGTACACTTGGGTGTAGGTATGCAGTGTAGTTTTTAAAGGTGTTCTGCAAGACAATCATGGCCAGTTTCCATTCTAAACAGGGCCACTGCAGTTTTTCTTGGTAGTTTTTGTATGTCAGTTTTGTCTCCAATGTTCTTATAATCCTTGTGTTTTAGTTTATCTTCTTCATCAAGTCTCTGCTGTCTTTTAAAATGTAGCTTAATGTTGTTTAATTGTTTATTAATTTCAGTTTGTCTTACAGGTTTTATATTTTGAATTGCACCTTTTATTGCTAGTTGGTCAGCATGTTCATTACCTAAAAGTCCAACGTGGGCTGGAATCCATTGCAGGGGGACATGGTCATTCCTCCAGCATTCCAAAACAGCACTGAAAAGTGCTCTTCTTTTGTATTAGAAAGCATGCCTGCATTATAGTCCATTTAGCGTTATCCAGGTAACACCACGTGGAGGCGGACTATGTTGTTCCCCTTGATAGTGTTGTATTATCTAAAACTGATAAACTTATTTCTTTTGATGTAACTGCCTTATTTCCTAGTATTCCTAGAGAAAAAATTTTAATTTATTTAAAAAAAGTGGTTGAATTCAATAAATTTACATGAGGACTTAATAGTTGATTTTGTTAAACTTACTGATTTTTATTAATTTTTAGATGAGTCGTATTTATTACACATCTGCTTCACTTTCGTACCTATTTTGAGGACATGTTTCGCAAATCATCGTTTGCATCTACGGCTCTTATGCGACTAAAGCTTGATCCAGCGGTGTGGGTAATTCTGGGGTTGCTGCTGCCATCTGTTGATTTAGTGATAAACTTAAATGTGGGATTCTCTTCTGGCGGGATTTCAAAGTTCATAAGTTGGTTTTTATGTTTTTCTATGTATATCCTCTCCCATATGACGAGTTCACTATGTTTTTGTATGTATTTTAGTAATTCTGTGCTATCTTCAATTTCATGATTTTCAGACCAGAAATGAGCTGCTATTGCGGACTTATCAATATTTTTGTATCTTAAGTGCCTGAAGTGTTCTTTCTTTCTAGTGCCTATGTTTCTTTTTGTCCTCCCTATGTAAATTTTTTCACAGTCTTTACACTTAATCTTGTAAATGCCTGACTTTTCCTCTGGTTTTATCTTATCAGTATTATTACTGTGAAGTAGGTTTTTAATGTTGTAATTGTTTTTTGGTGCCAATGTTATATTGTATTTCTTGAATATTTTTTGGAACTTTTTTGTGGCCCAGGGGTGGTAAGTAAATTTAGCAAATCTAATTTCTTGTTTTATTGATGTGAGAGCTGTGATCTGTTTTAATCTCTTTTGAAGTTTGAATGATTTTAGTTTTTTATCTACAAGGTTTTTTCCATATCCATTTTTAATTGCAGTTTTTAAGATTTGATGGTATTCGTTTTGATATTCTTGTTGGCTGAGGGGTAGATTTACTAATCTGTGTGTGAGACTGTTGATGGTGGCATGTTTGTGTGGAATTGGGTTGAAACTATTTGCTTTGATGTAATTATCTGTGTGTGTTGCTTTTCTATGGATGCCAAATTCTAGTTTTTCATGCTTTTTTTGATTTTAAGGTCTAAAAAAGGTAGAGTACAGTCCTCTTCAGTTTCCACTGTGAATTGTATGCTGGGTTCTTGCAGGTTAAGTAGTTTCAAAGCATCATCTATTTGTTTGTAGGGCACTATTGCAAAGATGTCGTCTACGTATCTGTACCATGTTTTAAACATATGAGGGAAGGCTTTAGTTATATGTGTTTCGAAAAAGCTCATGTATAGATTGGCCAAAAATGGTGATAGCGGGCTTCCCATAGCTAGTCCTGAAATTTGTTTATAATATTTTCCATCGAAGACAAAATAATTTTGATGTATACATATTTCAGTCATTGCCAAATATTCTTCTATTGCATTGGCATCTAGGTTTATAGAATTTAGCCATTTTTTCAGTTGAATCAAAAGTTTGTCTAATGGAATGCTAGGGAAGAGGGAGCGGACATCAAGGGATACTAAAGTGTCATGAGGTTTTAGTTTAAGATTTTGAATTTTTTCTACCAGGTCTAAAGAGTTTTTTATGCTCAGAGTATGGAATTGTGGAAAGGACTGAAATTTTTTGGACAGCCATTTTGCCAGAAGGTAAGTAGGAGTGTTTATATTATTTACAATGGGTCTCATGGGTATGTTGGGTTTGTGTATTTTAGGCAAACCATATAGTCTTGCAAGGGTAGGGTTGTCCGGTTTGATAGTTTTTTGTTCTGCAGTTGTTAAAATTTTACTATTAATGATGGTTTTTTGTACATCTTTTATGCATCAGTTGAGTGGATTAGAATCTATTTCCTGGAATTCTTTTTGTTGTAGTAGCTCTAACATTTTTTGCTTGTATGTAGCTGTATCTAAGATTACTATTTTGTTCCCTTTATCAGCCCTTGAGAAGATTACATCCTTTTTCCTTAAAGATTTAACTATCTGAATTTGTTTCAAATGTTTTCCTGGCTTTTTATTTATTAAGTTTTCCAATATAGGAGCTACAACAAAAAGAATTCCAGGAAATAGATTCTAATCCACTCAACCGATGCATAAAAGATGTACAAAAAACCATCATTAATAAAAAAAATTTAACAACTGCAGAACAAAAAACTATCAAACCGGACAACCCTACCCTTGCAAGACTATATGGTTTGCCTAAAATACACAAACCCAACATACCCATGAGACCCATTGTAAATAATATAAATACTCCTACTTACCTTCTGGCAAAATGGCTGTCCAAAAAATTTCAGTCCTTTCCACAATTCCATACTCTGAGCATAAAAAACTCTTTAGACCTGGTAGAAAAAATTCAAAATCTTAAACTAAAACCTCATGACACTTTAGTATCCTTTGATGTCCGCTCCCTCTTCCCTAGCATTCCATTAGACAAACTTTTGATTCAACTGAAAAAAATAGCTAAATTCTATAAACCTAGATGCCAATGCAATAGAAGAATATTTGGCAATGACTGAAATATGTATACATCAAAATTATTTTGTCTTCGATGGAAAATATTATAAACAAATTTCAGGACTAGCTATGGGAAGCCCGCTATCACCATTTTTGGCCAATCTATACATGAGCTTTTTCGAAACACATATAACTAAAGCCTTCCCTTATATGTTTAAAACATGGTACAGATACGTAGACGACATCTTTGCAATAGTGCCCTACAAACAGATGATGCTTTGAAACTACTCAACCTGCAAGAACCCAGCATACAATTCACAGTGGAAACTGAAGAGGACTGTACTCTACCTTTTTTGGACCTTAAAATCAAAAAAAGCAATGAAAAACTAGAATTTGGTATCCATAGAAAAGCAACACACACAGATAATTACATCAAAGCAAATAGTTTCAACCCAATTCCACACAAACATGCAACCATCAACAGTCTCACACACAGATTTGTAAATCTATCTCTCAGCCTGCAAGAATATCAAAACGAATGCCATCAAATCTTAAAAACTGCAATTAAAAATGGATATGGAAAAAACCTTGTAGATAAAAAACTAAAATCATTCAAACTTCAAAAGAGATTAAAACAGATCACAGCTCTCACACCAATAAAACAAGAAATTAGATTTGCTAAATTTACTTACCACCCCTGGGCCACAAAAAAGTTCCAAAAAATATTCAAGAAATACAATATAACATTGGCACCAAAAAACAATTACAACATTAAAAACCTACTTCACAGTAATAATACTGATAAGATAAAACCAGAGGAACTGTCAGGCATTTACAAGATTAAGTGTAAAGACTGTGAAAAAATTTACATAGGGTTGACAAAAAGAAACATAGGCACTAGAAAGAAAGAACACTTAAGGCACTTAAGATACAAAAATATTGATAAGTCCGCAATAGCAGCTCATTTCTGGTCTGAAAATCATGAAATTGAAGATAGCACAGAATTACTAAAATACATACAAAAACATAGTGAACTCGTCATATGGGAGAGGATATACATAGAAAAACATAAAAACCAACTTATGAACTTTGAAATCCCGCCAGAAGAGAATCCCACATTTAAGTTCATCACTAAATCAACAGATGGCAGCAGCAACCCCAGAATTACCCACACCGCTGGATCAAGCTTTAGTTGCATAAGAGCCGTAGATGCAAACGATGATTTGCGAAAATGTCCTCAAAATAGGTACGAAAGTGAAGCAGATGTGTAATAAATACGACTCATCTAAAAATTAATAATTTTTCGCTTCACTGTGGTGTTCCAATACAGTTAAATCTCGATTTACTTATTTTTGTTTGGATCAAAATTTTTTCAACAAACTTCTGGCTTAGCAATGGGTAATCCTCTTTCACCTTTTCTTGCTGATCTTTTTATGAGTTTTTTCGAAATGCAAGTCACTAAAGCTTTTCCTTTGATTTTTAAAACATGGTGTAGATATGTTGATGATATTTTTGCTATTGTTCCTGAAAAACAAATTAATGATGCTTAAAAATTACTAAATTTACAAGATAAAGCTATAAAATTCACATTAGAAACTGAAATTAATTAATTTCTTCCTTTTCTAGATTTGAAAATAATAATAAATAATAACAAATTAGATTTTGGTATTTATAGGAAATCTACTCATATTGATAATTACATAAAAAATAAAAGTTTTAACCCTTTTTCACATAAATTTGCTGTTTTTAATAGTTTGATTTATAGATTAATAAATATACCCCTGAATAAAAAAGAGTTTAATAAAGAATATAAACATATTATTTATACTGCTTTAATTAATGGTTTTAATAAAGATTTTCTTCAAAGGAAGATTGAAAAATTTAAATATCAAAAAACTATTAATGATATTTCTACTCTTAAAAAAATAAAAGATGATTATAAATTTAAAAAATTTACTTACCATCCTTGAGTTAATAAATATTTTCAAATTTTTTTTAAAGAAGTTGGTATAACTTTAGTTCCTCAAAATAAATATAGTATTAAAAATGTATTACAAGTTTCTAAAAAAAAAGATAAAATTCCTAATAATAAAAAATCTGGTATTTATCAATTTAATTGTTTAGATTGTGATCAGGTTTATATTGGAAAGACGAAACGTAGTTTGAAAACCAGAAAGAAAGAACATTTTCGTAACATTAGATATAAACAAATTGATAAATCGGCCATAGCAGGTCATTTAACCATGAAATAAATCCCGAAGTTAAATTATTAAAAGAATTAAATGTTCCCATAGATTTAATAGTGTGGGTAAAAAATATTTATTTTAAAAAATAAAAATTGCGTAATGAATTTTTACATACCGGCAATTGATTCTGTTTTTAGTTTTGTTTCGTCTTCAGATGTTGGTAATACGTAAATACATGGTATCCTTGACACGAAGTGTGTTGACTGAAGATGTGGGCAAATGTTCATGAAATTGATTTTGTATAAAGAAGATCAACTTCTTAAGATAAGTGGAAGTTAATTAGCAAATATTTGTATTTGTATAAAATCTAAAAACTATTATTTAATAATTTATAGCTGTTTTTATTCTTTTATCTTATAACAGTTTTTGTTTTCACAGAAAAACATGATTACTAAAACGTGATACTAAAAGTATTTCCATGTTTGTGCCCCTCTTTGTCAAGATAAGTCTCAAGAAGCGAATCATGTCATTTATAAGTGAATTGTTCTGTTACAGGATGGAATAGATCAAGACTGTTATTCCATTAAAGAACCAAGGTAAGTCCTTTTGATAATTCTATTTGTACCAATTATTTATTTTCCTCCATATTGCTTGTTAGTGTTAGATTCATAACTGTTCAATGATCATAAGTAATATAACACAGTTCTTTTATCAAGTTCTATCAGTGCCTAATCTCACACACATTGTCATATTCCTTGTTAGTATTACATATGGAGATATTTGTATATTTAGTGCATACCAAATAAACGGCCAATGTGCCATCCTGACATGGTAGCTCAATGGATAAGAGCGACTGGACAGAAACCAGGAGATCCATGGTTCAAATCCCAGCCTTGGCATTGAATTTTTCATGTTGACTCTATATATTTAGATCCTTAGCCTATACATGGCTAGTGTGAAGAAATGATTTATTTCCTCAATTAACTAAAATAATAAGAGTTAAATGATAAAGCCTGGGCCTCAAGTACTTACAATAGTAAACCACCACAAACGGTGTATCTCGAATGACAGCCCCTACTGCTTTACCAGAAAAAGATATGAGTCAGTTGGAAGTGTAATGTCAGGATGGCATGTCAGCCATGGTAGCTCTATGGGTAAGAGTGACTTGATGGAAAACAGGAGATCCATGGTTCAAATCCCAGCCATGGCATTGAATTTTTCATGTTGACTATCAAAAACCTTAGCCTATACATGGCTAGTATGAAGAAATGATAAATTTCCATCAATTAACCAAAATAATAAGGGGTAGAGCCAGACTGAAAAATTCAATGCCATAGCCGGGATTTGAACCACGGATCTTCTAGTTTCAGTCTGGCTCTACCCCTTCATACTGTGTCCTACACATGGCTAGTGTGAAAGAACAATTAATTTCCATTAATTGTACCTAATAGTGGTCTGAACTATAAAGCCCGGACCTTAAAGTACTTCTACCATTGTAAGTTGCCATTAAGGTAGTTGTCTTTCGTGTTTATGAGAACTGCTAGTGGTTGACTGGGGAAAACATGAGAATTTAATGTCATGTTGGCCATAGTAGCTCAATGGTTTAGAGCAGCTGGACAGAGACCAAAAGATCCGTGGTTCAAAACCTGGCTATGGCATTGAATTTTTCAGTCTGGCTCTGCCCTTTCATAGTGTGTCCTACACACGGCTAGTGTGAAAGAACAATTAATTTCCATAAAATAATAAGATTGATTATTCAAAAAAACTTTTTAAAACACTTCTCAAACTGTAAAAACACTTAAGCTCCACTTACTTTTTCAAAATATTGATGAAGCTCCACTGTTTATAAATACTTCTATTTATAGTCTTATTATTAAAGATTGATTATGTTCACAGTTTAACCAAGATAATGTTTTGAATTAGGTAAACAATACTGTGTTACTTCTATTACAATGTTTTAAATTAGTATTACCAGATCACTGCACATGCTTTTTTATTCAAGTTATTTTCTCATCCCTCTGTTCTGGTAATTACTGATTATATTATTTTCAAATTTCAGTGTTTACAAAGTGGATGATTCCAGGAATCCATCAGATTTATTCTTCAATGAAAACTTGCAAAATGACATAAGCTTTAATGTGAAAAAGAATAATCCTGAGAGTAAGAGAAAATGTCAACTTCAGGGAATTCATAATATAAATGTATCTTCAATTGAATCAAATGTTCACTTAGAAACACCTGATGGGGAAATTGTCAGCATTCCTCAGCAGAGCAGCACACAAAATATCAATAAGAAGTATTCTAAGTCAGTCAGCAGCCAGCAGTACAGAAAGTCTTACAAATGTGACACTTCTGATAAACATTGTAATTATTCTGCTAGTAAAGAAGCAAATAAGTGTGATGTTAGGGACAAAAAACATAAATTGGACAAAAACTCATGGAGGTGTGACATTTGTAACAAAACTTTTACAGCTTTGTCAAATCTGAAAAGACACGAATTGATTCACTACGACATAAAGAAATACAAATGTGAAATTTGTAATAAGGAGTTTACTCAATCGTCAAGTTTGAAAAGACACAAATGGATTCATGATGGCTTAAAGAAACACAAATGTGAAATTTGTAACAAACGGTTTACGCGGTTATCAGGTTTGAAAACACACAAATTAATACATGATGGCCTAGAGTCACTCAAATGTGACATTTGTAATAAGGAGTTTACTCGGTTATCAGGTTTGAAAACACACAAATTTTATCATGATGCCGTAAAGCAAAAAAAATGTGACATTTGTAATAAGGAGTTTACTCGGTTATCACATTTGAAAACACATAAAATGAATCATGATGGCATAAAGCCATACAAATGTGACATTTGTAATAAGGGGTTTACTGACTCATCACATTTGAAAAGGCACAAATTGATCCATGATGACATAAAGCCACATATATGTGACATTTGTAATAAGGGGTTTATTGACTCATCAGCTTTGAAAACACACAAATTGATTCATGAAGGCCTAAAGCCATATAAGTGTAATATTTGTAATAAGGAGTTTACTAAGTCAACAGGTTTGAAAAGGCATAAATTCATTCATGATGACATAAAACCATACAAATGTGACATTTGTAATAAGGGATTTAATAAGTTATCAGGTTGCAAAATACACAAAATGATTCATTATGGCATCAAGCCACACAAATGCGATGTTTGTAACAAGGCTTTTACAACCTCATCAGGTTTGAAAACCCACACATTGATTCATCATGGCATAAAAGCACACAAATGTGACATTTGTGATAAGGCATTTACTCGGTTATCGGGTTTGAAAACCCATAAAGTAATTCATAACAGCATAAAACCACACAAATGTGACATTTGTGATAAGGGGTTTAATAAGTTATCAGGTTTGAAAACACACAAGTTGTTTCATTATGGCATCAAGCCACACAAATGTGATGTTTGTAACAAAGCTTTTACAACTTTATCGTGGTTGAAAAAACACAAATTAATTCATAAGCGCAATGTAGCTCTACATGTGTATCATTTGTAATAAGGTTAGATTGTATAACTTTGAAAATCACAAACTTATACATGAGGGTAGCACAGTGGTTTCATTTGCGGCTCCCATGCAAAGGGTCCCAAGTTCGATTCGCAGCTCTGGGTGGGGTGGCAATTTTAAGTTGGTCCTATCGATGCCTTCAGCTCTGTCTAGCACATGTGAAGTGCGCCATGTGCCCAGCGTGGTTCGCAGTCCACGGTATAAGCTGTAGGTCTTCTTGCCTCACCGTTATCTTCACTATCACCCTACCATTGTAGGTAATGAACACTGCCCTCAGGGTGCCTCCACCTGAGAAATGGGTCTGGTCAACACGTGGTGGGGCCAGGTTGCACGGAAGGCCAAGGTTACTCTGTGGGGAGTGTTGGAAACCAACCAACATGAGAATATAAAGTCATACAAGTATATTTGTAACAATTTTGTGAAATCAAATATTTCAATAGAATATAATATGAGGTACGTCCAGAAAGCAAGTTCTGTTTGGTATTAAAATTAAATTGTGTACAGATACAGAAAAAGTATGTTTTGCAAAAAATTCTACAACTCTTAAACTACTTTCCCACATAACTGCTGAAATTTTGCAGGCATTTGTCATAGCAAGGCACAAGTTTTTGTAAACCTTCTTCATTGAAATTTGTTGCCTGTGTCTTCAACCAGTTGGAAACATTTTCTTTCACCTCTTCGTCATTGTTGAAGTGTTGACCGGCAAGGAAAGATTTGAGATGCAAAAACAGATGAAAGTTGCCAGGAGCGAGCTCAGGGCTATACGGGGGGGGGGGGGGGGGGGGTGGTGGTCAAACACATCCCTGTAGGATGTTTTTTGTCGCATTTGCAGTGTGTGGTCATGCGTTGTTGTGAAGAAACACAACACCTTTTGACAGCCAATAAATTTCAATTGGTTTCACTTTCCTAGCATTCAGAAAATGAATGACAGATCTGATTTCACAAGCGGCAGGATTTTCAATCAACACCAACATTGTAAAAAAGCTTAACAAAGCTGACAGCGATCTCACAATGGCACACGTTTCTTCTCCATGACACAGAGCGTCTACCGTACATGTGCGGAACTGCAATCGCAGCGCTGCAGCGGAGATAAATTGAAACAGAACTTACTTTCTGGATGCCCCTTGTAATTTGTTACAAACTTTACTTACCTTTTCAACAAGTTATAAATTCGTCAGAACACTTGGGACTTGTTCTGCAAACGTATTATCAGTATCTTGAGCTAAGATAATTGCTTCAGTTGTCATTGGCTGCTAATAAGCAACTCAGCGTAAGGTGTTGATAATACATTTAGAAGCTAGACCTGAATGTTATGAGGAATTTATAATTGCTTCAAGGGAGAAGTGAAGTTGTTAACAAATAATTAAATATTATTGTAATATTTTATTGCTTCATTGTTTCCAGGTTAAGCTCTTGCATACCATTTGTGAAATCAAGTTTCATGAATCTCTTGGAATAATAAAGATATGAAGTCACACAACGATAAATTTTTAACTAGGCTTTTACTCAGTTGTAAAATTTTAAAACAATTAGATTCATAAGGAGAAAACAGTAATGTTTGTGAACAGATATGTATTATTTTTCAGATTTTGTAACATGTAACAATCGTAAAAGAGAGTGGTGACGTGAGAAGTATTCCACTCTTCTTCATCATCAGTCCTCAACAGTTAATTTGTTATGCAGTTTCAGTGTTTTCTATTGATTGTGTAACTTTGATTAATTTGTAGATAATACAGTCAACAATGAAGAAAGGCAAACATTTTGGTCTCTATGCTTTCTTTGCCACATGCACTTGTCCATCTTCTCTAACCCCAACAACCGGTCTTAATCACCAATCCATTGTTGTCACAAAAGTACACCAATTTATTTCCCTCCTCATTTCCTATATTTTAGAATGTTAATAACGTACCTTGTCACCCCAAACACCTATTTTTTCCGTAATTTCTAATTCTCTTTCTTTTAAATATCACCTAGCATCATGCAGTTGTAAAATACCAAGGTTCATAACGCACTTCCCTTTACTACTGTCTATTGCCATTCTGAAAGAAACCTAAAATTTTGGAGTTTGATCTTGGTTCTGAGTTTCCTGCCCACGTTGCTAGGTAAAACTGTATTTGTACTGTTACCTCTCTTCCAGTGGTGGCTCATATTTTATTACAGAAATCGATGCGTACATCAATGTTCTATGCAAGTTCAAGGCCATTAAATATAGACAGCAGGAAATGTTAAATTTTTTGGTATCCATCTCCAACCGAACCTACAGTTCACAACACACTATTGGAAAGTACATTCGACATTAAACAAATTGAAATCATTTTCTTGCATAATGGCTCCACATCATTGGGGCATGAACCCCAGGATTCTGCTATGACTACTCCCGTCACTGATCTATTCCCATCTAGAATATGATCTGCGTGACTTTCTATCCGCTCCTGGACAACATTGCAGCACCCCACGTACAGAAACAGATGACCTTCACATATCTTCTTTTAAAAATCACACTGTAGAATATCGTTTGTGCAAAATAGGCTGCCGGTTCATTTCCAATTTTTACTTGGCATCACGTACAAGTCCTACTGGGCCTAATGGTACTCACTAAGGATCAGAGAAGGTATGGGAAGACGCAGAGGGAGCAGTTGGTACTTCCCATGAGTAAGATCCCGGAAGTCTTAGAGGAAGTGCACACCGGTACTTCAGGAAGACACCTGGGAGAAAACCGAACGGTTGACAAACTCCGACAGTGCTACTACTGGCTCAGACTCCGAGCAGAGGCTGTGAGATGGTGCCGTCAATGTCACGTGTGCACGGCGAGTCGCAGCCACCAGACTAGGAGCCGAGGTCGCATGCAGTAGTACAACGTTGGAGTGCCATTCGAACGGATCGCCGTCGAAATAGCTGGACCATTCCCAGTATTCAACTGAGGCAACAAGTACCTGATGGTCGTGGACTACTTCACCAAGTGGCCGGAGGTGTATGCCATCCTGAACCAGGAGACGAAGAGAATTACAGACTGTCTCGTGGAGCAAGTGTTCTGCCAATTTGGAGTGCCGTTAAGAGCTCCACAGCGACCAGGGTACCCATTTTGAGTCTCACCTGATGAAGGAGGCACTGGAAAGACCTGGGATGAACAAGACCCGCACAACACCTCTACGTCCCCAGTCGGATAGCATGGTCGAAAGGTACATCAAGACCTTAGAAGAACACCTGAGGAAGGTCGTGGCCAGCCATCAGCGAGACTGGGACGTCAAGGTGCCACTGTTCTTGCTGGCCTACTGCTCGTCAACACACGACAACATTAGGATGATGCCAGGCAGCTTAATGTTCGGCTGAGAGTTACGCCTCCCTTGTGACCTGGCTTTTGGAAGCCCCCCGGATGCAAAACAGCCAGCAACTGAGTGTGTGGAGAACCTGGTGGACCATCTCCACGACCTGCACGAGATGGCTCCTCAGAACATCCAGTAGGTGAGCGGCCGCATGAAGACCCAATACGACATGCAAGCCAACAGCCGAGGGTTCCAGCAAGGTGACCTGGTCTGGTTGTATCACGCTACTCGGACCAAGGGATGCTGCTCGATACTTCAACAGCCGTGGCAAGGACTGTACCGGTTGTTGAAGAGGAATAACGACGTGGTCTACTGCATTCAGAAGGTGCCCCGAGGGAAGATGGTGGTACACCTGGATCGTCTGGCCTGCTACGATGGTACTGTTCTGGACGACCAGCCTTGAGGAGGGAGCAGTGTCACCCGATCGTCGAAGTAGCGACATAACCAGCTGGCAGGAAAGAAAAGGACGGATAGCACGATCGCCTGTTGAGTGAAGAGATGGGGTGGGGAGAGAAAGAGCCACGGTCGTGAGAGTCCGAAAGACTTCGTGAATGGTCGAGAAACTTCTCCAATTTGTGATTAGTGTATAAAAGTGAGTGCAGTGGACGAGTTCAGGCAGTTCCAGCAGGAAGCCCAAAAGAGTGAAGTTGCTAGTGAGCAGGTGCAGACAGCCTGGAAGATTGCGTGTGTGTGTGTTATGTCATTTTGCTATTGGCAGAGCTGTACAAGTGTATTTCAATGGAAATAAAGAACATTTTGAATTTCTGCAAATTGGACTTTTAATTCTACGAACCCACAAAGTCACAACATATAATCCAATGGGCTCTTAACGACTGCCTTCATCACTTCTCCCATTCTCTGGGCCAATTTGTAAGGCTATATTTAGATTAGTCACCAGAACATGAACAGGATTACAAATATAAATTTTCCGTTACGAAATATGCAGCTACCAATGTAAATGAGAAGCAAAATTTGCTGGATTGGTGGTGTTCCTTTGGTTATGCTAAATCTATGTATGTTATTCGTATGTTTGTGGACTTGAATGCACCTGTGCAAGATGCAAAGTGGAGACTGACATCTTTAAGGAAAAATCTTAGATGAGGTGTAGTCTCAGATTATTCCACTTTTTAAAACCTGTTTGTTTGTTTTTGTTCATTTGGTCCTATCACAATGAACACATCATACAGAAAACAGCCTCACCAAATCAACATAAATCATTTTAACTACCATCACCATACATAGAACATGCTTTTTTTATTCTTGTTCAAACTAAAAACTTCAATACTTTTAAGCGTATGTTATTATACGAATTAAGGTTAGCTGGGTAAAGAGAACACAGTACTTACAGTTTTCATTCTAATGAAAATAAACCATCACATATAAAGATGCAGTGTCTAAATCATTGTCTCTATCTCCTGTGCCGTGGCCTTTATGTATGTACATGTCTGAGTTAGCTTATGCATTTAATTTGAAGAAGTTGCCACTCCATCAGTCCACAGCTCCTGAGCCCGGAAAATTAGACTCTTCAAATTAGACTCCGGCTGTGAAAGCTTACGATTATTCATTTAACTTTGTGAGTTTTAAATCCTCTAAAATATAGAATGAAAAGAAGTATTTCAGAAAGTGGAGTGCCATTGTTACTCAAATTAGGCAAGTGAGTCAACCTTGTATATACTTTTCTCCACTTACAAGTTTTTTATGAAGACCAGTTTCTGGGGACTTCTCCCCTATCGTCAGTTCTGTGGTTGACTGATGATGCATCCGGTGTCTGCATCTGGCTTGGTGTCGTGCTGCCATCTAATGTCCTGGTAAGTTTGATGACGTCATCAACCGCGGGAATTTCAAAATTCATCAAGAGGTCCTGTTTCTTCGTAATAAATATGTTTTCCCAAATCTGTAGTTCCGGAGGTTTCTTTGCCTGTTTGATCAGTTCTATTTCTTGTTTTATGTTGTGATTCTCAGACCAAAAGTGATGTGCTACGGCCGACTTGTCCATTTGTTTGAATTTAATATTTCTGAAGTGTTCTTTCATTCTTGTTCCTAGATTCCTTTTGGTCTTACCAATGTATATCTTGTCACAATTCTGGCAGCTCATTTGGTAAATGCCTGATAATTGAGTTTTCGGTCGGATGGTTTAGTAAGTTGCGGATGTTGTGTTTGTTCTGAGGGACTAATTTTATGTTGAAGCTCTTAAATATCTTTTCAAATTTTTTGAAGTATTTTGGATGAAATGTAAATTTTCCATATCTGGTGTTTGGGTTTTCTAGTTTTTTTAACGTAGTAATGTCCCTTAAGTTTTTGTTTCTTTTGTGTCTGTAGATCAGTTTTTTGATGAAATTTGTGTTATAGTTGTTCAGTTCGGCAACCTGGTGTATGTGAGCGTACTCCTGTTCATATTCTGTTTTTGTTAGCAGAATGTTGATTAATCTGTGAACTAAACTATGGAATACTGCATATTGATGTTGTACTGGGTTGAATGGGTTGCATTTAATGTAATTGTCAACATGTGTTGCTTTTCGGTATATTCCAAATTGTAATCCTGTTGGTGTTCTCAAATTGTAATCCTGTTGGTGTTCTAATGATTTTCAAATCTAGAAAAGGTAGCCATTCATCCTGCTCTACTTCAATGGTGAAAACTATGGATTTTTCTTGTAGGTTTAGCAACTTTATTGCATCCTCGGTTTGTCTTCTATGGACTATAGCAAACACATCGTCGACATATCTATGCCAACATTTGAAAATATGTGGAAAGGCTTTAGTAATGTGTGTTTCCAAATTACTCATGAACAGATTAGCTAGTAATGGTGAAAGAGGGTTACCCATGGCCAAGCCTGCTGTTTGTTGGAAGATCTTGTTGGAGAACGTGAAGCTGTTTTGTTCAATACATAGGGTGGTTAATTTGATGTATTCCTCTATTTTATCATCCGCAACGTTGCTTTTGGATAACCAGTCTTTCATCAATTTTGGAATTTTTTCTACTGGTATGCTCGTGAATAGAGATCTGATATCAAAGGACACAATCACCTCTTCAGTTTTTATAATTGTGTTTTCAATTTTCTTTACTAAATCAAATGAATTCTTTATGCTTAGAGATTCAAACTTTTCAAACTTGTCAAATTCTTCCACCAACCATTTTGCCAGTTTGTAAGTTGGGGCATCTATATTGTTAATAATGGGTCGCATGCTGTGGTCTGTCTTGTGAATCTTAGGTAGGCAGTATAATTTTGGCAAATTAGGGTTGTTTACAATTATGCTATTTTTCATCTTATGTGGCACTATGGTATTTTCTTTAATTGCTTTTTTGGTGGTTTCTATGTATTTCTTTAATGGGTTTCTGGTTAGGGTTGTATATTCTGGATTTTGTAGTAGATGTTCGACTCGTTGGTTGTAATCATTTCGGTCCATAATGACTACCATGTTTCCTTTGTCTGCTTTCAGATATAAAACTGGTTTTTGGTTCAATGTTTGAATAGTTTCTTTATAGTTATTTTCCTGTCCGAATGTCATCCCCTTGAGAATTTCTAAGCATTTTGATTTAACTAATGTTTTTTCACTACCATTTTCCAAAAAGTTCGAGGTTATGGTGACATCAGCGATGTAATCGTCTAAATTGCCCGAGTTGCCGACAAAAGTTTTAAAACCTTTGTTTAAAAATTTTAACTCTTTTTCAGTGAAAGTTTGGGAAGAGATGTTGACTACATTGTCTGGTGTTTCTGTGACACGGCGGTACTGGTTGCGTGGGTTTCTCGTGGGTCTCCTTAAGCGTAATTTCCGTACTTTCGATTTAAGAATCTGTGGTTTTTCTTTTATGTTCAATTTCAATATGTCGTGTAATTTTGTTTCAAAATGTGTCCAAATTATGTGTCCAAGTTCTTGAGCTAGTTTTATGTGTAGGTAGTTCCTTCTATATTAATCTGTTGCAACGTTATGTATTGTTTAGATCTTTCGGAAATCATAGCTTTCTTTTCTAAACTTCGTTGTCTGTCGTCTGCTAGGTTAAGTAATAATGAAACTGCCCGCCTCAGTAGCGTAGATGGCAGCATCTGCCTCACGTTCAAGAGGTCCCGAGTTTGAATCTCGGTCAGTGTGATGTCAGGTAGCTCTAAGCTCCATGAACCCTGGGCCCATTGGAGCATCATTTCACCCATTCCATTCATCATCCGATATGACTTAAAAAGTTAAAGGACGTAAATTAAAAAGAAACGGAAACCGTAGCAAGTTATTGCCAACTGTGTTTTGAAGGTCAGTCAAAATGTTGCCAACACTTTAATAATAATAGTAATAAACCACACATGCATCAAAGCCTCCTGCGGCCTGTGCCAATCTTTAAACTATTATAGTAAAGAATACAACTTATCAAAGTATTTGATTCTTGCATGTTCTCGAATCCTAAATACTAGTATTGGACAAAATAGAATTTGTACAATAATCGAATAATTGTAAGAATCTAAACCATCTAAACTTACATTCCAAAGCAAGTTTTCGGATGTTACAGATTATTCCAAAGCAAGTTTTCGGATGTTACAGATTAATTCAACATGCTTCTGAATAGACTGAATTGAGTACACAGAACACCAACAGAATAGAAAATCAATTCAGAGCTGGTTTCAAATTTCCAACTTGCTGTTCCAACATATTTGAGAACTAGCTGGGAACATTTGACAAGTGAAATAACTTTTTGATCGGCACAAGGAACCGAAAATGCTGGACATGCGCAATCACCACTCATGTTACAGGTTATGCCGAACACACTGGATCAGGTTAAAAGAATCTGTATATCAATTTGCCTTCCAGTATTACGGAACTGGACGATAAAAGTTAATAGAAACAAACTATCTGATATAAACAAATATCCCTGATCCTCCATGCATACTTTTGTCTCTAAAAAATACTGATGATAAATTACATTTAAAGGTGACTTGGTTAATGACACTAAATGACACTTACTTTCAAATTTTCCCGGAACATGTTTCGGAGGCTACTTTCCTCCATTGTCAACCGGACATCAACTGATTCTCTCTGGTGTAGCTGGTGATATTTTGTCGGAGGTCTCCTCTGGTGGCAGTTCGAGAAACTTGCTGAACAAATCTTTCTGAGCGATGTTGAAATTGAATATTTTGTTTCTATTTTTTGATATGAAAATTTGTTCCCATGTGGACAGTTCTGTGTTTAAGTAGTTTTGATTCTGGATTTATGTTGTGTTTTTTTTTTCCCCAAAAAAATGTGTGGCAACTGCTGATTTTTCTAATTGTTTGTATTTTATGTTCCTAAAGTGTTCCTTTGTTCTTGTTTCTAAATTTCTTTTGGTTTTTCCAATATAAATTTGGCTACTCACAACATTCAATTTGGTATATGCCAGATTTTTTGTTATATGGAATGGCATCATGCATAAATGATCTATTCTCATTTTAATTCTTACAGTATTTTCATAGTTCTTAAACATTCACAATTACAAGACAATCTGTAGTGGAAATTATTATATACCTTTTAGTCCACTTTAAAACTGAAGCCTATTAATAAATTATTAAATTACAGATGAGTCGTATTTATTACACATCAGCTTCACTTACATACCTATATTGAGGATATGTTTTGCGAACCATTGTTCGCATCATCGGCTCTTAATGCAACTAAAGCTTGATCCAGTGGTGTGGGTAGTTCTGGAGTTGACGCTGCCATCTGTTGATTTTGTGATGAATTGAAATGTGGGGTTGTCTTCTGATGAGATTTCGAAGTTCATTAGTTGGTTTATGTGTTTTAATTGTTTTATTTACATATTAATTATCAAAAACATATATTTATATTTATATTATCAAATATATCAATTGTTCATCTGTATTTTGTTAAATGACCTGTATGATGTTGAAAGGAACTTATTTACAGCAGCTTTGCTACAACAATCTTCTCTCTGCTTTTGTCATATGAAGCAGAAATCTCCAGACTAATTTACAATATAGCAACTATAATTTAAAACTGTTTGCCTTTGATGCAAACAATAAAGTTGGCAGTACTTCGCTGTAATATTTTTGAATGACCATAACTAGGTTCCATCTGTACAGCTCCTTATCCCTGCTGGCACAACCTGAATCAATACAAAAGGCAGTCAAAGTCCCAACTTTTATACATCAATAATGAATCATTTTAAATTAATAAGTTTAACTTAAGAAAAGGTTAGCAATCTCTACAATACACAGTAAAAACCCTTGAGATATTCTTAACCCTCAAAAAAGTATTTTTAGAAAAAGATCTGTGTATGTGTTTGTGAAAGCAAAAAATGATCACTATTTTCCAAGGATATAACACAAGTGACTGTTTTAATTAACACAAATAGTAGTTCATTTGACTACAGAAGTGTGTGACGTCACTCCCCCACTCCTTCACCCTTTGGATAGTAAGTTTGCATAAGCCGGTTTCTCTCTCTCTCTCTGAGTAGCCATCATCTGCAGCAGACATATGTACCCACAGCTGTGGCCACCTATGTATGTTTCTTTATGGTAGTAAAATCTTTTCTTGTCTAAATTGTTGTTTCGGTGCATGATTATATAATTTCACCTGATAGAAAACCCCAACCTCTCGCAAAGCATGTAGTTCCTACCTTGAGCAATTCCCCCATGTATGATCTGGCAATGTGCTAATTATCCATTACCATCTTTGGTTAGGTCGTCACAATTCTTCCAGCCTAAAGGCTTTAAGTAACAGTTAAATGTGTTTAAAGCTGGTTTCTGTAAATCTGACATTCCATTCTTTTTGTGTGTCCAAAAGGAATAATAACTTAAATGCAGTAGAACCTCATTTACCCAGAACAACTTGGACCAGAGCTGATCTGATTTAATGAATATCCTGTTATTCCAAAAAATGATGGAAAAACATGTACATCACAGAAAAATATTTTTAATGGAGTTCAGAAATCACTATCGGAACACTTTCACCTAAAAACACATACACTTTATGTACAGTAATAGCTTATGTAATTGTATTGTACTACAAACTAGTTGGCAGTAAAAAGCTTTAAAATTAGAAGTTCATTTGTCTTGACTCTTGAAATAAAACATCAATTTCTCTATGTTTGTTACTGCTTGTACACAATATAGCTACAAACTAGTCAGTAGTAAAAAAGGCAGTGATCTTCTGCTGTCTCGGTTTAATGTATCACTTATCTCACATCTGCTTTAACATTAGAAGTTCATTTGTCTTGACTCTTGAAATAAAACATCAATTTTTCTGTTTGTTACTGCTTGTACACAATATATCTACAAACTAGTCAGTAGTAAAAAAGGCAGTGAGCTTCTGCTGTCTCAGTTTAGTGTATCGCTTATCTCACATCTGCTTTAACATTAGAAGTTCATTTGTCTTAACTCTTGAAATAAAACATCAATTTCTCTATGTTTGTTACTGCTTGTACACAATATAGCTACAAACTAGTCAGTAGTAAAAAAGGCAGTGAGCTTCTGCTGTCTCAGTTTAGTGTATCGCTTATCTCACATCTGCTTTAACATTAGAAGTTCATTTGTCTTGACTCTTGAAATAAAACATCAATTTCTCTATGTTTGTTACTGCTTGTACACAATATAGCTACAAACTAGTCAGTAGTAAAAAAAGGCAGTGAGCTTCTGCTGTCTCAGTTTAGTGTATCACTTATCTCACATCTGCTTTAACATTAGAAGTTAATTTGTCTTGACTCTTGAAATAAAACATCAATTTCTCTAATAATACAATTTTGAGTCAAACTAATACTCAATGCTCCATTTATTGCTAGTATTTACCTAGAACGCGTTTCGTTAGGATCTTCCTAACATCATCAGCTGTTGTCGACTAATGGATGCCGGTTCAGTGAACTCCTCGGAGGTGATAGGTGCGTTTCTGTCGGTATCTTGATGAACTTGAAATTTGGGTTCTCTTCAAAGGTAGTATCGAAATTAAACAATTTACTTTCATATTTCTTTATAAAGATTTTTTCCCACGTGGTTAATGCAGCTGGACCTTGGACACTTTTTAGTAAGTGAATTTCTCGTTCTATGTCATGATTTTCCTTCCAAAAATGGTGTGTTACCGCCGATTTATCTATTTCTTTATTCCTGATGTTCCTAAAGTGCTCTTTAAGCCTAATGTTCATGTTCCTTTTTGTTTTTCCAATGTAGAATTTGTCACAGTCCTTGCAATTTATCTGGTACACTCCTGATTTTTTGCCTGTGGGTATCTCCTTTGTATTATGTGATTTCAAAAGGTGTTGTACACTAAATTTGTTCTGTGGGGCCAAAGTAATATTGTGTTCTTTGAAGACTTTTTGGAAAAGGTGTGTAGCTCTGGGATGATATGCAAATTTTCTGTATGAGGTTTCATTGCTAATTGGGGAGAGAGTAGTTACTTGTTTGCATCTTAGTTGTCTTTTGAATTTATCTATTTTCTTGTTGACCAATTCAGCACTGTATCCATTGTATTCTGCAATGTGAATGATATTAGAGTTATTTAGAGTTATTTTACTAGTTAGGAGAACTACAAATATAAGGAGTAATAGCAATATACATAAATATGACACAAGAACTAAAGAGAATATGTATAGGGAAGCAAAGAGTAAGAAATTTTTTGATAAAAATCCATTTGTAATTGGAAGAACTTTATACAATAAGCTGCCAGCCACAATTAAACAATCAACTGGTTCCAAGTTTAATACATGTTAAAAAAATTACTTAATTGAGAGGGCCTTTTATGACATAGATGAATATCTGCAATTGTAATTTGAAAAGTTTTTTTTTTTTTTTTTCTGACATATTTCAATGAGGGTATAAATGGGAGATCAAACTGTCAATCTGTCTAGTAGTTTCAACAAGTGAGTATAATCTTTAAAATATTATTCTGAAATGAGTAAATAAGTACATATTTATGAATTATTATTCTTATTATTACTATTATTATTTATGTTCAATCATTATACGAGGGCTATCCAGAAAGTAGATTACGTTTTCGTCTGTTTCCGCTAGGGGCGGGGCTAGCGCGGCCATCTTGGGGTCAGAGCGTTGCGCAGCTCAGTCGGCATCTAGCCGTGCTAGTGAGAGGTTTGTGCTGTGCTCCGTTCAGATACTGTGACGGTTGAAATGTCTGCGTTAATTGAAAATCCCGCGAGCTGCGAGGTGCGTGCAGTAATAAGGTTTCTGACTGCAAAAAACTGTAAACCGATAGAAATCTATCGGCAGCTTTGTGAAGTGTATGGGGACAACATTATCACTGAAGGTGGAGTGCGTCAGTGGGTCATCAGATTTAAAAATGACCGAACCAATGTTCACGACGAAGATCGAAGTGGGAGACCCAGCATAGTGACTGCCGAACTTGTCGAAAAAGTCGATGCTAAAGTCCCTGAAAATCGAAGGTTCACAATAACGGAACTTTCTTTGAGTTTTCCACAAATTTCGCAAAGTTTGTTGCACAAAATCATCAGCGAAAAGCTTGGTTACCACAAGTTTTGTGCAAGATGGATTCCAAAAATCTTGACAGAGGACCACAAAAATCAGCGAATGGCTGCAGCGTTGAACTTTTTGGATGTTTACCATAAGGATGGTGACTCTTTACTCGATCGCATCGTTACTGGTGACGAAACATGGGTGAAACACGTGAACTGTGAAACGAAATTGCAATCAATGCAGTGGGGGCACACAAGTTCTCCCCAAAAACCCAAGAAATGCATGCAAACAATGTCGGCAAGGAAGATGATGGCGACTGTTTTTTGGGACAGAAAAGGTGTGATTTTGGTGGACTTCCTGGAAAGAGGCACTACAATAAACTCTCAAAGGTATTGCCAAACTCTCCAAAAACTCAGAAGAGCCATTCAAAACAAGCGCAGAGGAATGTTGAGCTCTAAGATCTTGTTGATTCACGACAACGCCCGGCCCCACACGGCAAATGTCACTCGTGAAGTTCTTGAATCTTTTAAGTGGGAGCTGTTTCCTCATCCGCCGTACAGTCCCGACCTAGCACCGAGCGACTTCCACCTATTCCCAGCAATGAAGAAGTGGCTGGCTATGCAGCGTTTTGATGACGACGCACAGCTGCAAGAAGAGGTAACAAAGTGGTTGAAGGCGCAGGCGGCCGAATTTTTCGACGAAGGAATTTCCAAGCTCGTACATCGCTACGATAAATGCCTTAATTTGAATGGTGACTATGTCGAAATGTAGTATTTGAGTGTGGCTTTCATCTGTATATAATAAAATTTGTTTCCTATACTTTGTTTACTTTTTATTCCAAAACGTAATCTACTTTCTGGATAGCCCTCGTATAACAAATAAGAAAATACTAATACAGTTTATTACATCTTCTGTTTCATATTACTGAGATCTTCACCTTATGACCAATGGACAGGAAGAACCGCGAGACCCTCCTCAAAGAAAGGGAAAACCGAAGATTGTTTTTTTTTTTTACCATAAAGACTTACATTATTTATTTATCTCTGTATATGCTCTGTAAAATTTGTAAATCTTGATGTATGTAACTAAATATTGTAATGTGTAAACTTTTTCGACGAAACTTGAAACATGTATGTCATGTCTATAAGTGAATAAACCATTATTATTATTATTATTATTATTATTATTATTATTATTATTATTATTATTATTATTATTATTATTATTATTATTATTATTATTATAATTATTTATTATTATTTATTATTATTATTTATTATTAGTATTAGTATTATTACTCTTTGTTATATTCTATCTTGTTTAAAGGTACATTAACCAGCCTGTAAGTTAAACTGTTGATAACGGCATGCTTGTGTTGTCTTGGGTTATATCCATCTGATTTTATGAAATTTTCTGTGTGTGTTTCCTTTCTGTGTATGCCAAATTCAAGTTTATTATGTTTTCTGGTAAGTTTCAAATCTAAGAAAGGGATTTCAGTCCCTACAAATAGACCAAAACGTCATAGAGGAATACCTTCAATTAACCAATATTTGCATTGAACAGGCCTTTTTTACATTCAATAAAAAAATTTTCAAACAAAAATCAGGACTATCTATGGGCAACCCATTGTCCCCATTTTTGGCAGACCTCTTCATGAGCTTTTTGGAAACGCACATCACAAAGGCATTCCCACTAATTTTTAAGCATTGGCACAGATATGTGGATGACATTTGGGCAATAATAAATGAGAAACAAGTGGATGATGCATTAAAACTACTTAATTTACAAAATCCTGCAATAAAATTCTCCATAGAAAAAGAGACAAACAATGAAATCCCTTTCTTAGATTTGAAACTTACCAGAAAACATAATAAACTTGAATTTGGCATACACAGAAAGGAAACACACACAGAAAATTTCATAAAATCAGATGGATATAACCCAAGCCAACACAAGCATGCTGTTATCAACAGTTTAACTTACAGGCTGGTTAATGTACCTTTAAACAAGATAGAATATAACAAAGAGTACAATAATATCATTCACATTGCAGAATACAATGGATACAGTGCTGAATTGGTCAACAAGAAAATAGATAAATTCAAAAGACAACTAAGATGCAAACAAGTAACTACTCTCTCCCCAATTAGCAATGAAACCTCATACAGAAAATTTACGTATCATCCCAGAGCTACACACCTTTTCCAAAAAGTCTTCAAAGAACACAATATTACTTTGGCCCCACAGAACAAATTTAGTGTACAACACCTTTTGAAATCACATAATACAAAGGAGATACCCACAGGCAAAAAATCAGGAGTGTACCAGATAAATTGCAAGGACTGTGACAAATTCTACATTGGAAAAACAAAAAGGAACGTGAGCATTAGGCTTAAAGAGCACTTTAGGAACATCAGGAATAAAGAAATAGATAAATCGGCAGTAGCGTACCATTTTTGGAAGGAAAATCATGACATAGAATGAGAAATTCACTTACTAAAAAGTGTCCAAGGTCCAGCTGCATTAACCACGTGGGAAAAAATCTTTATAAAGAAATATGAAAGTAAATTGTTTAATTTCGATACTACCTTTGAAGAGAACCCAAATTTCAAGTTCATCAAGATACCGACAGAAACGCACCTATCACCTCCGAGGAGTTCACTGAACCGGCATCCATTAGTCGACAACAGCTGATGATGTTAGGAAGATCCTAACGAAATGCGTTCTAGGTAAATACTAGCAATAAATGGAGCATTGAGTATTAGTTCGACTCAAAATTGTATTAATTTTGTGCTTCATTGTATCACAGTCCTTAAACAACGGAATCAATTTCTCTATGTTTGTTACTGCTTGTACACAATATAGCTACAAACTAGTCAGTAGTAAAAGTGGGAGTTCCTTGGAAGAAGTTTGGTGTGTACCTGAAATTTAGCTGTGGACTTGTGTGACCTAGCAGGACTCTTGATGAGCATTGCAGCAAAGCAATTGTTGTGTAAACGACCCAGCATCAGCCTTTGGTTGAGAAGATGACCAAAACTATCTCCCATTGACGGAACAAGATGGCGACACTCTGATGAGTCAATTCTCGTTGTCAGTTGATTTGTCACCACTACCTGACAACAAAACCAAAAGCAACTGCTGTTTACATTGAAAATGTTGTTTTATAATTGTCTTATATAAACATTAACTATTTTTATATTTATGTGTGATATCTCCTTTAGTTTTGGAGTTATTACTAGGGCTAGGAAGTTGAGGAAAAATCCTTTATTTCTCTTACTGTTAAACCTTTTTTTTTTTTTTTTTTTTTTTTTGTAATGTTAGTTTCCTTTGACTATCTTTTCCCCTTTCAACAGAGTCTAGCGTAAATTCTAATTTCTTTTAAGTAATACGCACTTCTAAGACTGGCTACAGCAGGTAACAGGTGAGAGGACCTTCGAGTCATTGGAACCATCATAGAACCTAGTAAATCCTCTCTAAATATCCGTTATTTTTCACCATAAGACTTTATTTGTTTCAAGTATGCACTAATGACATCCGTTGATGAGGAGAGAAGCTTTCCAATGTTTTTGCAGAGCAGTGTCAGAAAGCAGACGATCCTTTACACCTAAGAATTTAAAGACAACTGCAATGCTTTCTGTAACCCAAGGCTGATTACGCCAAGTATGATTTAATTATATCTGTTCCAATTTTTTTTTTCACAATGATTCAGAAGTATTTCTTACATGTAGTTGGGCCAGTAGCCCAAAATGTATTTGTTTTAGTACTCAATAAATCAAATCATATCACATGTAGTTTTTCTCACTCTTTGTGTTGTATATAACTTGAAGGTTGTAATTTAAAGTTTATTCATTAGATATCTAATTGAAAATAAATTTATTAATTTATAGGTATCCCTTCTTTACGTCCTTTTTTCCAATCTTTAGGTCCTTTTTGGGATATTTTTAGGTCTTTTTAAAGGTCCTTTTTAGACAATTGATAGGTCCTGAACTTCCTAGCCCTAGTTATTACATTTTAAACCTGAAGTTTACTATCCTATGTCAATCATAGAACCACTTTCGCACATTTTTGACATCCAGACACTGTGGCCCATAGACTTCGCATAACTGACAATGTATTTCAGTGGGGGTAGTGTCCTTGGCACTCAAAAAATGGATCACTGCACGCAACTTGCACTTGGCAGCGGAAATGATCGGAAGCTCCATTGCAAACGGCTGCCCAGCCAAGACTAATGGTTGCAATGGGTTCGTTGTGGTGGGGATTTGAAGGGGTGAAACCAAGCTACATGCCAGTGTTGCCAGATCTCGCATAATAGCGTTCTTCACGGCTCCAGTACCTTGGAGACCTTATTTTACGGACACGCCTCGTATAATACGCATTGCTTTTTCCAGGACTGGGACCAGATAGGAACTTATGGTTTTTGTTTAAAAATACACGTGGACTCTTTGTGAATGTGTGACAGAGATGGCAGCACTGTACAGTGCATAGAACTCTAGTGGCAGCGATGAGAGTTAGGACTGTTTTTGATACTTAAGCATAGCTCTGTACAGTGCTGCCATCTCTGTCATGCATTCATGCATTTACCAGGGAAATATAGTCAATTGGAGAATTTAATGCCATGACAGCAAACTGGCCATGGTAGCTCAATGGGTAAGAGCAACTGGACAGAAACCAGTAGATCCATGGTTCAAATCCTGGCAGCGGCAATTTTTCATGTTGACTGTATCAATCCAAAATCTTCGCCTGTATACGGCTAGTGTGAAGAAATTATTAATTTCCATCAATTAACTTTCATTACTTGGTTCTTATTTTTCCATATGAATATGTTCTCCCATGTAGTCAGTTTATTTTGGTTTATCACTCCTTTTAGTAATGTTGGATTTGGGTCAATATAATGATTTTCATTCCAAAAATGAAATGCTACTGCTGACTTCTCTTCTTGTTTCATTTTGATGTTTCTAAAGTGCTCTTTGACTCTGGTTTTTACATTTCTTTTGGTTTGACCTATGTACATAGCATTTTCCACAATTCTTACAACTTATTTGGTATATTCTGGATCTGTTAATTCATGGGATTTCAACTTTTGTTTCTGAATTTAGCAATTTTAAAACTGAGTATCTATTAGTAGGTCTCAAGATATTTTGTTCCTTAAAGATCTTTTTGTATTGGTTAAATGTTTTTGGGTGAACATGAATCCATTGGACACCTCTGAACCAACAAACCATAAGACTCCTATCAAAAAATTACTTGTTTAAGATATCTGCACTTGCTGTGAACATATTTCAGTGTAGTTTATTAACACCCTGTGTAATTATCCATGTTCTTTATTTATTTAGCATTTAATTTCTGTACAGAAATATTTGCTTTTTCAAGATACAGTACAAACAATACAAACTAGAAATTCAGAAAATACAGAATTAATTCTACATGCAATAATCAGATTAAATTGTATCAATGTCAACAAATACAGAAAACTTACATGAATTGTCAACCATTAGTATCATAAAATTATTCTTATGTAATCATTTACTCTACTTAATCTGGTACCTAAAATATTCAAAGAACTTTTGAGTACTATAGAAGCACTGATTTATTAAAAATGATTTCACATCTCTTCTGAATCTTTTCTTATCATTGTTTTCGATTTTCTTTAAGATTAAGTTATACATGTGAACCCCTTTATGAAGTACTGAGTTAAGTTTTTTATTTGATCTTGATCCCAGTATATGTAATTTAGCACCATTCCTAGTATAATGTTCATGAATAGTGTTATTTGTTTGAAAATATTGTATGTTGTTGTTTATAAAGCATACGGTTTCTAAGATATACAGACATGGCAGAGTTAGTATATTATTTTCCTTAAAATATTTCATACAATGAGTCCTTTTGCTTAGATTAAACATTCTTCTTATTATTTTCTTTTGTGTTACAAATAAATCTTTTATTTCGGTAGCTGATCCCCAGATAAAGATACCATATGCAAGATAAGACTGCACATATGAATAGTAAATCAGCATTAATGTTTGTGTATTACAAATTTTCCTTAGCACTGATATTATGTAGTGGGCTTTATTAATTTTTGCAGTAATATACTGAATATGCGGCTTCCAGGTTAAAAATTTGTCAATAATTACCCCCAAAAATTTTGTTTCATTGGTATATTGTATTACCTCATTGCCAAAAGCGATTACAGGAGCTATATTAGCTTCATTTCTATTTGATAGTGAAATATGCATACTTTGTGTCTTTTTAATATTAAGTAGTAATTTATTATTAGTTAGCCAATGCATCATATTTGTCATCACAGTATTAGCATAATGTTGCAATTCAGAATTATTGCAGCCTTTGATAATTATATTAGTGTCGTCAGCATATAGAATAGTTTCTGCATGGGGAATATTAAGTGGAAGGTCATTAATATATACTAGAAAAAGCAGTGGTCCCAGGATAGAACCCTGTGGAACCCCACATCTCACAATTTCAATATTGGAATTAATATTATGACCATTTAATTCATTATTAACTACAGTATACTGTCTTCTACCCTCAAGGTAGGATTCAAACCAATCATGAGATACCCCTCTTATACCATAGGCTTCAAGTTTGGATAATAGAATATTATGGTCAACCAAATCAAATGCCTTAGACAAATCCATAACAATCCCAATAGTATAATTATTTGCATCAAACCCTTCTAATGTTTGTTTCATAAAGGAGTATAGTGCATTAGAAATTGATTTATTTTTCCTAAATCCATTTTGTTTATCACTGAATACATATTTTTCAAGAAAAGGAGATATCCTGTTGAACATAACAGTTTCCAAGATTTTTGAAAACCCCGATTGAACTGAGATAGGTCTATAATTATCAACATTTTTTGTATCTCCCTTCTTAAATACTGGTACAACTTTTATTAATTTTAAGACATTAGGAAATTTGCCTGTTGATATAGAACAATTACATATATCCATTAATGGTGCTACTATATATTCTTTGCAAGATTTGATTATACACTCTGGTACATCATCAAATCCAGCAGAGAATGTGTTCTTTTTTGAATGTATTATTTTAAGAATCTCCTCAGAAGTTACTGGTTTGAGAAATACACTTTTATCGTTTCTGATTAATTTGATAGGAGTATTTGTTATATTGGGATGAGTCAAAGGTACTCTATCAGCAACACTAATAAAGTGTTTATTAAGGATATTTGATACCTCAGCAGGATTATCTAATTTTGTATTATCAACTATTAAAGTAATTTTGTCTCTAGTTCTGACCATGTTGTTAGTGCTTTCATTTTTTACTATATTCCAGATAGTCTTATTTTTATTCGACGAATTTGAAATGCAAGTATCTATATATTGCTTTTTTGCAGCTTTTATTACCTTATTATATATTTGCTTATACTTCTTATGATATTCTATAAATGCTTCAGTTTTGTTTACTTTACTCAACTGATTTAGATAGCGTTTTCTTTTGCTAGAGATAATAATTCCCTTTGTTATCCATTTCTTCCTTTTACTAGTTTGCTTCTGTTTAACAACTGTATAAGGAAAAGCTGTATTAAAATTATGCAAAAATGTCAGTAAAAACTTTTGCAATTTTTCATCTATTCTTTTTTCATTGTAGACATCAGTCCAGTCTTCAAGGTTTAAGAGCGTATTGAAATATTGAATATTTGCAGTAGAAAATACCCTTTTATAACATGTTTGGGGAGTTATTTTAGCATTATTAGTCCTAAAGTTTGTTAAATTGGATACAATAGCATTATGATCTGAGTAACCAGTGTTAATATTCTCCAGCTTGACAGTAATGATAGATTTGTCTAGAATTATAACATCAATTGCCGTATTTGACTGTAAAGTTAATCTTGTGGGGTTACTAATTACATTTGAGAGATTGAACAATGCTAGTAAGTTTTTTAATTTATGTACTGATGGGTTGTCTTTTAAGAAGTCAACATTAAAGTCTCCACATATAAAGATTTGTCGAGAGTGTTTTTGGAGTGTATTAATCAAACTCTCAAGTTTATCTAGGAAAGTAGCATAACACCCATTTGGAGAGCGATAGATACATACAATAAATAATTTTAGTTCCTGTATATAAATTATAGAGTGTTCAAATATCAGTTCTTCATTTAGCATATTGGTTTTTAAATACCTCTTATATTTGATTCCTTTTTTTACTGCAATCATGGTACCCCCATGTGTGTAGTTTTCTCTACAGAACAAGTCTGCAACTATAAAGTTTGAAAAGATATGCGAATCTAGGCTAATGCAGGTTTTTTTAATCCAATGTTCTGTAAAACAACATACCTGAATATTTTCCATTGAGTTTAAGAAAATTTCAATTTCAAGAAGCTTATTGCCAAGGGACTGTACATTATGATACACTATACTCAAGTCATTTATGTCTGTTATTTTGCTAATACTTGACTCATATTTTGCATGACAATACATTCTGCAGTCATCATTTAATTTGTTATAATTTCTTATTTGTTTGGAATCCTTAATTGCTTTATATTTTACTCTGCCAAAATTATTATTAATATTAGATATTGCTCTTAACTTTATAAGATCACAACTACCATTTAATATGAGTTTTTTGGTTTGCAGCATGCAATGTATCTATTAAACAATTTACCAATAATTAGTGAACCCCTTCTATTTAAGTGAAGTCCATCTCTCCCAAGATCCCTATCTGTGATCCATGAGTTTCCGTCAATAAATATACAGTTCTTTTGTTCACACACCCATTCTAACACAGAATTTATTGCATCAATGTATCGGGGGTCTTCGTCCCGACGTCTCAACACTCCACTGATACACACTTTTACTCGAGGGAATAGTTCATTAATCACTTCCACAAGCTGTTCCATTTCCTCCATAATCTCATTTGGATCCTTTGCTGTAATGATATTATTTGTTCCTGCATGAATTATTATAACATCAGGGTCGTCTTTATTCTCTAAAAGTTTATTCTCTAAAAGTTCCCGCTTATATGTCTCAAACTTCACTTATAATAAATAATGATATTTTATATATGTAGTATCTGTTGTTACCTTGTGTTTTTTATGTATTAATTGCAGTTATATTGTTTGAAACTTACAGCTACTTTATATTTATGTGCTATTATCTTCAATTTGTTGACAAGAGTGCAGAGCAACCTGGTGCGCTGTAGAGAGTTGGTGACCCACAAACAGAATGGAAATGTTATGTTGTCCACAACCACCAAGCGAACCTGTCAACAAACATCACATTCTGCTGATATATACAATTACATGATTTCTCTAGTTCATGTTAATTGAGACAAACAATTTGTTTAGGCAATACTGAAATATTTTAAAAGCTAGTTGCTATGTAATGACTTTGAATGTCCAGCATAATGACTTCAAACCTATAACAAGGAATATTTCAAAAATACTTATCTCTACAAAAAAAAAGTTCTATGATACAAAATTGTGTTTTAACAAAATCTGTGAGGGACATTAGAAGGTGATCTTTCAAACATATTGCTCAATCTATGAGCATGTCTTTTCGTAGGACAGTAATCTGATACTAATACACCATACAGACACTATAACACGTCTCACACATAGAAGACAGTACAGGTCTTAGGGGTGCCCTGTTGCCACATGTACTATATGTACAATCACAACTTTGGCCATGGCAGCGACCGGTCTGCTGGTTTGATACTGTATGAGGTGCATTCACACTTTTTTTTTTTTCAGAACTGGGATCAGATAGGAACTTCTGGGTTTTCTTTAAAATACACGTGGAGTCTTTGTGAATGTGTGACAGAGATGGCAGCACTGTACAGGGCATAGACCTCTAGTGGCAACGACGAGAGTTAGGACTGCTTTTTACACTTAAAATTGTAATGTAGTTTGTTTATATGATGGTGTTTGTAGATTAATTTCTCACCTTTGGTGACGATCTTGAATAAATGTAGGTGTTTCTCCTGCAACACTGGATAATTAGGCGCATCTATAATCGTTGAGCGATGAGATCTTTTTCTTCCCCAGGATCGCGGTAACGGGGCTGATGAAATAGTATTACTATCTTTAAAGAATGAATATAACTTTTCTTGTTCAAAGTTAGAAATTTAATTCCTCATAAACAATTTTAAATTCTTTGAAACAATCACAATTATTATTAATGTAGTCTTTTTAGGAACAGTGGTAGATTCCACAGTGACGCTACTTATGCATCTTTGATGCATACACAAAATTGTTTCTGCACACACTCAGACAAATATATGTCTTACGCCTAATACTTTCAGAAACAGAACAAAATCTTTTTAAAATATTCAACATCTCACCATGATCCGTTGCCATGGTTACAGCACTAACCCACTTTACATCACTTCTTTATTTTATTATAAATACTATTATGGGTGCATTATAAGTTGATGATTGACAGTTGAAGGAGTGGGGAAGGAGAGGGGATAATGCCGTTGCCACTTTACCGTTCCTCGCCACGTGCTAGGCAACGAAGATGGCGGGTAGAGGGGAGGAGGAAGTTCGACTGTGGTAATGTACACGCACATATTCCTAGAAATTTGCGTATTGCAGTATTAATCATAAGACTGCTGTAAGACTGTCTACACATTTAAGTGAGCAGTTACCTAATTACAGCATACGAAATCTTCGGAATGAATAAAAAATAAATGGTTAGCTACAGTTAAGATTTAGAGAAACAAAAGTGCCATACCTGCACAGAATTATGCATTCTATTCCAACGGGAATATGCCGCTTATCTCAGAGTCGCTGCTGTCATTGGTACTGCTTTTCTGATCGTTGTCGCCGTCGTCGTCGCCATCAGAGCTACTGCAATCTCCCACGGAAATCATAAGTTCCTCCACTTTCTTCCAAAACGCTGTCCTTTTCCCATGCTGCTACTATAACTTTTTTGTGTGACAAACAGCATCTTCCCAATTTGTAGCACTTATTTTTGCTATTGCTTCTGTTAGTTTTATAACAGATGTTATAGTGAAATCTGTATTGTTGCGCGCTACATATCCCTTTATTTGGGCCAAAATCAACTCTATTGCATTAAAATGGCAATGGTAGGGAGGAAGTCTAATAATTTTGTGGCCTTTTTCTGCAGCAATTTCATTAAGTATATATTTTGGGAACTGCGGTTTGCTTTTACCGGTTCTAGCAATTCATACTTTTTTTTTAAATGGTCTTGAACACGCACATATAATTTCCCTTACTTGTCCTTTAATTGGGATTCCGTACCCAAAAACATTTTTGGTGGTCTTCACAGATAATTTCTTTCTGTCTGTTTCTGTAGCACAAGTGTTTGTGACAGCCATTAGTAACGATAATTAGCTAAATATTAAAGTTACACTGAAACACTAAAGTTGATCACCGAAACACACGAATTATGTTGCGAAAATGTAAAGCTGTTTACACTCTGTGAAACATTCACTACTTGAAGCAGTACACTCTTAGTTTGGCAGTGATGATAGGGAGAAATACCCTAAGTACCGTAAGGGTTATTCATGTTAGAACTGGACCGGACAAAGGCAGGTAAGAAGGGTTGGTCACTAAACTGAAAAGGTTGGTCATTAACACAGAAAACCTCATAAGATATTCCTTGAAACTAAATCCACACCTGTTCCCTTCCAACAACGCATACCGTCTCATACTAAAGGGCAACGAACGACGACGGTATTGTGATACCGCTGATTCATACGCAAAGCAGCAATAGTAGCAGTGTCTGCTTATTGCAAACCTCAACATGCCGATAGACTAGCGTCATGCATAAAGCACGTGGTGTAGTGCGATAGAGTTGGCAACGTAGGATAAGCATGCCGGGTTGCTATGGCAACAGTTTACTTTTGATTGGTGGATTATTGGTTGCTAGGTGACCGCAATGACGTGTCTGTGACGTGTTTATTCCCTCTCCTTGTTTTCGCAGCTGAATAGCACGTGGAGGCAAAACGCTAATCACCAACTTACGATGCGACAATTATTATATCTTTGACTATTCCTAACAACATGAAGTATGAAAATAACTGCTATAAAATGACGATGTTTTAATTTTCTTAAATTATGTTATCTATTTTTTGTAATTATTATGTATATTTATTTTGTATATTTTGTATCCATTGCTATGTTAATGTTTTTTTTTTTGTAATTTTACGTCCTCCAACGTTAAGTCATATCGGACGATGAATGGAATGGGTGAAATGATGCTCAAATGAGTCCGGGGTCCATGGAGCTTAGAGTTACCTGACATTCGTATTTCAGGATAAGGGAAAACCCCGGAAAAAACCTTATCCAGGTAACTCACCCTGACCGAGATTCGAACTCGGGACCTCTTGAATGTGAGGCAGACACGCTGCCACTACGCTACCGAGGCAGGCATATGTTATTCAGTAAATATTGTACCTGACGTGTCCATTATCTTGTACAAGATGCAAAGGATTATTGAATATGAACATAAGTGCAAGAGATGAGGGAACAAAGTTAAAGAAGTGCTGCATCATCACATTCACAGCAGCACTTCCACTTCTCCTTTTATATAAGTGCTGATCTTTGCAGTAAATCACTTGTTTATTTAGAATTAGAAATTACATACAATTAATGTATTGATGTATGAAAATATTGTCCTTGTGAATTTGTTCGTCTGTGAGATGCACTTTGGCTATAAGCTTGACGACAACCTCCAAGAGCAACATTGTACCTATATTTTAGTACTCTAATCACATTAGTTGTAAATATAATGTATATGGAAATCTAATCAGTTTAAAATGTTCAAATATAATTGTATACCTGATATATCTGAGGTCTCCCTCTGTCATTAAGGCAAATGCTGGGTATCTGTGTAACCTTATGTTATTTTCTAAGCTGAGTATGATAGGAAGATCCTAACGAAACAAGTTCTAGGTAAACTAGCAATATATGGAGCACTGAGTGCTAGTTCAACTCAAAATTATATTAATTTTGAGCTTCATTGTACCATAGTCTTTACTCATAGGAATGATACTGCTTGTCTAGCATTTTTGACAAAGTCCACATTCTGTATGAATTTTTTTTTTGGTGAATAAATCTGAATCTAGGCAAATATACTAGCCATACAAGTATCAGTCATGTACAAGAGATAATTAGAGGAATTAGCTGAAACTGCTGATATAAATGAAATGAAAGATAACAGTGAATTTGAAGAAGTTTGTATTTGTACTTCAAGTGACTACACTTTCAAGTGCTGTATCATCAAGAGAGGTTGTCTTACCTGTGGTGTGGTCTGTAGGAAGTGCTCAATACTCTCGACAGCAGCTATCAGTTCTACATGATCGTTAACTGTCAGGCAATAAACTCCTTTCATGACTGTCTCTACTGTAAAACTGCTAACAGAGGCTGCCTCAACTGTATGACAATGTTTCACACACGCTGTCGCCAATTCTGTAACAAACAACTTGCCTGTTTTGTTAACCATAGTGTAATTGTTGAAGTATTTTAGTAGTCACCTTCACTTTTTGAATGTTAACACCACTATGGAAATAATGAAACTTCATCTATGACCCTAAGGCTTTTAGAAAATCTGAATAGGTCTTTAGACCATCCCCACAAAAAAGATACAGTATTAAGAACCTCTTAAAAATATTGAAAACATTCTGCTTTTAATGTTGACACGAGTGAAGTTTTAACTTTTAATAAAGTACAACTCATTAATTCCATTTGAATTTTGAGCCCCATTATCTTACCCTTGAATCTTGCTGGAGAAAACCCATGGCCGGAGTCTATCAGTACAGCTTTACCTGCAACACCACCTAGAGACTCTGGGATCTGAACATCCACACAGAGCTGCAAGCTGACAAGAAAACAAGAGCTCATTAAACATGTAACAAATCTAGCAAATTATAACTTATAACAAATTATAACATTATCAAAGATAATAAAGTATTTAAAAAACAGCTTGGGTCATTCCTATTACATAACTCATTTTATTCAGTGACTGAATTCCTAGAAATGTAATGTACAGTTATTAGTTTGATTATCTATTGGAATCTTAATTTTAAATGTATTTTAGTAAATTGTATATTTATCATTTTAGTAAATTGTATATCAACTCGACGGCGCCATGAAAATGTATAAATGTTTTTCAAACGGTGAATAAAGAATACAATACAACGATAGAGTCAGACTGAAAAATTCAATTAAATAGTCGGGATTTGAACCACGGATCTTCTGGTTTCCGTCCAGCCGCTCTAACCATTGTGCTACTATGGCCATGCCATGCCATGTGGTGCTGGCTGGCTGTATAAAGCCAGAAGGTTTTTGCTGCGTGCCCACCCGTTTTTAAGGGTTTTACCGCAGGTAAGGTAAGTATCGGGATGTTGTAGGGTGAAATGTTGATTTTTAGGATGATGAATTTTTCTGAGGTTACTAGTAGTACCTGGGTACTATGGCCAATGTGCCGACAAGACATTAAATTCTCCAACTGACTCGTGTTGGTTAGAGCGGCTGGACGGAAACCAGAAGATCCGTGGTTCTAATTCCGGCTATGGCATTTAATTTTTCAGTCTGACTCTATCTTTCCATACTTTGGCTTACATACGGCCAGTGTGAAAAACAATTAATTTCTAATTATAACTTTGTCAACAACGTAGTTCCAAGTAGGACCACGGAAATTAGCTTTGCTTTATACTGATTTATTTTTATTTATTTTATTGTTGTTTTAGGTTAATAAAGAGGAATTTAATACAGAATATAAACATATTATTAATACTGCTTTAATTAATGGTTTTAATAAAGATTTTATACATAAAAAATTTAAAAAGTAAAATATCAAAAAAAGTGTTAATGATATTTCTACCCTTAAAAAAAAAGATGATTATAATTTTAAAAAATTTACTTACCATCCTTGGGTTGATAAACATTTTCAAATTTTTTTTAAAGAGTTTGGTATAACTTAAGTTCCTCAAAATAAATATAGTATTAAAAATTTATTACATTTCTCTAAAAAGATAACATTCCTAATAATAGAAAATCTGTTATTTATCAATTTAATTGTTTAGGTTGTGATAAAGTTTATATTGGAAAGACAAAACGTAATTTGGAAACCAGAATGAAAGAATATTTGCGTAACATTAAGTATAAACAAACTGATAAATCGGCCGTAGCAGATCAGTTTTGGTCATTTAACCGTGAAATAAATCAATCCAGAAGTTTAATTATTAAACTGGTTCGATAGATTTCATGGTTTGGGAAATATTATTTATTTTAAAAAGCAAACATTGTGTAATGAATTTTAAAATACTGGCAGGTGATTCTGTTTTTAAGTTTATTTCATTTTCGGATTTGGGTAATACTGGCAAAAACATAGTGACTTCTAGTGATCATAACGTTGACAACGAGATTGTTTAAACTGATGATGTGAATGAGTTTTCACAAAATTGCAATCCTCATCAATTAATAAGAAAATTTTCATCGTTTTCTTTAAGATAAAGAGAAGTTTTATGTTACAAATTATTATATTTGTATAGTATTTGTTTTATATTATTTAAAAATTTACTTTGTCAAAAGTTATCATTGGAATAGATTATGCTACAGAGGGGATTTGTCTGTGCGACCAGATTACATTTATTATGCATATGCCCCAAGTCAGGCATCTTCAGGAGGAATGATGAGATGAGAGTACACAAAGGGGCCGACCCAAGGAGCTATGACAGTGCAGAGGGCAGCATCCCTACACTTTACCCGGCAGGCTAGTATAACCAGTATCCCACCCACCGTGGTCTGGAAACGGCCCCACCAATCCGGGCATCAAGACTGGAGACCATCCTACTGTATCCCACCCACCGTGGTCTGGAAATGGCCCCACCAAACCCGGCATGGAGACTGGAGACCATCCTACCAGAGGCATATCATCCTGCCATGCAATACCGAAACTCGGCATATTAAGCTTGTTTTGGCACTGTCATGGCTGCCCTCTGTCTCCTCTCACCTCATTGTTCCTCCCGGAGATGCCCCACTTAGGGCAAAGGTACAATGGACCACAGGTTTAAGTGCTGAATCCCCTCCGAAGTAATCCTAAAAAGCTTAATGAAGAGAGATGCATAATTTTGTATTAATGAAATACAGTTGGTCAGTCTTATTGTGCTCGCTTGTAGTCTGGTTATGGTTAATAATCATTAGTAATCAAAAACATCCGAAAAGGAAAATTTTGAAAATATTTGCTGACTTTGATACCATTTAATCTGATTATTGCATGCAGAATTGATTCATTTTGTATGCTTTCAATTTTGTATTGTTTGTATTGTACCTTGACAAAGCAAATATTTCTGTGTAGAAATTAAATGCTAAATAAATAAATATTAATCACTTCCCATCTGAAGGTGACACATGTCCCTGATTATTTGTGTCTTTCCAGTTATTGTTTATGTTTAGTCGATACACTCCAAGCCTTGCATTCCCTTTGATATAAATGTGGAACGTTGAGTCAACATCAACAGTGTTCCATTCCTTTGATTTGAGAGGCTTTGGTTTCACGAACATTCCTTCTGTCACCTGCAGCCTGAAGTTCAGTTGCTAGTTATTAGAGTGGTTGTGTAGTTAAAAGTAAGTATTGGTCCTCAAGCAATGAACGTCAAGAATTTTAAGCAGTGCAGCAGAGATATGATTATCTGTTATCTTATATTTTCAATCTCTAACCAAATCATGTAAATAAGATTAGGTGTTGTAAACATTAGTTGTCAGGAATCTTAATTTTAAATGTATTTTAGTGATTCCTTTCTTGGAAGTGTTGAAAACAGTGTTGTTATAATAAATTAAGTAAGTGTTGTTTAGTGTCATTAATCGACTCCCTTTAATTTATTATAACAACTGTTTTCAACACTTCCAAGAAAGGAATTGTAAAATTAGGCTAACAAGTCTTTAAGAAGTGGGGGAAAAAAAAGTAAGTGTTGTTTAGTGTCAATAATGTATTTTAGTAAATTGCATATTTATTATTCTGGTAAATTGTATATTTATCAACTTGACAAAGCCATGAAAATGTAAAACTGTTTTTCAAACGGTGAATAAAGAATACAATACAATACAATACAATGACATGTTTACTATGTGTATTTAAGTGACTGTAAGTTAGCATTGGGCTAATGACAAAGTAAGTTAAGGTACAACTTCATCTTGTCATATTGTGCCAAATCAGCACACATCAAGATTTCATCAGTGCTTTCTCACAAGCTAGAAAAATGAACAACTCTAAAATAAACACTAACATCATTTTGGATAGAGTCAACTTGAAAAATGCAATGCTATGACCGAGATTTTAAACACGGACCTCCTGGTTTCTGTCCAGTTTCTCTAATCCATTGAGCCACCATGGCCAACGTGCCATCATGACTCGTATATTTCCCCAGTAAACCACTAGGGGCTCCTGTATCCAAGATACACCGTTTGTGGCAACTTACTATCATAAGTACTTGAGTCCCCGGCTTCATCATTTAACTCTTATTATTTAAGTTAATTGAGAGAAATTAATCATTTCTTCACACTAGCCGTATATAGGCTAAGGTTTTGTATAGATACAGCAAGTGTGATGAAATGAATAATTTCCATCTATTAATTCACACTAGCATCATTCTTTATTACTTGGGGTCAATTCCATTAGCCACCTTTTACTCTTAAAAAATGTGATTAAATAAGGAGAATACCTTTGAGTTTGCATGTGTATGTATCTGAGAATCTTGCAGCATATCCACTCTCACTATTTAGTTTTCTTTTGGAGAAACAAATGTTGCATGAGCACAGCAGAAAACGACATTGAAAAAACAACTTGTAGCTTGCTTTTCACACTACGTCCCTTACATTTTTACTTTCTGAAGGACTATTTTTGAGAGCTGTTGCTTCCATTTTCAACCTCAAAGGTCTGACAGTTGTCTGCTCTCTTCTTTCTGGCAATGGAACTATAAATTTCTTTGTCAAATTATCTACTGGTGGTATTTCAAAGTTCATTACTCGGTCCTTATTTTTCCATATTAATATGTTCTCCTATGTTGTCAGTTTATTTTGGTTTATCACTCCTTTTAGTAATTTTTGATTTGGATCAATGCCATCGTTTTCGTTCCATAAATGAAATGCTACTGCTGTTATCTTCTGGTTTGAATTTGATGTTTCTAAAGTGCTCTTTGATTCTCGTTTTTAGGTTTCTTTTAGTTTGATTTATGTAACTTTTTTTACAATTCTTACAACTTATTTGGTATATTCCGGATCTACTGACTGGTGGAATTTCATCTTTTATATTTGAATTTAACAATTTTAATACTGAGTATTTTAGGTGCCAAAGTACATTAAAGAACAAAGAATAAAGGAGAATATAAAGCTTTATAGAACAGAAAATTGAAAAAATGTTATTCATGCTAAATATGAGAGTTATAACACAGTTAAAGCATATGATCTGTTCTCCCGCCATCAATCCTAATTAACCATCCTAAGCCTTCAATTTAGCGGTTTGTGTGATGTAACAACGAATGATAAAATCAGGACCACAAGCAGTACGTACCACATTTGTGTTTTTCCAGAACCTGGAGCTCCACTGAACTCAGTAACTTCTCCCAAAGTAATTCCTCCATCGAGCATTGCATCCAGTTCCTTGCAGAATGTGACTATCTTTGGTGTTGAACATTCTTCCTATCAATTCACAAAAAGACAAGGTCTAATTACCAAGATGGCAATTCATAGTCACTAACCTCAATCTTCTGCTGATGTTATGAGGGTTTATCATAACATCTCAATCCACTCGCTCTTCCTCTAATTCCTCAACTGACTTTTAGGGTCACCACAACCTGAATACGAGGACAGTTCAATAAGTACATGGTGTTACCAAGGGAAGTTTGTTATCATCACGTCTGTCATTTGTTACACATTGTAAAACAAATTTTGTGTTGATTCATACATTAGTTTGGTTTTACAGATATTTCAATTAGTAGTTTGTGTTTTTGCTAAACTGGAAAAAGTGGAGTTATCGCTCAGTGATTCACTTTTTACTTTTAGATGGGAGAACTTGCGAGGAGATAAAAGCGTAACTGAATGCTGTTTATGGAGAGCTTTGGCCCTCTATGACAACAGTTAGATATGATATAATGAATTTATGAGGTTAATCCCAAAAGTAAAGTCTCCAATTTTTTAAAAGTGTACATAAACATTTATTTTCAACAAATGGTACATAGAATTTAAGCTTGAACATTTTTCTATTTTTCCACATAATCGTCATTCCGATCGATGCATTATTGTAAACGGTGTGGCAGTTTTTGTATGCCCATGTTATACCAGTCCGGCGCCATGCTCTTAAAGAAGCGTTGGACCTCATCTTTCACCTTGTCGTCACTAAAGTGCATTCCAGTCAAGTGTTCTTTCAATTTGAGAAACAAGTGATAGTCACTGGGCACTAAGTCCGGACTATAGGGTGGGTGATGCTATCCCATCCAAACTGATGCAGGAGATCCACAGTTTGACAGTCAGTGGGGCAAGCGTTATCATGGAGAAGGCTGATGCCCTTGCTCAACATTCCTCTTCTTCAGTTTTGAATTGCCCGTTTGAGTTTTCTTAATGTCTGACAATACCTGTCAGCATTGATTGTTGTCCCAGGATCCATAAAGTCAACCAACAATATCCCCTTTTGATCCCAAAACACAGTTGCCATGATTTTACCAGCAGACTGTTCTTTTGAAATTTCGCAGCTTGGGTGAACCAGAATGCCACCACTCACGAGATTGTTGTTTTGTCTTGGTGTGAAGTGGAAAGCCCAAGTTTCATCACCTATGACTACTGAATCCGAAAGGTTGTCCTTTTCATCAGCATAGCATTGAAGAAATTGACAGGAACTTTCAGCATGTTGCCTTTTGTGATCATCTGTCAGCATTCTGGCACACACCTTCCAAAATTTTAACTCTTCAGCCAAAGTCCTGTGAATGGTGCTTCGAGAAATCTCAGGAACAACAATGCACAGCTCATCGAGAGTAATGCACCAATCTTGAAGCACGATTTGTTCAACCTATGCGATTGTTTCATCGGGAATTGACGGTCTTCCACTTCTTTCCTCATCGTGAATTTCCATGTGACCATCTACAAACTCTCTGCACCACTTGCGGACATTTTTGACATCCATAAAAGACCCTCTGTACACTTCCACCAACTGTTGATGAATTTCAGTTGGTTTAACTCCCTTTGCACTCAAAACTGAATAACTGTGCAAACTTCGCACCTGGCGGTAGTCACTAACAGAAACTCCATTACAACTGGCTGCCAAGCCAACACTATGAGCCCCAGCAGATATGTAGTGGTGTCTGTAGAGAATGGAGGGGGGAAGGAAAGAAGCAGTATGGCCAACATCAACGCAGTTTCCCTGCGAACCCAGCACTTTGGAGACCTTAGTTTTGGCATTACCCTTGGAAATGTGGTTGAACATCTGTTTCTGACAAGGAGTGCCCAGGACACCTTGCATATGTGGTTTCCTAGGAAGTCATTGAAAGAGTTCATGATATGATTTTTCCTATTGAACTAAAGTTTGCAAAGTGGCAGAGGCCATAGATGTATCAATGGAAATGGCAATTCATATTTTGCATAAGTTGGAAAAGAAAAAGCTGTTGGACCGATGGGTACCGCATTTGCTCACAGTGGACAACAAGTAGGTATGGCTTTTAACGTTGAAGCTGTGTTTGGAGCTGTTTAACTGACATTCAAATGCTTTATGCAATCCTGTCGATGAGACCCAGATTCATTATATACTCCAGAAACTAAGCAACAATCAAAATAATGGGCTGCTTCTGGAGAATCTGCTCCAAAGAAGGCAGAGACGGTCCCATTGGCCGGAAAAGTGATGGCGAAAAATTTTTGGGTTGTGAAGGGCGTCATACTCATTGACTAATGATTACTGAAGCATACTTCAGTGAGCTATTGGACCAATTTGACAAGAAGTTGAAGGATACATGGCCCCATATGACGAAGAAGAAAGTTCTGTTTCACCACGATAATGCCCCAGCAGTTGCTGCTGCCAAACTGCATGAATTGCTGCCACATTCCCATATTCTCTTGTTCCCAAACGTGAACAAATGGCTTGCAGGAACAAAATTTAAATCAAATAAGGAGATCATCAGGGAGACAGAGGTGTATTTTCCAGAGCTTGACAATTATTTTTGGAGACATTAAAAAGGTGACAGGAGCGTTGGGAGAAGTGTATATCCCTAAAAGGGAATTATGTTGACAAATTATTTATTCCAATGTGTAAGAACTATGACACAATGAAGCACAAAATTAATATAATTTTGAGTCGAACTAGTACTCCATTTATTGCTGGTATTTACCTACAACACATTTCGTTAGGATCTTCCTAACATCATCAGCTGTTGTCGACTAATGAATGTTGGTTTGGTGAACTCCTTAAAGGTAACAGGGGTGTCTCTGTTGGTATCTTGATGAACATGAAGTTTAGGTTCTCTTCAAAGGTAGTGTCAAAATTGAACAATTTTCTTTCATATTTTTCTATGAATATTTTTCTCCACGCGTTGGGTGCCGCATTTGCTCACATTAGACCAAAAACGTGTTCGAATGAAGATTTCCAATGCTCTGTTGGTGCAGTTTAGGCGCAATAAATCCCAGTTTTGGCACCGATTAATTACTGTAGATGAAACTTGGATACACCATTATATGCCCAGAACAAAAGTACAGTCCAAACAGTGGACTGCAAAGGGGGAACCAGCTCCAAAAACAGCAAAAACTGTTGTAATTCCTTTCTTGGAAGTGTTGAAAACAGTGTTATGATAAAAAAAAAACTTGCAAAAACAAACTTGCAAAGTGGCTAACATACAAATTCAACTCATTTCCAAAATTCGACAGCCTAAGCATCAAAAACACCTATGAACTTATAGAACACATTAAGGATACTGAACTAAAAGAAGAGGACACACTAGTCTCGTTTGATGTTAAATCACTGTTTCCCAGCATACTAGTTAATCAATTCCCACTGTTGATAGAAAAATGGCTCAAATCACTTGGAATGACATCACCTGAAATTTCAGACTACATCGAACTAACCAAATTATGCATAGAACAAAATTTCTTCCAGTTTCAAACAAAATATTTCCACCAAACTTCAGGGTTAGCAATGGGCAACCCCCTTTCCTGGCCGATCTGTACATGAATGCATTAGAAATAAGGATCAACAAAGGTTTCCCTTAGATGTTTAAACTCTGGCAACAATATGTAATGATGATTTTATTGTGATTAAGCTTATTACAGCAATAGACAAAGTCAAAAATAGAGTACAAATTAATACAGTTATAATACAGTGAAGATAAAAAAATCAATAAAATACTTACATTAGATATACAAATATAGAGACTTAAAATAAAATGAGGAAATAAGAATACTTCATGACATAAGCCAAAGTTTAACTACACCTGTTAAAGTATTCCTGTATTGAATAATAAGGTTTGGAAACTAACCATTCATATAATTTGCATTTAAATGTATTACCTGATAATTCAGTTAATTCTAAAGGTAATTGATTATATAGTTTAATGCCCAATACTTCAAAGCTGTTAGAGGTTTTAGTTAATCTATGATATGGTATATTGAGTTTATAATTAAACCTAGTATTATAATTATGAATATCCTGCCTGAATAGCTGGTCAGTTAAGTTACTTTTTACATAGATGAGAGTATTATAAATATATACATTTATCACAGTCATAATTCTTAATTTTATAAATAGAGGTTTACAATGTGCAAATTTATCTGAATTTGAGATGGTACGAATTATTTTTTTTTTTTTTTTTTTTTTTTGTAATATTAGGATAGTAGAAATATGACTGCTGCTTCCCCAGAGTAAAATGCCATATGAGATTATACTGTGGAAGAATGCAAAATAGGCTGTTCTTAAATATGAATCAGGTACATGACTTTTCAAATTTCTGATTAAATATATAACTCTGGACAGCTTCTCTGTAATATAGTTGATATGGGGTTACCATGTAAGCCTATTGTCCACAACCACACCTAAAAATTTTACATTCCTTGAACAATTTGCAATAGTACCAAAAAAACACATCAGTGATGCACTAAAACTTTTAAATATCCAAGAAAAAAGCATCAAGTTCACTGTAGAAATAGAAAAAGACGAGTATTTACCATTTTTGGATCTAAAAATAATGAGGAATAAAAACAGACTAAACTTTGGCATTTACAGAAAACCAACACAGACAGACAACTTACATAAAAGCTAATGACTACAAGCCAAGATTCCACAAACAGGCAATCTTCAATAGTTTAGCACACAGATTGGTAAACATCCCTCTCACAGCAGAAGAATGCAAAACAGAATACATCAAAATAATTGAAATAGCACAAAAAAGATAACTTTCCCAAATCATTAGTAGACAAAAAAGTGAACTTAGCAAAAAAGAAGAAGCTACTAAAGGAAACCACAACCCTCTCAGCTACAGCAGCTAATATGATTTTCAAAAAATTCACTTACCATCCATGGGCCTATGATAAATTCAAAAAAGTCTTCAAAAAAGAAAACATTCAACTAGCACCAGTCAACCATTTCTCCTTAAAAAACCTAATTTGTTCAAACAGCAAAGATGCCATTCCATCTAACAAAAAATCTGTTATATATCAAATTGAATGCAGTGACTGTAGTCAAATTTATATTGGAAAAACCAAAAGAAATTTAGAAACAAGAGCAAAGGAACACTTTAGAAACATAAAATATAAACAATTAGAAAAATCAGCAGTTGCCACACATTTTTGGGAAAAAAAACCACAACATAAATCCAGAACCAAAACTACTAAAACATACATCAGGAAAATAAAAACTATCCACATGGAAACAAATCTTCATTTCAAAAAATAGGAACAAAGTATTCAATTTTGACATCCCCCAGAAAGATTTGTTCAGCAAGTTCCTTGACCCGCCACCAGAGGAGACCTGTGACAAAATATCGTCAACTACACCAACGAGAACCAGTCGAGAGCCGGCTGAGGATAGAGGCAAAGTCTCTGAAACATGTTCTGGAAAAATTTAAAAGTAAGTGTTGTTTAGTGTCATTAATCGACTCCCTTTAAATTTAAAAACTGTTGTTTTTGGCTGGGAAAGTGATGGTGACTGTTTTCTGGAATAGTTATGGAGTTATTTTAATCGATTATCTTCAAAAAGGAAAAAACATTACAGGAACATACTACGCATCATTACTTGACAAGCTGAATACATCTACTAACCTGCCAAACATCCAAAGCTGATTTGGTAGCTGGTACCACTGTTAGACTTTCATATGAATTTTGCAGATTCCACTGCTGTAGGATCTTTACCCCATCTTTCACAAAACCTTAAAAAAACAGAATCACATCTTCAGAAGATGCTGAACTTAGGATATCATGATCAATATTTAACTGGCTTTTAATTTTTGACTAACACTGGAGCTCAAAACATATTTCCAGTGAAATCTCACTATTCAATTTTTCAGAGTAAACCACTCTCTTCAGTGAGAACTGGATACTGACATTAAGACCAACTTGAGAAACAAAATCCTAAACTTTGTATTGAACATTAATATTCTGAGACTATTAACTTTAATGACAGTAAAATATTTATTATTGAAAAACTGTGTAATACCTTAAGCATTTTTCAAAAGATAACAGTAAAACCTAAAACCTCGTAAAACTAGCTATTCTTCACTGCTTCTTTTAGATTGTCACTTGTATGTAAACACTGTACATGGACTGACAGAGGGGATTCGGTACAGATGTCCAAACTTGCTCTATTGTACCTATGCTCCCAAGTGGGTCACCCCTGGGAGAAACGAAGAGGCACGAGGAGAGAGAGGATATCCATCCCAAGGAGTCACGACAATGTGGAGGGCAGGATCCATACTTTCACCAATTGCATTGTTGGTTGGAGCCGCCGCAAAGCTGGAGCTGTAAATGTGGGCAGGAAAGAAAGAGACAGATAATGGCACGCGGAGTTGGATGCTTGCAGAGGGAGAGAAAGAGACAGAGAGAAGCTGGCATTTTCCGCTACCGTCGCAATTGTTATCGAATGATCTGGGAGGTATTAAGAGCAGCAAAGTGTGAAAAGTAGTCAGTTACAGTTGTGTGATGTACCACAGTGGACACACACAACTGGAAACTGAAGATCTGAATGTCAAACCTTCGGTCTCAAGCCAGATCAGGGCTAGGCCCTCTACTGGCAGTGGAGTGTTTTGTAAGGAAGGATTAATATATGGCAGAAGATGAGGTTTGAGTTATATATAAGCCATCTGATGTGTTATTTTATGTGGCGTTTGTAGCACTCTCTATGATCGATGTCGTACTCAACTAGACTGTGGATGAGGGAGCTAAAATTGTGGGAGAGGTTTTGATAGAAGGAACGTGAAAGGGTATGGATGTAGTCTGTTATTGAGGGGATAGGTAGGTCTAGTCTGATAACTTGATTGGGGATGTACCAAGGAGAGTCTGTGGCAATGCGGAGGAATCGAGATTGTAGAATTTCAAGGTGGTGTAGGTGAGACTTGGATGCTACTCCCCATATTTCACTGGCGTATGTGATGGCTGGCCAGAGTACTTGCTAATACAGGAGCAGTTTTGTAGGCAGAGACATCACCGATCGTTGGTTATAGAGAGGGTAGAGCATACCCATTTTTTTGCTAACTTTATTAGCCACATAAGTAATGTCAATTTGATGCCGAGTAGAACACCAAGATACTTGGAATCTTACATTTGTTTACGTGCAGCTGAGCAACGATTCGACCTTGAAGACTGCTGTTTGTCAATGTCACGACTTTTTTCTGCTACAAGGGTTGTACAACGCTTCTGTTTATTGCAAAAAAGTGTTCTACATTTCTGCAAACAAGACTACCAACACACAAATTCAATTTGGTGTCAGGAGTGCAACACGACTGAACCTAATCAAAACTAAGCTTTATATATATAAACTATACCTAACAGGAGTTTACGTCATCCTTTAGGTTGCCATTATCACTAGTGCATCTGCAGTATCCCAAATATGTTTTCTCTGAAATAACACTTCATAAATAGGAATTCCCAAATAGCGAGGGTGGACCTAAATTTGAGATATTCTGATAGTCTTTAATATGTTTAAGTGCTGCTGAAACAAGTTTCAAAAATTAAAACTTGAAAATTTATACGCAAATGCATTTTCTTCAACATATATAAAACAAAATAACATTGGGACTTAATTGTATTTATCTGTTTAAAAATCGGACACAAATTTCCATGTTTTCTTTATCAGATATAATGATAACGACAACCACAACAATAAATAATGATGATGATGATGGTTTGTAATGTATGTCCTCCAAAGTTGTCATATCGGACCATGAATGAAATGGGTGACATGACGGTCATATGACTCTGGGATCCATAGTGCTTAGAATTACCTGACATTCATCTTTCAGGATATGGGAAAATCCCGGAAAAAACCTTATACAGGTAACTCATCTAACGATATTCTAACACGAGATATCTTGAACGTGGCAGAAGCGCTACCATCTACGCTACCGAGGCGAGCTGATGATGATGATGATGATGATTAATAATCCGCAGTTGGCAAGAGCTAGCTAGTTTACCTCACTGCTAATCGCAGCAGACGACAGGTACCCAACTGCAGGATTACGTAAACTTCGAGTCTAAACATCTATCTCACATATTCTCTAAAAATAATAACAGGAAAATAGCATTTTCACCTTTCTCATTCCATATGTCTTCACAATAAAAAAAACCATTTTCTCGGAGTTTAACTGTCGCCAACCCTGGAAGTGGAAGTGTACTTAGCGATCTTAACATTACTGTTATGCTCCTTGAGTGACTACGGTTCACGAAACATTTATTTGATTCTGATATTTTGTTTTCCTTACGAAGTCGAGATTCCCGCTAAATAATCTGATTTTCGATGCTCGTCTCCATGTTGACAATATCTCACAAGTTAAATCTGCTGCCAACATCGGCTACCATAATCACTAAATTGTGTTTAGGAATAAAATGTCGTTATTTTTTTTAATCATAACGACTTCAAATGAAATACAGTGCTCTTAGGCTTTCAGCCATGCATATAATAAAGATTGGTACATCCAAGTCAAACTCTCTACAAAAGAAGGGTTAAAATAAATGAATGACGAAAGCGCATAGTTCCATTCAACATGCAAGACACACGACAATAGCTCGAGGCAATGAGCTCGCGCGCGTGATTCAAGTGGCAATTACGTGTATGGCTTAGTTACTACATTATTATTTTTCTTATTGTTCACTGTATTTAAAAGTGTATCTATTTGACAGTCGTCTAGAGATAGACCAGGTATGTAATACTTAATAGCGTGCTTACTGACAGTAGTAGAAACTGCATGGAGCTGCAATGCATTGGTGGTCAATGGCTAGATATAAAAAGCTCAAAAAAATATCTACTACTAAGATTTGCAACTTTATTAAACTCACATTATTGCTCTTTTATTTAACAGTAATAAATTGGACAGGATTACCCATGTGAGTACTTGCTGAAGAGTACTATCTGAATATAAAAAGAATATGGTGTGTTGTGCCACTATCTAGTAAACTGCACTAAATGATTGTCACTTTATTCATTTGGAGTGGAGCAAACGGGGCAGTGTTATAATGCAGTAGAATAGGCAAAATATGCTTTTGGATTATTACTTTTCAGTAGAACAGCATGACAGAAGTTGGCTCAAAAACTGATTCTACAGTAATCATGAAATTCAGAAAGTATATGACCAGTTATAGAAAAAGATGCATAAAGTAGAACTTAAATTTCACTGATCATCTTAAAAATATTAAATACTTTTATAGATAGTCTCGAATTACTCAATGTGTCATAGGATAAGATAAAATCATACGGAGGGGATTTGGCAATGCGACCAGTCTATTGTACCTATGCTCTAAGTGGGGCATTCCCAGCAGGAAGGATGAGGTGTGAGTAGACAGAGCGCGGCCGTCCCAAGGAGTCACAACAGTGCAGAGGGTAGGTCTCCAACAATTGACCTGTTGGAAACAGTTGGCACTCCCCCCACCTTGGTCCTGAAACGACCCAACAGATTCACCTGGAGACTGTCCTACCAGAGAATGACGTGTTTACCAGGAGCATATCATCCTGCCATGCAGCGCTGAGACTTCTACCTTAAAAGAGACTACCAGAAGAGAGATGATGTGATATGATAATGGAGGGACAGGATATTAGGGGAATGTAACTAACCTATCCAGCATTTCCCTGGTGAATTACAAAAAAAAAAAAAAAAAAAAAAAAAGGACCCATCAGATAGGATGACCACCGGAATCTAACCTGGACCTCATGAATGCAGATAACAAACGAAACCGCCTGACCATCCCGCTTGGTCAGTGCTCATAAATGATAGGATCTTTCAGGATAAGAGAAAACCTCCAACGTTAAGTCATATCACACGATGAAATAAATGATGTTCAAATAAGTACAGGTTAAATTTATTGGGAGTCGATTAATGACACTAAACAACACTTACTTTTAAATTTTCCCGGAACTAGTTTCAGAGGCCTTCCCTCTATCCTCAGCCGGACATTGACTGGTTCTCCTTGGTGTAGTTGGCAATATTTTGTCATCGGTCTCCTCTGGTGGCAGTTCGAGGAACTTGCTGAACAAATATTTCTGGGGGATGTTGAAATTGAATACTTTGTTCCTATTTTTTGAAATAAAGATTTGTTCCCATGTGGACAGTTCTTGTTTTCCTGTTGTATGTTTTAATAATTTTGGTTCTGGATTTATGTTGTGGTTATTTTCCCAAAAATGCGTGGCAACTGCTGATTTTTCTAATTGTTTGTATTTTATGTTCCTAAAGTATTCCTTTGCTCTTGTTTCTAAATTTCTTTTGGTTTTTCCAATATAAATTTGACTACAGTCACAGCATTCAATTTGATATATCCCAGATTTTTTGTTAGATGGAATGGCATCTTTGATGTTTGAGCAAATTAGGCTTTTTAAGGAGTAATGGTTCACAGGTGCTAGTTGAATGTTTTGTTTTTTGAAGACATTTTTGAATTTATCAAAGGCCCATGGATGGTAAGTGAATTTTTTTAAGATCATTTTAGTTTCTGTAACTGAGAGGGTTGTGGTTTCCTTTAGTAGTTTCTTCTTTCTTGCTAAGTTTCATTTTTTTGTCTACTAGTGATTTGGGAAAAACCAAAAGAAATTTAGAAACAAGAGCAAAGGAACACTTTAGGAACATAAAATACAAACAATTAGAAAAATCAGCAGTTGCCATGCATTTTTGGGAAAAAACCACAACATAAATCCAGAACAAAAATTACTAAAACATACAACAGGAAAACAAGAACTGTCCACATGGGAACAAATCTTTATTTCAAAAAATAGGAACAAAGTATTCAATTTCGACATCCCCCTGAAAAATTTGTTCAGCAAGTTCATCGAACTGCCACCAGAGGAGACTGATGACAAAATATTGCCAGCTACACCAAGGAGAACCAGTCGATGTCTGGCTGAGGATAGAGGGAAGGCCTCTGAAACTAGTTCCGGGAAAATTTAAAAGCAAATGTTGTTTAGTGTCATTAACCGACTCCCAATAAATTTAATTTATACAACACTGTTTTCAACACTTTCATTAAAGGAAGTACAGGTTGTTTTTTAATTTACATCCTCCAACGTTAAGTCATATTGGACGATGAATGGAATGGATGAAATGATGCTCAAATGAGCCCAGGTTCCATAGAGCTTAGAGTTACCCGACATTTGTCTTTCAGGATAAGGGAAAACCCTGGAAAAAACCTTATCCAAGTAACTCACCCTGACCGAGATTTGAACTCGGGACCTCTTGAACGTGAGGCAGACATGCTACCACCATGCTACCGAGGCGGGCTAAGTACAGGATACATAGAGCTTACAGTTACCAGACATTCATCTTTCAGGATAAGAGAAAACCTCCAACGTTAAGTCATATCACACGACGAATGAAATGATGTTCAAATAAGTACAGGTTGTTTTTTAATTTACGTCCTCCAACGTTAAGTCATATTGGACGATGAATGGAATGGGTGAAATGATGCTCAAATGAGCCCAGGGTCCATAGAGCTTAGAGGTATCCGACATTTGTCTTTCAGGATAAGGGAAAACCCTGGAAAAAACCTTATCCAAGTATCTCAACCTGACCGAGATTCGAACTCGGGACCTCTTGAACGTGAGGCAGACATGCTACCACCATGCTACCGAGGCGGGCTAAGTACAAGATACATAGAGCTTACAGTTACCAGACATTCATCTTACAGGATAACAGAAAACCTGCAACGTCAAGTCATATCGGACAATGAATGAAATTATGTTCAAATAAGTTCAGGGTACATAGAGCTTAGAGTTACCAGACATTCATCTTACAGGATAAGAGAAAACCTGCAACGTCAAGTCATATCGGACAATGAATGAAATTATGTTCAAATAAGTACAGGGTACATAGAGATTAGAGTTATCAGACATTCATCTTTCAGGATAAGAGAGAACCTCCAACGTTAAGTCACATCGGATGATGAATGAAATGTTCGAATGAGTACAGGGTACATAGAACTTAGAGTTACCAGAAATTCATCTTTCAGGATAAGGGAAATCCTCCAACATTAAGTCATATCGGACAATGAATGAAATGATGTTCAAATAAGTACAGGGTACATAGAACTTAGAGTTACCAGACATTCATCTTTCAGGATAAGAGAAAACCTCCAACGTTAAGTCATATCGGACAATGAATGAAATGATGTTCAAGTAAGTACAGGGTACATAGAGATTAGAGTTATCAGACATTCATCTTTCAGGATAAGAGAAAACCTCCAACGTTAAGTCATATCACACGATGAATGAAATGATGTTCAAATAAGTACAGGCTGTTTTTTAATTTACATCCTCCAACGTTAAGTCATATCACACGATGAATGAAATGATGTTCAAATAAGTACAGGGTACATAGAGATTAGAGTTATCAGACATTCATCTTTCAGGATAAGAGAAAACCTCCAACGTTAAGTCATATCGGACGATGAATGAAATGATGTTCAAATAAGTACAGGGTACATAGAACTTAGAGTTACCAGACATTCATCTTTCAGATAAGGGAAAACCTCCAACGTTAAGTCATATCAGACCATGAATTAAATGATGTTCAAATGAGTACAGAGTACATAGAGATTAGAGTTACCAGACATTCATCTTTCAGAATTAGAGAAAACCTCCAACTTTAAGTCATATCGGACGATGAACGAAATGATGTTCAAATGAGTACAGGGTACATAGAGCATATAGTTACCACATGTTCATTTATCAGGAACAGAGATGGTATATCATTACTAATGACTTGATGATTTTAGACAAAAAAGTGAACTTAGCAAATAAGAAGAATCTACTAAAGGAAACCACAACCCTTTCAGCTACAGATACTAAAATGACCTTCAAAAAATTTCTTACCACCCATGGGCCTTTGATAAATTCAAAAATTCTTCAGAAAACAGAATATTCAACTAGCACCAGTCAACCATTACTCCTTAAAAAACCTAATTTGTTCAAACATCGAAGATGACATTCCATCTAACAAAAAATCTGGTATATACCAAATAGAATGCTGTGATTGTAGTCATATTTATATTGGAAAAATCAAAATAAATTTAGATACAAGAACAAAGTAACACTTTAGGAACATAAAATGCAAATAATTAGAAAAATCAGCAGTTGCCACATAGTTTTGGGCAAAAACCACAACATAAATCCAGAATCAAAACTAGTTAAACACAAAACTGTCCATAGGAACAGATTTTCATATCAAGAAATAGAAACAAAATTTTCAATTTCAACATCCCCCAGAAAGATTTGTTCAGCAAGTTCCTTTAACTGATACCAGAGGAGACCTTTGACAAAATATCGCCAGCTACACCAGTGAGGAACAGTTGATGTCCGGTTGACAATGGAGGAAAGTAGCGTCTGAAACATCTTCCGGGAAATTAAGTAAATGTTGTTTAGTGTCATTAATTGACTCCCTTTAAATTTAATTTATTACAACAACACTGTTTTCAACGCTTCAGTGAAAGGAAATTATAATATCATTTTGGTTTTTAAGACTGGTGCTGGTAACAAGGTTTTACCATGTATAATTAAGCAAAAATATATTTTGTGGCGAAATGATATGGATTTAAATGTTAAGACGATATAATCCTTTGCACTTGGCACACTTATACTATCCATATCTTTATCAAGAGAACATCAAAGTGAAATCCTCACCTTATCCAGATAACTCACTCTAACTGAGTTTCAAACTCAACATCAGTCACACCACAGATATTTTGTTTTTGTGTTATGTTTCACTTACTCAGACCTTTTTCAAAAAATAACTTTTACATTCAAGGGATGTCCCAGTGAAATCTTAATAGCAAATATTTGGGTTGGAATTTTGGGATGTAAAGGCAGCAAGCACGAGCATTAAATAGGGTTAACCATGAGGTTTGAGGTATAATATTATATTTTGGGGGAATAAGGAATTTTTTTTTTTTTCAATTTACGTCCTCCAGTGTAGTAATTAGTGGTAAAGATATGGAACAGGAAGATTCAACAAACTTTTTGGGTATCAAACTAGACAAAGATTGACAGCATATGCAACGAAATTAGTAGTGCTGTATATCTGCTAAGAAATCTTCCTAAATACTTGAAAAGAGAAGTATTAAAATTAGCTTACTATACAATAATACATAGTCATCTCAGTTATGGAATTGAAATTTGGGGCAGTAGTGGAATTATCGACATGAACAAAAAATGTGTGTAAGAATAATGTTAAATTAGGAAATAGAACATCATGTAGACTAATTTTCAGAAAGGAGTGAATCTTTATAGTAATTTCATTGTATATATATAAATTAATATTACTTGTACATAAAACAGAATGTAATGTAAATAATGTGAACAGAAATAGTAAACTCTACAGCTACAGTACTAGAGGATGTGATAACCTTCATAGACTTACAACAAGAACAAAATCAGCTGGAAAAGATCCAATATTGAAGGGAATTATATTTTATAACAAATTGCCAAATTATTTGAAAACATTACCTGGAAATAGCTTCAATAAGGAATTAAAAAGGTATTTAATAGAAAGATGTATATATATAGAACTGATGAATTATAAAAGAGTGTAACAAAAAGAGCTTCCTCATGAATTGTATATTTTTTTATATAAATTATATTTTGTAAATAATGATTGTTATTAGAAATTAGACTGTGATGATGCTTGAAACATATGTATGTCTATAGGCAAATAAAAATTATTATTATTATTATTATTATTATTATTATTATTATTATTATTATTATTATTATTATTATTATTATTATTATTATTATTATTATTATTATTATTATTATTATTATTATTATTATTATTATTATTATTATTATTATTATTATTATTATTATTATTATTATTATTATTATTATTATTATTATTATTATTATTATTATTATTATTATTATTATTATTATTATTATTATTATTATTATTATTATTATTATTATTATTATTATTATTATTATTATTATTATTATTATTATTATTATTATTATTATTATTATTATTATTATTATTATTATTATTATTATTATTATTATTATTATTATTATTATTATTATTATTATTATTATTATTATTATTATTATTATTATTATTATTATTATTATTATTATTATTATTATTATTATTATTATTATTATTATTATTATTATTATTATTATTATTATTATTATTATTATTATTATTATTATTATTATTATTATTATTACTATTAATTATTATTATTATTATTATTATTATTATTATTATTATTATTATTATTATTATTATTATTATTATTATTATTATTATTATTATTATTATTATAATATCATCATCTTCATCATCATCATCATCATCAATCATCATCATCATTATTATTAGGTTATATCGGACAATGAATGAAATGGATGAAATGATGCTCAAATGGGTCCAGAGTCCATAGACATTTGTCTTTCAGGATAAGGGAAAACCCCAGAAGAAAACATTGTCCAAGTAACTCACCCTAACCGAGATTCGAACTCAGAAGCTCTTGAACGTGAGGCAGACACACTGCCATCTATGCTACAGAGGCAGGTGGGGAATAAGGGATATCTATGGTATAAAGACAAAAGAACATCATGCAAACCACCGTTCTACTAATTGAATATTTTACTGTTTCCATGTATATTTATTATCTGTTAACAAACATTTATTTGAATCTGAAATAAATTCTGGACGAATACAGATACAGTACTTGAATTAAACAAAGTTTGTCTTTTTTACAAATGATATTAAATTACAAAGTCATATCAAGAAAATCTTTTCTATAGATAAAGCTGAAAAAAAAAAAAGTTACACATTTTATTACTGATAAATTGTTTTTATTCATTAAAGTGAGTATTTGGCACATCCTTTAAGTGTATGTGTGTTTCCTACATCGTCATATACTTGATCAAAACCCTGTTTAACATTGCATAGTAACATCTTGTTTAAGTAAACATCTAAATTCAAACAACAAATATCTGATCAAAGGGTAACAAGGGATATACTAAAATTATAGACATTAATATTTGAGCATGTTTATACAATCATATCAGCAAGGCCAGCGCCATAGGAAAGGTTGCTCTGTGCTGTAGTGGCAACCCTGATCTCGTCTGTATGAGGAGTACGCTGTCTAACATCACAGCCACCAGGCCATGCACGAGCTGGACTTCTTGTTTCCAAACACTGTCGAGGCAGAGCATCCACGGACAAGCTGACAGTTGAGGGGTCATTAACACCATTTGCTTTCAGGCGGCGTTGAGCTGCAATTGTTGCACGCAAAGTCTTGCGTTTCTGAAAAACACACACATTCACATGCCTTTCTTCCTTCATCTACTTTATATTAATCAACAACAAAATTTACAGAAATGGTTTTGTTAGGTATTTTCTTATAGGATCAAGAGTAAAGACTTTAAGTAATAATCAAATGTTTTAAGAGCTGGTTAGTGATCAGGGAAAAGGAGAGTAAAACAAGTTTGGGGATCCAAGAGTTTACAAAAGGGATGAGAATCTGGTAGGGGATATCAAAATGTAGGAGCAAAAATATGGCTACCATGGGTAAATTGAGGGAAGGAAAGAATAGAAGTTCTAACACGTACTGGGACCCCTTTGAATGAAATTACACAATTATACAGTCAATATCTACATATATGATGGTGTACACTGAGGCTCTTTTTCCTCCAACAAGAGATAATGCTTTTAAATACATTCTGGGCTGATCCCTTTGGATGAGAAACTATTATCTTTAGCCTGTATGTGAACGAAAATGTCAGATTGTCTGAGGATATAATATTATTCCAGTCAGGTTGGCATTTTTCACAAAGTGAAACACTCTGTGATTGATAGAGTCGACATGAAAAATTCAGTGCAATGACTGGGATTTAAACCACAGGTCTATTGGTTTCTGTCCAGTTGCTCTTATCCATTGAGCTATCATGGCCAACTTGCCGTCATGACATTAAATTCTACAATTGACTCGTATAATTCCCCGGTAAACCACTAGGGGCTCTCACATTCGAGATACACCGTTTGTGAGAACTTACTATTGTACTTGAGCCCCAGGCTTCATCATTTAACTCTTATTATTTTAGTTAATTGATGGAAATTAATCATTTCTTCACACTAGCCATATATAGGGTAAGGTTTTGGATTCAATTAAATGATGAAGCATGGGACTCAAGTACTTACAATAAGCTGCCACAAATGGTGTATCTCAGATGCGAGAGCCCCTAGTGGTTTACCGGGGAAATATACGAGTCAATTGGAGAATTTAATGTCATGACGGCTCAATGGGTAGGAGCGACTGGATGGAAACTAGTGGATCCCTGGTTCAAATCCCAGCCGTGGCATTGAATGTTTCATGTTGACTCTATCAATCCAAAACCTTAGCCTATGTACGGCTGATGTGAAGAAATGATTAATTTCCATCAACTAATTCAATAACACTCTGTGATTGTCTATATTCTTTGTGAACCAGAATGTCAGCATTCAATCCCTTCCCTCTATTATCTCACAGATGTAGCTCAATATGAGCAGAAGTGAGTGCTACTTTGACTAGTGCAATGACTGGCTTGTCAGATATGTATGAAACAGAACAGTGTTTTGCAACTTGGAGAGAATGACTAGAGAGCAGAGACATGGGGGAAACTGGCAAAGAAACAGAAAATAACATATGTCAGGCACAATGTAGGAAATATTTAGTGCAAGTAGCATGGAGGAAGCTTAAGAAATAGCCTAGGAAAGAGGACAAGAAATAATTGAAAATAAGAAAAGTACAATGTAAAATGAGAATAGGAACAAAAGGCATTAGAAAAGAAACAAGATCCAAGCAGGGGAAACTGTCAATTGCCAAAGGTGACTAGGAAATTGTAGGAAGAGAGAAGGACAAGTGAGGGTTGATAAAAGTGACAAGTGAAGTCTGTTCTGATCCTAACCTACACACGGCTTGTGTGTGTTACAACAAACACCTATCTCTATTTGCTCTTATAAATAATAAACTATAACTTGAAGTAGTTAGAAAAATCAACTTTCGTAAGAATAGTATGTATAATTTAAACAAAGTCATGCAAATGTAACGTATCATATACCAACAACGAAATCAAGATTGGTCTGAGAATGCTGGGTATCCCTTGTGATGCTGGCAGAACACTGAGGTGAGTGCCAGGACAATGAAACAGCAGATGAAGCTGCCAAAAAAGTAGTGAAATCTCATTTGTAGGACTGGAGCCTGTCTGGGAGTGTCATACAGCCAAGTAAGGCAAGCAATTACTAACTGGGCTCAAAATGAACACCAGAAATATTGGAACACAGTAGATGATTGCAGTCTGGACAAAACAAAGACTAAACACTTGCTAAGGCTAAATAGTAGGAAGCTTTCATGGGTAACAGGACTCAGTACTCTGAAGTACGACCTGTACAGAATGGAACTATGTTATTAGATGTAGGCAAAGAGATGAATAAGTCTTTACTTTTTTGAGTAAATTGATGGAAATTAATTTGTACTTATTACAGACCTGGGCAAAAGCAGGTTGTAATAGTTGTTTTAGTTTAGGCCCCAAGAATTGAAAATATTGAAATGTTTCAGTTAACTGATGGAAATTAATCATTTTTTCATACTAATATACTGTATGCTCATGACAAGAAGGTTAGAGGGGTATGAAGGGCAGAGGAGCTTAACTGTTGATCTGCTCCGGTAACGCATCTGTTTACTAGGAAATGAGTGAATGAGAGTGCATATGAGTCATCCATGCTGCCAGATCTAATGTTTGGTGCAACAATAGCTATTATGTATAGGTGAGCTATGTGACAACACTTGTGTAGTTTAAATGAGCCTTTCATCTTGACATACTCGGAAAGCAAGCATACACCCCAAGGAGACAGTAAAAGTGATTACATTGCACATTCCTCTAGCTTGCCTACTTGTCCTGGGCAATCTGTATATAAGCTAAAGATTCTGATAGATAGAGTTAACATGAAAAATGGAATGCCACGGCCAGGATTTGAACCATGGATCTCCTGGTTTCTGTCCAGTCGCTCTAAACCATTGAGCTATCATGGCCAACTTGCCATCATGACTCTAAATTCATGGAGAGCAAGTTGACAACTTGGCCATAGTAGCTCAATAGGTTAGAGCGACTGGACAGAAACCAGGAGATCCGTGGTTCAGATCCCAGCCGTGGCACTGAATTTTTCATATTGACTATCAGAAACCTTAGGTTGTATATGGCTAGTGTAAAGCAATGATTAATTTCCATCAATTAACTTAAATAATAAGAGTTAAATAATAAGAGTTAAATGATGAAGCCTGGGACTCAAGTACTTACAATAGTAAGTCACCACAAACGGTGTATCTCGAATGTGAGAGCCCCTAGTGGTTTACCGGGGAAATATACGAGTCAAATGGAGAATTTAATGTCATGATGGCAGATTGGCCATGGTAGCTCAATGGATAAGAGCAACTGGACAGAAACTAGGAGATCTGTGGTTCAAATCCCGGCCGTGGCATTGAATTTTTCATGTTGACTCTATCAAAACCTTAGCCTATATATGGCTAGTATGAAGAAATGATTAATTTACATTAATTAACTTAAATACAAAGTAATATACTTGATCAAAACCCTGTTCCTTACACATTGAAATATGTCCTATTATTGTCAATAGAAGGCAGTTCATGTATAAAATGAGATTTAACATTGCATAGTAACATCTTGTTTAAGTAAACATCTAAATTCAAACAACAAATATATAAGGAAAAGGTGTATAGCTCTGAGATGATATGTAAATTTTCTGTATGAAGTTTTATTGCTGATTGGGGAAAGAGTAGTTACTTGTACAAAATTGAATCGAGAATATATTGACACATTGCTTCACTCACCTGTTTATTCACAGGACATGTTTCAAGAGCTCTTGCAAGAGCTCTTGAAACATGTCCTGTGAATAAACAGGTGAGTGAAGCAATGTGTCAATATATTCTCGATTCAATTTTGTACTAGTTTGTGCTTCACTGTCCCTACGCTTCTTTCAAGTTTATACTTTGAGTAGTTACTTGTTTGCATCTTTGTTGTCTTTTGAATTTATCAATTTTCTGAATCCATTGTATTGTCACCCAAATGTAGGGACTTCCTGTGGAGCCGACCGACAGTGGGGCCGGACGGTAGGCATTCTGCAACGCCCACCCATTTGTCTTATAGCGGTAATGAGGGTTGGCTGAAAAAACATCACTGTGCCGTCTCTTTCACCTCCCCCTCAGTTCTCGAACATAAAGGATATTTCATCTAATCCGGAACCTTCTAGATTGGCCAGTTGGTCCTATATAAGCAATGCGCCGGGCTGGAGAGAGTGAGTTCTTGTCGAGCAGCGGTGACGAGCGCCCAGTGAGAGAACGGGCTGTGTACGTGCATCAGAGGAGTGTACGTAACTGCGTGCACTGGACCTGTGACAGATGAACTGGTGAATTGTGATTGTGTGCACTGCATAATTCTGTGTAATCGGCAAGTGTTCGATTGTAATTCGGTGGAAATAAGGAACATTTTTGAGTGATGCAATCGGACTTTTAATTTCACGAACCCAGAAAATCACAGCCTGAAGAACGAGTAAGGCCCGGCGTGGCGAGGAGCACGTCGGCGCCGTGCACACCATCTCCTCGAGTGACACTGCGCGTCGTCAGCCGGCGGATGGATGACAGCCTCATCGCGGACGGCTGGGTAAGAGGAAAGCCGTGCCGCGTGCTGGTGGACATCGGGGCGGCCGTGACCATCATCAGACCTGACGTGGCGAAGGGTTTGCCGACAAGGAAGGCGAGCCGACCATACCAGCTTGTAGCGGCATCGGGCGACACCTTGCCTGTGGAGAAGGAGGCCCTGCTGAAGCTGACCTTGGGAAGGAGTACCGTACGTTTGTGGGTGTTCGTCGCGAAAGTGGACGAGGAGGTGATACTGGGATTGGATGCCCTCAGGAGCCACGAGGCGACGGTCGACGTCGGCAAGAAGGTCCTGCGGCTCAACGGAGAAGAGGTTATACTCCGTCAACCCGAAGAGCGCCTTGGAATCTGCAGGGTCATCTTGAGCGAAGACGTGGTTGTCCCCGCGAGGAGCGAGGTGGTGGTGACGGCGCGACTGGAATGCCAGAGAAGCAGGAACATGATGCTGGACCAGAAGACGCCTGTACACGGACTGTGTGTAGCCAGGGCATTGCTGCCGTGCCGAGAGGAGGTGCCAGTGAGACTGCTAAATCCAACGAACACCGATCACGACGTCCAGGCCGGGACGGAGTTGGGAACGTGCGAGCCCGTGGTAAGCGTAACAGCAATCGACAAGACACAGGAGCCGGTGCCGACGCAACACCTGGGGCCCCGGCTAGAAGGCCTACTGGAGAGGGCGGCCGACGACCCTACCGCAGAGCAGCTGGAGAAAGTTCGACAACTGCTAAGACGATACCAGTGCGTCTTCAGCCAAGGTGATAGTGACTACGGCCGCACGGACAATGTGCTTCACCCCATCGACACCGGGGACGCCCGGCCTATTCGGCAACCACCTAGACGCGTTCCGCTGGCAAAGCAAGGGGCGGTACGAGAACATGCTGGAGGACATGAGATCCAAGGGTATGATTGAAGAGTCCGACAGCCCGTGGTGTTCCCCTGTAGTCTTGGTGACGAAGAAGAACGGCGAGCTGCGCTTCTGCGTAGACTACAGAAAGTTGAACACTGTCACCCGGAAGGACAGTTTTCCCTTACCCCGAATTGACGACACCCTGGACACGCTAGCTGGTGCACACTGGTTCTCGACCCTGGACCTGAAGTCGGGCTACTGGCAGGTAGCTCTAGACCCGAGAGACAAGGGGAAGACCGCATTCACGACAGGCCAAGGGCTCTGGCAGTTCACGGTTATGCCCTTTGGCCTCTGCAATGCACCAGCTACCTTCCAACGCCTCACGGAGGCAGTGATGAGAGGGGTGACCTATGACGCCTGCCTGCTATACCTGGACGACATCATCATCGTCGGTAAAACTTTTGAAGACCATCTCGAGAATCTGAGTAAGGTGCTACAGAGATTTCAGGCGACCAACTTGTAGCTGAACGCAAAGAAGCCAGCTCTTCCGCAAGGAAGTGAACTACTTGGGCCACATAGTCTCAGCAACCGGGGTGGCCACAGACCCGGAGAAGACACAGGCTGTGAGAGATTGGCCTCGCCCAAAGGATAAGAAAGAGTTGCGCAGTTTCCTGGGGCTGTGCAGTTATCACCGCCGCTTCATAAAGGGGTTCTCCAACATTGCAAAACCCCTAACCTGCCTGATAGAGAAACACCGGCCGTATGCGTGGACGGAGGACACCGAAGACGCTTTCCAGCACCTGAAGAACACCCTATGCAGTGCTCCAATTTTGGAATTTCCACAACCGGGTGGCGTCTTCATCGTGGACACCGACGCCAGCGACCAATGCATTGGAGGTGTCCTATCGCAGATCCAGGATGGCCATGAGCGGGTGATAGCCTACTACAGTAAGACGCTATCCAAGGCAGAGAAGAACCACTGCATCACCCGACGAGAGTTACTGGCGGTAGTAAAGACCTTATAGCACTTCCACAAGTACCTGTACGGTCAGCCATTCCACCTGAGGACTGACCATTCCGCCCTAACCTGGCTATTGAGCTTTAGGAACCTGGAAGGCCAGACAGCACGTTGGGTTCAGAGGCTGCAGGAGTACGACTTCACCTCGGAACATCGCAGAGGGAAGAGCCATTGTAACGCAGACGCTATGTCCCGAAGACCCTGTCCAGAAGAGTGTGGCCAGTGCACAAGAGTGGAGGAGAAGGAGCGTGCCGCTCATTTCTGGTCTTGAAAATCATGAAATTGAAGATAGCAAAGAATTACTAAAATACGTACAAAAACATAGTGAACTTGTCATATGGGAGAGGATATACATAGAAAAACATAAAAACCAACTAATGAACTTTGAAATCCCGCCAGAAGAGAATCCCACATTTAAGTTCATCACTAAATCAACAGATAGCAGCAGCAACCCCAGAATTACCCACACCGCTGGATCAAGCTTTAGTCGCATAAGAGCCGAAGATGCAAATGATGATTTGCGAAACATGTCCTCAAAATAGGTACGAAAGTGAAGCAGATGTGTAATAAATACGACTCATCTAAAAATTAATAATTAATGTCTTTTAGTAATTTTGGATTTGGATCAAACTCATGTTCTTTTTTTTTTTTTTTTCCCCCAAAATTCAATTAATTAATTTTGACGTGTCTGTTGCTTCAGTCACTTATAATTTAGAGGTACCAGTTTATTATTAATTCATAGTTTATTAATAATTAAAGCTGTAGCAAGAATGTAGAGGAATGATATTTTTGGAGTACAAAGTGGAAGAAAGACTTAAGAAACGTAGATTTCTAATCGTCTTTTCACCTGGTTAGCCTCCAGAGAAGAACTTGAGCAGGAAAGCTTCAGGTCTTATTTTAAAGTCATATGAATTTAACACATCAGATTTGTGTAATAGTTTTGAGCAATTGAAGTAAATCACAGGTTTTATAGTTAACAAAAAGTTAAAATCAAAGTATAAACTTGAAAGAAGCATAGGGACAGTGAAGCACAAATTAGTACAAAAGTTAAAATGTTTAGTAGACTGTAAGGAATATAGCATCCCTTGAAATCTTATGATTTAAGGTTTTAATGCAACATTTTTATTCATTATTTTATTTAACTTTGTTTATACTACTTCAAAAATTAGATGTTTCCATGCTCTCCTTTGATATTTAACTTATTTCAGTAAAATTATAATGTCTATTATTCATTACTGAGTAAATTTGCAGTAGGTTAGAACTTTGCAGTTCTTTTGAAATATAAATAGTATAACTCTAAACTTAATATCCATAGTTTTAAAGCGTTTTCAGAGACAACTGAATTAAAAATTAAATTTATGTTTGAAAATTTGGACATTTTTTAAATTTAACTTTATACACCAGAACATGTTGTGTGCATGATATGCTAGACTTAGTACATGATATACAGTCGCAGTTTTATTATACATCATGTACAAGTACAGCAACTGATGTCCCACAAGTTCTAGTTTACAAAGTGATAAAAAAACTCCAAATTTTTGTATGTAAATGTTAAATGACTTTATTGTATTTTCCTCAAAAAAAAAAAAAAGTTTAAGAATTAGACATTTAAAAGTGGAATTGAAGGAGATGGACTGAGGAGAAATGTTTTACTTATAATTTAACACAGTTAAAACATCAAATTTGAGCACAAGATTTGAATTATCAAAACAACAGTTAACAATCAGAAAGCAATGTATTTACGTTTGTACCATAATGTGAATTAAACTGCTTCATTATTATATTTAAAACAGCATTTAAGACAAATATGGGTGTCTCAATGAAACAAAATGTAGCAAGTTTTATTGGATTATGTCAGCAACAGTTACTAGATTTCAGTTGTTGCTATGGAGATGTATGACTGTTTTACAAGACAGTCCTAAAACAACTTCAGTACAAAGATGTCAGTTGTTGCTATAAAGATGTATGACTGTTTTATAAAACAGTCTTAAAACAACTTCAGTACAAAGATGTCAGTTGTTGCTATAAAGATGTATGACTGTTTTATAAAACAGTCCTAAAACAACTTCAGTACAAAGATGTCAGTTGTTGCTATAAAGATGTATGACTGTTTTATAAAACAGTCTTAAAACAACTTCAGTACAAAGATGTCAGTTGTTGAGTTGTTGTTATGGAGATGTATGACTGTATTATAAGACAGTCTTAAAACAACTTCAGTACAAAGATGTCAGTTGTTGAGTTGTTGCTATGGAGATGTATGACTGTTTTATAAGACAGTCCTAAAACAACTTCAGTACAAAGATGTCAGTTGTTGTTATGGAGATGTATGACTGTTTTATAAGACAGTCTTAAAACAACTTCAGTACAAAGATGTCAGTTGTTGTTATGGAGATGTATGACTGTTTTATAAGACAGTCCTAAAACAACTTCAGTACAAAGATGTCAGTTGTTGTTATGGAGATGTATGACTGTTTTATAAGACAGTCTTAAAACAACTTCAGTACAAAGATGTCAGTTGTTGAGTTGTTCTTATGGAGATGTATGACTGGTTTATAAGACAGTCCTAAACAACTTCAGTTGTTGAGTTGTTGTTATGGAGATGTATGACTGTTTTATAAGACAGTCCTAAAACAACTTCAGTACAAAGATGTCAGCTGTTGTTATGGAGATGTATGACTGGTTTATAAGACAGTCTTAAAACAACTTCAGTACAAAGATGTCAGTTGTTGAGTTGTTCTTATGGAGATGTATGACTGGTTTATAAGACAGTCCTAAACAACTTCAGTTGTTGAGTTGTTGTTATGGAGATGTATGACTGTTTTATAAGACAGTCCTAAAACAACTTCAGTACAAAGATGTCAGTTGTTGTTATGGAGATGTATGACTGGTTTATAAGACAGTCCTAAAACAACTTCAGTACAAAGATGTCAGTTGTTGATTTGTTGTTATGGAGATGTATGACTGGTTTATAAGACAGTCCTAAAACAACTTCAGTACAAAGATGTCAGTTGTTGTTATGGAGATGTATGACTGTTTTATAAGACAGTCTTAAAACAACTTCAGTACAAATATGTCAGTTGTTGTTATGGAGATGTATGACTGGTTTATAAGACAGTCCTAAAACAACTTCAGTACAAAGATGTCAGTTGTTGAGTTGTTGTTATGGAGATGTATGACTGGTTTATAAGACATTCCTAAAACATCTTCAGTACAAAGATGTCAGTTGTTGTTATGGAGATGTATGACTGTTTTATAAGACAGTCTTAAAACAACTTCAGTACAAAGATGTCAGTTGTTGAGTTGTTATGGAGATGTATCACTGTTTTATAAGACAGTCCTAAAACAAGTTCAGTACAAAGATGTCAGTTGTTGAGTTGTTGTTGTTATGGAGATGTATGACTGTTTTATAAGACAGTCCTAAAACAACTTCAGTACAAAGATGTCAGTTGTTGAGTTGTTGTTGTTATGGAGATGTATGACTGTTTTATAAGACAGTCTTAAAACAACTTCAGTACAAAGATGTCAGTTGTTGAGTTGTTCTTATGGAGATGTATGACTGGTTTATAAGACAGTCCTAAACAACTTCAGTTGTTGAGTTGTTGTTATGGAGATGTATGACTGTTTTATAAGACAGTCCTAAAACAACTTCAGTACAAAGATGTCAGCTGTTGTTATGGAGATGTATGACTGGTTTATAAGACAGTCTTAAAACAACTTCAGTACAAAGATGTCAGTTGTTGAGTTGTTCTTATGGAGATGTATGACTGGTTTATAAGACAGTCCTAAACAACTTCAGTTGTTGAGTTGTTGTTATGGAGATGAATGACTGTTTTATAAGACAGTCCTAAAACAACTTCAGTACAAAGATGTCAGTTGTTGTTATGGAGATGTATGACTGGTTTATAAGACAGTCCTAAAACAACTTCAGTACAAAGATGTCAGTTGTTGAGTTGTTGTTATGGAGATGTATGACTGGTTTATAAGACAGTCCTAAAACAACTTCAGTACAAAGATGTCAGTTGTTGTTATGGAGATGTATGACTGTTTTATAAGACAGTCTTAAAACAACTTCAGTACAAATATGTCAGTTGTTGTTATGGAGATGTATGACTGGTTTATAAGACAGTCCTAAAACAACTTCAGTACAAAGATGTCAGTTGTTGAGTTGTTGTTATGGAGATGTATGACTGGTTTATAAGACATTCCTAAAACATCTTCAGTACAAAGATGTCAGTTGTTGTTATGGAGATGTATGACTGTTTTATAAGACAGTCTTAAAACAACTTCAGTACAAAGATGTCAGTTGTTGAGTTGTTATGGAGATGTATCACTGTTTTATAAGACAGTCCTAAAACAAGTTCAGTACAAAGATGTCAGTTGTTATGGAGATGTATGACTGTTTTATAAGACAGTCCTAAACAACTTCAGTTGTTGAGTTGTTGTTATGGAGATGTATGACTGTTTTATAAGACAGTCCTAAAACAACTTCAGTACAAAGATGTCAGTTGTTGCTATGGAGATGTATGACTGTTTTATAAGACAGTCCTAAAACAACTTCAGTACAAAGATGTCAGTTGTTGTTATGGAGATGTATGACTGTTTTATAAGACAGTCCTAAAACAACTTCAGTACAAAGATGTCAGTTGTTGAGTTGTTGTTGTTATGGAGATGTATGACTGTTTTATAAGACAGTCCTAAAACAAGTTCAGTACAAAGATGTCAGTTGTTGAGTTGTTGTTGTTATGGAGATGTATGACTGTTTTATAAGACAGTCCTAAAACAACTTCAGTACAAAGATGTCAGTTGTTGAGTTGTTGTTGTTATGGAGATGTATGACTGTTTTATAAGACAGTCCTAAAACAAGTTCAGTACAAAGATGTTAGTTGTTGCTATGGAGATGTATGACTGTTTTATAAGACAGTCTTAAAACAACTTCAGTACAAAGATGTCAGTTGTTGAGTTGTTGTTATGGAGATGTATGACTGTTTTATAAGACAGTCCTAAAACAAGTTCAGTACAAAGATGTTAGTTGTTGCTATGGAGATGTATGACTGTTTTATAAGACAGTCTTAAAACAACTTCAGTACAAAGATGTCAGTTGTTGAGTTGTTGTTGTTATGGAGATGTATGACTGTTTTATAAGACAGTCCTAAAACAAGTTCAGTACAAAGATGTTAGTTGTTGCTATGGAGATGTATGACTGTTTTATAAGACAGTCTTAAAACAACTTCAGTACAAAGATGTCAGTTGTTGAGTTGTTGTTGTTATGGAGATGTATGACTGTTTTATAAGACAGTCCTAAAACAAGTTCAGTACAAAGATGTCAGTTGTTGTTATGGAGATGTATGACTGTTTTATAAGACAGTCTTAAAACAACTTCAGTACAAAGATGTCAGTTGTTGAGTTGTTATGGAGATGTATCACTGTTTTACAAGACAGTCCTAAAACAAGTTCAGTACAAAGATGTCAGTTGTTATGGAGATGTATGACTGTTTTATAAGACAGTCCTAAACAACTTCAGTACAAAGATGTCAGTTGTTGAGTTGTTGTTATGGAGATGTATGACTGTTTTATAAGACAGTCCTAAAACAACTTCAGTACAAAGATGTCAGTTGTTGCTATGGAGATGTATGACTGTTTTATAAGACAGTCCTAAAACAACTTCAGTACAAAGATGTCAGTTGTTGTTATGGAGATGTATGACTGTTTTATAAGACAGTCCTAAAACAACTTCAGTACAAAGATGTCAGTTGTTGAGTTGTTGTTGTTATGGAGATGTATGACTGTTTTATAAGACAGTCCTAAAACAAGTTCAGTACAAAGATGTCAGTTGTTGAGTTGTTGTTGTTATGGAGATGTATGACTGTTTTATAAGACAGTCCTAAAACAACTTCAGTACAAAGATGTCAGTTGTTGAGTTGTTGTTGTTATGGAGATGTATGACTTTTATAAGACAGTCCTAAAACAAGTTCAGTACAAAGATGTTAGTTGTTGCTATGGAGATGTATGACTGTTTTATAAGACAGTCTTAAAACAACTTCAGTACAAAGATGTCAGTTGTTATGGAGATGTATGACTGTTTTATAAGACAGTCCTAAAACAAGTTTACAAAGATGTCAGTTGTTGAGTTGTTGTTGTTATGGAGATGTATGACTGTTTTATAAGATAGTCCTAAAACAACTTCAGTACAAAGATGTCAGTTGTTGCTATGGAGATGTATGACTGTTTTATAAGACAGTCCTAAACAACTTCAGTACAAAGATGTCAGTTGTTGAGTTGTTGTTATGGAGATGTATGACTGGTTTATAAGACAGTCCTAAAACAACTTCAGTACAAAGATGTCAGTTGTTGTTATGGAGATGTATGACTGTTTTATAAGACAGTCCTAAAACAACTTCAGTACAAAGATGTCAGTTGTTGAGTTGTTATGGAGATGTATGACTGGTTTATAAGACAGTCCTAAAACAACTTCAGTACAAAGATGTCAGTTGTTGAGTTGTTGTTATGGAGATGTATGACTGGTTTATAAGACATTCCTAAAACATCTTCAGTACAAAGATGTCAGTTGTTGTTATGGAGATGTATGACTGTTTTATAAGACAGTCTTAAAACAACTTCAGTACAAAGATGTCAGTTGTTGAGTTGTTATGGAGATGTATCACTGTTTTATAAGACAGTCCTAAAACAACTTCAGTACAAAGATGTCAGTTGTTGCTATGGAGATGTATGACTGTTTTACAAGACAGTCCTAAAACAACTTCAGCCATGAGCTAAACAGAGGACACAAGCAGACATTGATATCTGCTGCTACTCAAGCGTTGTGCCAATGTTCATGTTTCATCCATATAAGTTGCAAATTATCCATTCTATGGACAGAATTAATTGAATTGAATTTTGTGACTGGTTTTCAGCCAAAAGTTGATGAATATAAACTATTTCTAAGCAAAGTATGGATGTTTTATGAAGTAATTTCCACTGAAGTAGTTTTGTATATAAACAATACTGCTGCCCAGAAAAACTACACAAGAAACATTTGCACAGTCAGAATGTAGCAATCTTTTGACAAAGTTGTTCAAAGATAGGGAAGGGTAACAATAACAGCGACTTCTGATAGATGCAGATGAGACTTTTCTTACTCTGAAATTTGTAAGACTTCCCCTGCAGAGAGCCAAGATGACCTGCAGCTCAAACACAGCACATGTTCAAACAGCTCAAGCAGAGCACTGGTACAACAGCTAGCAAAATGTCATTGGAGGCTATTTGTAGGAGCATACTACTGATTTGTTCATTTCCTTACTAAAACATTTGGTTTCTTTGGGACACCCTGTCATTAAGAATTTAAAGTGAACATCATATGTTGTGAACATGCACTAATTCAAATGTTAACATTACATTTATTTAGTGTTCACAGGAAAGAGAAGAGATTGCAATAAAAAGTAAGTTCTCTCTTTTTAAGTAATAGATTTTATTGTCAGTATAATACATAGATAAACAAATATTTAGTGCATGTTTCTCACACATTCCAGTACAAAGCATTAATACAATTGCTTTCACAATAATACATGGTAAATAGACTTCTGAAAACAGTTAGCACCATCTATATATAAGGCAGCACTATCACGTTTATGCATGGCCTGTGTATTGTGACAAATGACCCACTCAAGACTAATGAAAACGAATGGTTAAACTAGTTCACATTATCTAAGTTAACAGTGTGTTTCTGTGAAAACTGAGTGAAGTAACAGTGATTAGTAGAACTAGTTCACATTAGTGAAGTGTCAGTGAACAGCAGAACTAATTCACATTAGTGAAGTGTCAGTGAACAGCAGAACTAGTTCACATTAGTGAAGTGATAAGGAACGTTAGAGCTAGTTCATATTAATAAAGTGATAGGAACTTGGAGCTAGTTCACATTAGTGAAGTGACAGGAAAGAGTGGAACCTTTTTGCATTAGTAAAGGTAACAGAGTGTTTCAGTGGAAGCTGAGTGAATAGACAGTGAATGGATGAACTAGTTCACATAAGTGAACTGTGTGCTTCAGTGAAACTGAATGAAACAGCAGTGAATTTTTGAACTAGTCTACATTAGTAAAATGTATATTTCAGTGCAAACTGAGTAAAGTGTCAGTGAGCAGCAGAACTAGTTCACATTAGTGAAGTGTCAGTGAAGAGAAGAACTTCTTCACTTAGTGAAGTGTAAGTGAACAGCAGAACTAGTTCACATTAGTGAAGTGATAGGGAACAATGGAACTATTTCACATTAGTGAAGTGGTAGGAACTTGGAGCTAGTTCACATTAGTGAAGTGTCAGTGAAGAGCAGAACTTCTTTACTTAATGAAGTGTAAGTGAACAGCATAACTAGTTCACATTAGTGAAGTGATAGGGAGCAATGGAACTATTTCACATTAGTGAAGTGGTAGGAACTTGGAGCTAGTTTACATTAGTGAAGTGTCAGTGAACAGCAGAACTAGTTCACATTAGTGAAGTGTCAGTGAAGAGCAGAACTTCTTTACTTAGTGAAGTGTAAGTGAACAGCAGAACTAGTTCACATTAGTGAAGTGATAGGGAACAATGGAACTATTTCACATTAGTGAAGTGGTAGGAACTTGGAGTTAGTTCACATTAGTGAAGTGTCAGTGAACAGCAGAACTAGTTCACATTAGTGAAGTGATAGGGAACAATGGAACTAGTTCTCATCAGTAAAGTAACAGGGAAATGTGAATGAAGTGACATTTAAAAACTAGACAATGTCACAATATTTAGTGGATCAAGTCAAAAGGTCATGTTCTCTGTACTACAAAATTGGAGATCAGTAGGTGGTACTACAAAGGCACCTATATGAATATGTCAGTACTTTTTGGCAAAGGGGCAGAAGCTAGGTATCCTGTGCTTTACCTCTATTGCCCCTCTCCATTTGTCTGCAGCATGTCGGGCAAGCTCCATGCGCTTCTGCTTGCGGATCTGGTGTTTCTTATATGCCATCTCAATTATGATGAGACCTATGCCTCCTACAATCCCTGCTGCTACCAGAATGAACACTCCAGCCATATTTTTCAATCCTAGAGTATTCGGAGTCTTTTCAAATTGTTCACACTGCTGCAGATTTCCTTGGAGAATCCATTTATTGTCCAGGCTCTCCATTATCCCACCTGTGGACAATGTCAGTGCATATGTTACATATTTCCTCATTCAATGCATATCCTAAAATAAGTTTAATGTAACTATGTACATACCTAAGTACTATTTTGAAATTCAAAACACAAATGTACCTCTTATTAAGTTAATTGATGGAAATTAATCATTTCTTCATACTAGCCGAATATAAGCCAAGTCTTTGATAGATAGAGTCAACATGAAAAATTCAATGCCATGGCCGGGATCCGAACCACGGATCTCCCAGTCTCCGTCCAGTCACTCTTAACTCATTGAGCTACCATGGCCAATGTGCTGTTCTGACATTACATTCTCCATTTGACACATATATTTCCCTGGTAGACCACTAGGGGCTCTCGCATTCGAGATACACCGTTTGTGGCAAATTACTATTGGTGTATCTTGGATGCGAGAGCCCCTAGTGGTCTTCCAGGGAAATATATGAGTCAAATGGAGAATTTAATGTCAGGACGGCACGTTGGCCATGGTAGCTCAATGGGTTAGAGCGACTGGACGGAGACTGGGAGATCCGTGGTTCGGATCCTAGCCATGGCATTGAATTTTTCATGTTGACTCTATCTAACAAATGTACCTCTCATATCAAATTTATTTTTGCATGAAAGCTTGTACTCTAATCTACTTTTCAAATAATGTCCATCAATATTAAGGCCATACACCTATCCTGCTCTCTGATTTATAACACTAAGATGCAGGAAAGAGCCACTAGATTGGTGTGATTCACTTGTGGATGGGCATTTCTCATGCAGCAAAATAATTCCCTTACTCACAGTGCATGTCTTTTGTTTCAGCAAAGTTTGATTAGGTTTATTACAGTGCCTCAAAACATGGTACATGTGATTTTTGAGGCTCAAATTGCTTGTTGAAACTTTACTTTCTTGTATGATGTTGTTTTAGTTTCAATGTAACATGACCCCATCACCAATATCATTGTATTGCTCAAGTTCAGACCAAGTGTGAGCACAACTAATACTTCTTCAGTCTCACATATAAGTATGAAGTTGTAAAATGTCTCTTGTTTTGAATTTCTCTATTAGTTTTATGCACCAACTGTACAGTAATCAAAGAAGACTGACCACTCTGTCCCTCACCTTGCACTTTAGTGCAGCCTTCTTTAAATACTCTGATACATATATTACAAAAAAATATAATAACTTAACACATTTTCTTATTCATTTTTAGATGAGTCGTATTTATTACACATCTGCTTCACTTTCGTACCTATTTTGAGGACATGTTTCGCAAATCATCGTTTGCATCTACGGCTCTTATGTGACTAAAGCTTGATCCAGCGGTGTGGGTAATTCTGGGGTTGCTGCTGCCATCTGTTGATTTAGTGATGAACTTAAATGTGGGATTCTCTTCTGGCGGGATTTCAAAGTTCATAAGTTGGTTTTTATGTTTTTCTATGTATATCCTCTCAGGAAAACGTAGACTTTCAGGTAGGGGCTGATTCCTTAAGGCTGCTACAGGTAAATTGCCGTAGTATTATGAATAAAATTGTTGAGTTTTGGAATTTAGTAGAAATATGCAATCCAAGTGTCATTATAGGTACGGAATCATGGCTGAATATTGACATTAATGATTCAGAAGTATTCAGAACAGATTACAGGGTGTTTAGGAGGGACAGGGATGGAAGGGGAGGGGGAATCTTTATTTGCGCTAAATCAGAGCTAAAGAGCAAAGCATTATGGGTAGAAGAAGAGGTTGAGATTATGGCAATCAAAATTATTGATCAAGCAAACAAAGGGAATAATTTAACAATAATAGCTTGCTATAGACCACCTGGAGAAACTGATTATGCTACACTTCATAAACTAGTGGAGAAAATCTCTTCCGAAGGGGAAAAAAATGTTATATTAGCAGGGGATCTAAATCTGCCAAATGTAAACTGGGATGGACAGTTAATAGGAGGTGAAGCTCAAAAGCTCGTTAACTTTCTGGTTTGGGAGCAGGGGCTATTTCAAGTAGTGAAAACTGTTACTCGACAATCAGCATTACTGGACGTATTTTTATGCAAACCTGAGTCATTGTTTTCTGCATGCGATGTCTTGCCAGGTATAAGTGACCATCAGTGTGTGCAATTAGACCTAAACTGGAAAGGGCAGACAAAACGGTTTGAAACGGAACAAGTAATTAGTTGGGATTTCCATAGGGCGAACGGGGAGGCTATCCAAACATTTCTCCGGGAAAAATATGGGATATTTGTAAAATCTGCCACTAGTGTAAATGAAGCATGGGTTAATTTCAAAACACTTATCCTGGAAACAATTAGAGAACACGTACCTTTTAAAGTTATTAAACATAAAGCGGATCCAGAATTTTATACAAAATGTATTAGGAAACTTAAAAGAAAGACTAGGTACGCTTATAATAAAAGGAAGATATCAGAATGGCATCTTAACAAATTTAAAGAATTAGCTAAACAATTACAAGACGAAAAGTTGCAAGCGCAGGAACGATTCTTAGATAACGTTTTTAGCGGGACAAATAATTGTTGGAGATCATTTTACAATTATGTAAAGAGACGCAGGGGAAATAAAGAGAGCATACCAGATTTTAACGTTAATGGGATAGATGTATTAAGTGATAGGGACAAAGCTAATATATTAAATTCGCATTTTGTATCGGTTTTTCTTAAATCCGACGATAGTTCCGAACAGGAAATTGGGGAGAGTGGAGAAACTATTTTTCAAATAATGGCGCCCAAATTACGCAAAAGGATTAAGATGCTGCAAAACCGAAAATCAAGGGGACCAGATAATATACCTACTGAAATATTAAAGCTTGGGGGTGAAGCCATGATTCCCTATCTAATGCTCTTGTTCAACATGTCAATTAACAACTGTGCCTTACCGGAAGACTGGAAAACAGCTATTATAGTTCCGATTTATAAAGGGGGTAATAAAACAGAAATAAATAATTATCGGCCAGTTAGCCTAACTTCAGTAGTATGTAAATTAATGGAGCATTTAATTGCAGAATATATACGAGAGGAGTTAGAAAATAAAAAGTGGTTTAATGAAGCGCAACATGGATTTAGACCTGGGTATTCATGCGAAAGTCAAATTACTTCATTATTTCAAGATTTGGCAGATGAGGTAGATGCAGGGGGAAGAACTGATGCAGTGGTAATTGACTTTTCTAAAGCTTTTGATGTAGTGCCACATAGTTTGCTTATTTGTAAGCTAGCTAATACAGGAATTGATAAACGCGTAGTATTATGGCTTAAACATTTTTTGAAAGGGAGAACGCAAAAAGTTAAAGTAGGTAAAGAGCTGTCCGATAGTGGAACTGTAAGTTCGGGTGTGCCGCAAGGCTCAGTACTAGGGCCTTTACTGTTTCTCATTTTTGTTAATGACATTGCTGTTAATATTAACTGCCAGATAAGGTTGTTTGCAGACGATTGTATCATTATAATAAAATTCGGAATACAGTGCATGAAACCGCTCTTCAGGATGATTTAAATGAAATCTGTAATTGGGCTGCGGCTAACAAAATGTCAATTAATGCCAAGAAAAGTAAGTCCATTGTTTTTAGTAGAACTAAGGGCAAAATTATTGTTAACTATCACATGGGAGGGGTGCAAATTCCACAGGTGGACAGCTGCAAATACTTGGGAGTGTACCTGGCAAGTAATGCTGGATGGGACGAACAAGTAAATTCCACATCTAGGAATGCGTGGAAGGCATTACATTTCGTAATGAGAATATTGAAAAAGGGGAGCGCTAGGTCCAGGGAAATTGCCTACAAGGCCTTAGTGCGGCCGGTTATGGAATATGGAGTAGCATGCTGGGACCCGTATAGAGCTAACCAAATCGATCCATTAGAAAAAATACAGAAGAGGGCAATAAAATTCATAAAAAGAGGCAAGTATTTTGGGCCTATAAAAGGAGATGAGACTAAATGGGAGGAATTAAGAATTAGGCGTAAAAAACATAGGTTGGTAGCATTATTCAAAGCTAATGCTGGTGTAAAGGCATGGGTGGACGTTAGTGTAAGGTTAGATAATCCGGATTATTATGGACGAAACGATCATAGGTATAAAATTAAGGGTAGAAGATACAGAACCGACGTAGGAAAATTTTCTTTTGTTAATAGAACCATTGTAGAATGGAATGAATTGCCTGTAGCAGTCTTTCAGGGCTGTCCCCTGTCGCTGAAGAAATTTAGAAAAAATCTAGATGGTTTATAGTTTAACTTTTTAATTATAATGGTATATAATATGTAAATAGAGAAGTAATTAGATATGTTTTAAGTGACTAAAGTAAAATAATATCATGTTTGTATTGTTTACTGTGTTATTGTTGTAAATCTAGTAATTGTAATTTTTTTCTGTATTCTTAACTCTGCCACCGGGTAGTACCCAATTGCAGTCAATAAATACATACACATACATACATATGAGGAGTTCATTATGTTTTTGTACGTATTTTAGTAATTCTGTGTTATCTTCAATTTCATGATTTTCAGACCAGAAATGAGCTGCTATTGCGGACTTATCAATATTTTTGTATCTTAAGTGCCTGAAGTGTTCTTTCTTTCTAGTGCCTATGTTTCTTTTTGTCCTCCCTATGTAAATTTTTTCACAGTCTTTACACTTAATCTTGTAAATGCCTGACTTTTCCTCTGGTTTTATCTTATCAGTATTATTACTGTGAAGTAGGTTTTTAATGTTGTAATTGTTTTTTGGTGCCAATGTTATATTGTATTTCTTGAATATTTTTTGGAACTTTTTTGTGGCCCAGGGGTGGTAAGTAAATTTAGCAAATCTAATTTCTTGTTTTATTGGTGTGAGAGCTGTGATCTGTTTTAATCTCTTTTGAAGTTTGAATGATTTTAGTTTTTTATCTACAAGGTTTTTTCCATATCCATTTTTAATTGCAGTTTTTAAGATTTGATGGTATTCGTTTTGATATTCTTGCTGGCTGAGAGGTAGATTTACTAATCTGTGTGTGAGACTGTTGATGGTTGCATGTTTGTGTGGAATTGGGTTGAAACTATTTGCTTTGATGTAATTATCTGTGTGTGTTGCTTTTCTATGGATACCAAATTCTAGTTTTTCATTGCTTTTTTTTTATTTTAAGGTCTAAAACAGGTAGAGTACAGTCCTCTTCAGTTTCCACTGTGAATTGTATGCTGGGTTCTTGCAGGTTGAGTAGTTTCAAAGCTTCATCTATTTGTTTGTAGGGCACTATTGCAAAGATGTCGTCTACGTATCTGTACCATGTTTTAAACATATGAGGGAAGGCTTTAGTTGTATGTGTTTCGAAAAAGCTCATGAATAGATTGGCCAAAAATGGTGATAGCGGGCTTCCCATAGCTAGTCCTGAAATTTGTTTATAATATTTTCCATCGAAGAAAAAATAATTTTGATGTATACATATTTCAGTCATTGCCAAATATTCTTATATTGCATTGGAATTGGTTTATAGAATTTAGCCATTTTTTCAGTTGAATCAAAAGTTTGTCTAATGGAATGCTAGGGAAGAGGGAGCGGACATCAAAGGATACTAAAGTGTCATGAGATTTTAGTTTAAGATTTTGAATTTTTTCTACCAGGTCTAAAGAGTTTTTTATGCTCAGAGTATGGAATTGTGGAAAGGACTGAAATTTTTTGGACAGCCATTTTGCCAGAAGGTAAGTAGGAGTGTTTATATTATTTACAATGGGTCTCATGGGTATGTTGGGTTTGTGTATTTTAGGCAAACCATATAGTCTTGCAAGGGTAGGGTTGTCCGGTTTGATAGTTTTTTGTTCTGCAGTTGTTAAAATTTTACTATTAATGATGGTTTTTTGTACATCTTTTATGCATCGGTTGAGTGGATTCTATAACTAAAGCCTTCCCTCATATGTTTAAAACATGGTACAGATACGTAGACGACATCTTTGCAATAGTGCCCTACAAACAAATAGATGATGCTTTGAAACTACTCAACCTGCGAGAACCCAGCATACAATTCACAGTGGAAACTGAAGTGGACTGTACTCTACCTTTTTTAGACCTTAAAATCAAAAAAAGCAATGAAAAACTAGAATTTGGTATCCATAGAAAAGCAACACACACAGATAGTTACATCAAAGCAAAATAGTTTCAACCCAATTCCACACAAACATGCAACCATTAACAGTCTCACACACAGATTAGTAAATCTACCCCTCAGCCAGCAAGAATATCAAAACGAATACCATCAAATCTTAAAAACTGCAATTAAAAATGGATATGGAAAAAACCTTGTAGATAAAAAACTAAAATCATTCAAACTTCAAAAGAGATTAAAACAGATCACAGCTCTCACACCAATAAAACAAGAAATTAGATTTGCTAAATTTACTTACCACCCCTGGGCCACAAAAAAGTTCCAAAAAATATTCAAGAAATACAATATAACATTGGCACCAAAAAACAATTACAACATTAAAAACCTATTAATTTTTAGATGAGTCGTATTTATTACACATCTGCTTCACTAGCAGATGTGTAATAAATACGACTCATCTAAAAATTAATAATTTTTCGCTTCACTTTGTTGTTCCAATACAGTTAAATTTCGATATATTAAAAACCTACTTCACAGTAATAATACTGATAAGATAAAACCAGAGGAAAAGTCAGGCATTTACAAGATTAAGTGTAAAGACTGTGAAAAAATTTACATAGGGAGGACAAAAAGAAACATAGGCACTAGAAAGAAAGAAAGAACACTTCAGGCACTTAAGATACAAAAATATTGATAAGTCCGCAATAGCAGCTCATTTCTGGTCTGAAAATCATGAAATTGAAGATAGCACAGAATTACTAAAATACGTACAAAAACATAGTGAACTCGTCATATGGGAGAGAATATACATAGAAAAACATAAAAACCAACTAATGAACTTTGAAATCCCGCCAGAAGAGAATCCCACATTTAAGTTCATCACTAAATCAACAGATGGCAGCAGCAACCCCAGAATTACCCACACCGCTGGATCAAGCTTTAGTCACATAAGAGCTGTAGATGCAAACGATGATTTGCGAAACATGTCCTCAAAATAGGTACGAAAGTGAAGCAGATGTGTAATAAATACCACTCATCTAAAAATTAATAATTTTTCGCTTCACTGTGGTGTTCCAATACAGTTAAATCTCGATACATTTTCTTATTTTTCTTTGCTCATAATTTTATCACCATGCTAATGCAATTTTCACAACTTTTGCATTAAGCAAACAATGATCAAGTTGATAGGATTTTCAAGCCTTTTAACATATAAATACACGCAAACATGGTCAAATTCTTTCTGAGATAGTGGAACATTATTTCCTAAAATGTGTATACTTATTATTGAATAAGACAGGAAATAATCTTAGTTAGATCTCCAGGTGTCAATCATATTGAACTAAAGTTAGCAACTTACTTTCATGGAAATCAAGTATAGCAAGTGTGACTGCATCAGCCCAAGGTGAGCCTTTCTGCAATCCTATGCCATAACCTGAACGTCCAAAAAGCTCACCCGCTGTCACTAGCTCACAATCCTGTGCTGCTTCAAACTCCAGCCGTGAGCTGTCCCATATAAAAGCCATAAGTTTTCTGAAATTATAACATATCAACATAAAGATATCAAGTGAATTTGTAAAATATGAATTTAATGAATTAAGAAATAAAAATAATCTGCCATGTTGTAAGATTTAAAGCTTTCACAGTGATGATTATTAAGTAGAGCTTCTTGGGTTACCAGCCATGCAATATTTAAAAAGTTGCTTGAGCTTACAGCCATGTTTACTCTATGGTCTTCTTCAGGAAGTCTTGTGACAATAAAGAAAGAAATATATAAAACATGTGACAAGTTACTTGCTTCTAAAGTTTACAAACACACAGGTACAAGAAAGAGTATGACACTCTTTAATATGTAAACTTCCACCACATGCACATAAATATTCAATATTAATGACTGTAACTGTTCTTTTGAAGTTATGTCGATATTCAGTTGTTATTACATGTGAAGAATACATATTTAAACCTGTAAACTTGACTATCCTGTACAGCTATTTCTGTAAATGTTTATCTGAAGTGAAGTGAACTAGATAGATAACAAACCCTTGCTTCACGTCCTGTATGGCATCCTCGGCTGTATCGTAGTTATTGCCTTCCATTGTCCTGTACATGTTAGACAGTTCCACTTGTCTCCTGAAGTACATGTCTACTGCAGAACCTTTTACTGTTGCACATGTCAGGTTTTCCATTGTGTTCCTCAACTAAATACATTAAAATAATCTATATTAATGAAGGATCATCTCTCAACCTATTTTGGTCCTATAACTTCATTTAATAAATTACTAAAAGAGATTCAAAAAGCACTAGTACTTGAATATGAACACACTTATATTGTAAAGGAACAGCCTTCTCTTTTAATTGAGAATGGTATGAAGTACATAATATTTATATACAAATATAATAATTTGTAACTTAAAAACTTCACTTATAAGAAATGATGGATGTTTTCTTATAAATGTTTTCCTATTCATCATTTCTTATAAGATACATGAAGTTTTTAAGTTACAAATTATTATATTTGTATATTGTCACCCAATTACCGGAATGCCAGACTAATGACAGCTGAGAAGGGACCAGAGGCATACGGGCCACACCCATTCATCAATCTCAGTCAATAACCGAGGGGGATTAGAGAAGTGTCACTTGTCGCTGGCCGCCTCTTTCCCCTTCCCCTGTCCTCTGGAATTTTCGCAGTGATTCACTGAAACCAGAGACTTCTAGAAAACAGTGATATTCCTATAAAAAGGGCTGCAATGAGCGAGTCAATCAGTTCTTGGCAAGCAGCGTAAGAGTGCAGTGCTAGTGTATGGACGAGAAGATTGTGTACGTGCATCAGAGGATTGTACGTAATTGCGAGAGCAAAGTGGAATTGTAATGGACGAACTGGTGAATCATAGTTGTGTGCATTCCGTAATTCTGTGTAATTGGAAAGTGTTTAACTGTAAGTCGGTGGAAATAAAGAACATTTTTGAGTAGTGTAATTGGACTTTTCATTTCACGAACCCACAAATTCACACTGGTGTCAGGAAGCGGGACGATAACATCACCGAACATTACAACGATGGACGCGACATTGGAAAAATTTTTGGAGAAGATGATGGAAATGAAGGCCGAATTAACAGAGAAGACGGAAGCGGCAAATAACAACCTGGCCGCGGAACTGAAACAAATGAAGACGGCAAATAACAACTTGGCCGCGAAGATGAACGAGTTAACAACAAGAACAGAAGCGGCAAATAACAACCTCACCGCCGAGTTGAAACAAATGAAGACGGACAACGACAACATCACCGAGAAGATGGAAGAAATAAAGACCGAATTGACCACAGAAATGAGGGCAGCGAACGACAGTCTGGCCACGGAAATGAAGGGGGCGAACGAGGTCCTCGCCGCCAAATTTGAGGATCAATTGGCCGGCGTGAGGGATGACGTCACGAAGCTGGGCAAACGGATGGGTCAAGTAGACGACCGCCTTAATGATTTAGAGGAAAAGGCCGACAATAACGCCAAGACCCTGAACGCCGTGGTGGAAGACGTCGAAGACCTTGCGAACCGCTTAAACAACCTGGAGGGAAAGGCCGACAGCAGCGTCAAGTCCCTGAACGCCATGGTGGAGGACGTCGTCGGCAGGAAGCTTAAGGATTTGAAGGCCGACGCGCCGGAACGCGACACAACATCTGCGCGCGTCAAACCTCCCAAGTATGACGGCGCGTCAACGTTTGAAGTCTTCCACCGCCAGTTCGACGCAGTGGCCAAGCACAACAAATGGTCGCCAGAGGAGGAGGCCACACAATTAATAGCCAGCCTCCAGGGACGGGCCGCGGAAGTCCTAAACGCGGTGCAGACAACGGCGGCGTCCAAGGACATCTTGGAGGCCCTGGAGAATCGTTTCGGAAACCACCGCTTAGCCGCAGCGTACCGCAGCCAGCTAAAGGCAAGGTCACAGCAGCCGGGGGAGACGCTGCAGAAGTTCGCCCTGGCAGTTGAACAACTAGCAAGTAAGGCCCTAGTCGACCTCCCACCAGAGTTCGTATCCCGGGAAGCTGCCTACACATTCGTGGACGGGGTACGAGATACGGAGATTCGTCAGCGCCTAATGCTCTGCGATTATAAAACCATCCACGAGGCGCTAACAGCAGCATTAAGGATGGAGGCGGCCAAGGTAACATCTATACCGACGTCGAGGACGAGGAATGTCCGCTACACCGGAGACAGAAGACCAGCCGAGGGACGCCGGCGAACACCTAGTGGCCTGTGTTGGAGGTGTGGGCAGCCCGGACACCTGCAAGGATACTGCCCACACCAGGAAGAGCAGCCGGAAAACGAGTAAGGGCCGTGTTGGAGAGGGGCACGTCGGTGCCATCACCACCATCCCCTCGAGTGACACTGCGCGCCGTCACCCGGCGTATGGATGACAGCCTCATCCCGGACAGTTGGGTAAGAGGAAAGCCGTGCCACGTGCTGGTGGACACCGGGGCGGCCGTGACCATCATCAGACCTGACGTGGCGAAGGGTTTGCCGACAAGGAAGCCGAGCCGACCATACCAGCTTGTCACGGCATCGGGCGACACCTTGCCTGTGGAGAAGGAGGCCCTGCTGCAGCTGACCTTGGGAAGGAGCACCGTACGTCTGTGGGTGTTCGTCGCGACTGGAGGGCCAGAGAACCAGGAATATGATGCTGGACCAGAAGACGCCTGTACACGGACTGTGTGTAGCCAGTGCATTGCTGCCGTGCCGAGAGGAGGTGCCAGTGAGACTGCTAAATCCAACGGACGCCGATCACGACGTCCAGGCCGGGACGGAGTTGGGAACGTGCGAGCCCGTGGTGAGCGTAACAGCAATCGACGAGACACAGGAACCGGCGCCGAAGCAACACCTGGGGCCCCGGCTAGAAGGCTTACTGGAGAGGGCGGCCGACTACCTGACCGCAGAACAGCTGGAGAAGGCTCGAAAACTGCTAAGACGGTATCAGCGCGTCTTCAGCCAAGGTGATAGTGACTACGGCCGCACGGACAAAGTGCTTCACCGCATCGACACCGGGGACGCCCGGCCTATTCGGCAACCACATAGACGCGTTCCGCTGGCGAAGCAAGGGGCGGTACGAGACAGGCTGGAGGACATGAGATCCAGGGGAGTGATTGAAGAGTCTGACAGCCCTTGGATTTCCCCTGTAGTCTTGGTGACGAAGAAGAACGGCGAGTTGCGCTTCTGCGTAGACTACAGAAAGCTGAACGCTGTCACCCGGAAGGACTGTTTTACCTTACCCCGGATTGACTACACCCTGGACACGCTAGCTGGTGCACAGTGGTTCTCGACCCTGGACCTGAAGTCGGGCTACTGGCAGGTAGCTCTAGACCCGAGAGACAAGAAGTGGACCGCATTCTCGACGGGCCAAGGGCTCTGGCAGTTCACGGTTATGCCCTTTGGCCTCTGCAACGCACCAGCTACCTTCCAACGCCTCATGGAGTCAGTGATGAGAGGGCTGACTTACGATGTCTGCCTGCTATACCTGGACGACATCATCATCGTCGGGAAGACTTTTGAAGATCACCTCGAGAATCTGAGTAAGGTGCTACAGAGACTGCAGGCGACCAACTTGAAGCTGAACGCGAAGAAGTGCCAACTCTTCCGCAAGGAAGTGACCTACTTAGGCCACATAGTTTCAGCAACCAGAGTGGCCACAGACCCGGAGAAGACACAGGCTGTGAGAGATTGGCCTCGCCCAAAGGATAAGAAAGAGTTGCGCAGTTTCCTGGGGCTGTGCAGTTATTACCGCCGCTTCATAAAGGGGTTCTCCAACATCGCAAAACCCCTCACCCGCCTGACAGAGGAACACTAGCCTAATGTGTGGACGGAGGACGCCGGAAACGCTTTCCAGCACCTAAAGGAGACCCTGTGCAGTGCTCCAATTTTGGGTTTCCCACAACCGGGTGGCGCCTTAATTGTAGACACCGACGATAGTGACCATTGCATTGGAGGTGTCCTATCGCAGATCCAGGACGGCCATGAGCGGGTGATAGCCTACTACAGCAAGACGCTATCCAAGGCAGAGAAGAACTACTGCGTCACCCGACGAGAATTATTGGCGGTAGTAAAACCTTGGAGCACTTCCACAAGTACCTGTACGGTCAGCCATTCCACCTGAGAACTGACCATTCTGCCCTAACCTGGCTATTGAGCTTTAAGAACCTGGAAGGCCAGACAGCACGTTGGGTCCAGAGGCTGCAGGAGTACGACTTCACCTCGGAACATCGTAGAGGGAAGAGCCACGGTAACGCAGACGCCATGTCCCGAAGACCCTGTCCAGAAGAGTGCGGCCAGTGCACAAGAGTGGAAGAGAAGGAGCGTGCCGCAGCAGTCCGAGTAGTTGTGGCAGTGCCCGCGGACGGCTGGGATAGCGCGGACCTGAGGAGGGAGCAGCTGGCGGACGCAGATTTGGGGCCACTGTTGAGGGAAGTGGAGGCAGGGACGAGACCAACCTGGGAGGACATCGCACCGAGGAGCGCCACCTACAGGTCGTACTGGGCCCAATGGGACTCGTTGAAGACCAGAGAGGGCGTGCTGTTCCGGGTATGGGAGTCACCTGATGGGAAGACGCAGAGAGAACAGTTGGTACTTCCCCGGAGTAAGGTCCCGGAAGTCTTGGAGGAAGTGCACGCCGGTACTTCGGGAGGACACCTGGGAGCGAACCGAACGACTGACAAACTACGGCAGCGCTACTATTGGCTGAGACTCCGAGCAGATTCTGAGAGATGGTGCCGTCAGTGTCACGTGTGCGCGGTGAGTCGTGGCCCCCAGACTAGGAGCCGGGGTCGCATGCAGCAGTACAACGTCGGAGCGCCATTCGAACGGATCGCCGTTGACATTGCTGGACCGTTCCCAGTTTCCGACCGAGGCAACAAGTACCTAATGGTGGTCGTGGACTACTTCACCAAGTGGTCGGAGGTGTATGCCATCCCAAACCAAGAGGCAAAGACAATCATAGACTGCCTCGTGGAGCAAGTGTTCTGTCGATTTGGGGTGCCGTTAGAGCTACACAGTGACCAGGGTACTAACTTTGAGTCCAACCTAATGAAGGAGGCACTACAAAGGCTTGGGGTGAACAAGACTCGCACTACGCCTCTACATCCCCAGTCGGATGGCATGGTCGGAAGGTACATCAAGACCTTGGAGGAACACCTGAGGAAGGTCGTGGCCAGCCATCAGCGAGACTGGGATGTCAAGGTGCCATTGTTCTTGCTGGCCTACCGCTCGTCTACACACGACACAACTGCAATGACGTCAGCCAGCTTAATGTTTGGTCGAGAGTTACGCCTCCCTTGTGACCTGGCTTTCGGAAGCCCTCTGGAGGCGAAGCAGCGACCGCATGAAGACCAGATATGACAGGCATGCCAACAGCCAAGGGTTCCAGCAAGGTGACGTGGTCTGGTTGTACCGTCCTACGCGGACCAAGGGACGCTGCCCGAAGCTTCAGCAGCCATGGCAAGGGCCGTACCGGGTGGTGAAGAGGATAAATGACGTGGTCTACCGCATCCAGAAAGTGCCCCGAGGAAAGATGTTGGCGGTACAACTGGATCGTCTAGCCCGCTACGATGGTGCTGTTCGGGACGACTAGCTTTGAGGAGGGAGCAGTGTCACCCAATTACCGGAACGCCAGACTAACGACAGCTGAGAAGGGACCAGAGGCATACGGGCCACACCCACTCATCAATCTCAGTCACTAACTGAGGGGGATTAGGGAAGTGTCACTTGTCGCTGGCCGCCTCTTTCCCCTTCCCCTGTCCTCTGGAATTTTCGTGGTGATTCACTGAAACCAGAGACTTCTAGAAAACAGTGATATTCCTATAAAAAGGGCTGCAATGAGTGAGTCAGTCAGTTCTTGGCAAGCAGCGTAAGAGTGCAGTGCTAGTGTACGGACGAAAAGATTGTGTACGTGCATCAGAGGATTGTACGTAATTGCGAGAACAAAGTGGAATTGTAACGGACGAACTGGTGAATCATAGTTGTGTGCATTCCATAATTCTGTGTAATTGGCAAGTGTTTAACTGTAAGTCGGTGGAAATAAAGAACATTTTTGAGTAGTGTAATTGAACTTTTCATTTCATGAACCCACAAAGTCACAATATATTTGTTTGCTTTGCTGTTAATAGCTTTATATTTTACATACATAATAATTGTTGTTACATCCATATAAAATAATACAAATCATGCAGATATTTAATTCTAAATAATATACACTTCTTTAACTGTTCTCTTATACCACTACGTGGTGTCAGGTTATTCTTGCTCCTTTTAACCTTTATGCCCAAGGCAGCGGGGTTGAGGAATGGAATCTGTAGATCAGTGAGAGAGAGAATACAGGATGGGTGACCAGCCCGATGCCTGGTATGAGAGTGAGAAGTGGATGACAGAAAGAGGGCAAGATGAAATGATAGGAAAGATGATGATGGAGCAATTGGTAGAATGAGATGGTGGCAGAAACCAGAGGACCCCAGCACCATGTTGTCCACCACAAATCTCACTTTGCAGTGGAACCTGAGCTGCCTTGGTGAGAGGCAAGCAGTCTTAACTGCTCGACCACAGCGTGGTCAAATAATATATACAGGATTAGAAAAGTCTCACATCACCAAATAACTTCTGAAACTTGGAAATAATGCTGTATAGGGAACTCAAAAATATTTTAACAACATTTTGCTGTTTTCAACTTAACTAGAAGTGAATGCAATTTTCTTATTTTAAATAGAATACCCTGTATTTTTAAATATTTGGATAGTACCCTTCAGTACCTTTTCAACAAGTTCCCATATGGATAATTCTGTACAATTCATGTTACGAGTACATATTTAATGGTATAGCTTGAACAGAGTAAAATGTTTCTTATTTTTCTATTTTTCATTGTGTGTTTATATTCATGGAAACATGTTTATTGATACTGTGACTTTGTGGGTTCGTGAAATGAAAAGCCCAACTGCACCACTTAAAAAATGTTCTTTATTTCCACCGACTTACAGTTAAACACTTGCCAATTACACGGAATTGCGTAATGCACACAATTACGATTCACCAGTTCGTCCGTTACAATTCCACTGTACGGTCACACTTAAGTAAATTCTTCCGTTGCACATACACAGTCTTTTCGTCCTTACACTAGCACTGCACTGTTAAGCTGATTGCCACGAACTCTGACTCACTCCTCTTGCACGACGTGTTGCTTATATAGGGTCCGCTTGCCGATCTGGAAGGTTCTCCGTTAGGGGAAATATCCCGTAAGTTTGAGAACACAGGTGGAACAGAAAGAGACGGCGCAGTGATGTTTTTTGTCCCAGCCATCTCCTGTCACCACTATAAGACAAACGAGGGGGCGGGGCGTGGCTAACACGGACCTCCCCTGCTTCCCGCTCTCAGCTGCTTCTATAGGGTGTTCCAACGCTCGGGTGACAATACTGATTGATTTGTTAATTTATGGGATTCAGTTTGATATTGTGCCTTTGTAGGTTTGTCTAATTAAAAGTCCGAGTTGCAGATATTCTAAATGTTCTTTATTTCCGTAGAAATACACTGTTCAATTCTCATGTAACAACATCACGTCACATACACAACACAATCTACCAAGTCGATGATAATAACAAACAGCGTTCTGATTACATCTGTTTACCATCAGCTCAGCTGTTTACCGTTTACGGCTCTGTTTGCGACTTACTGTGTTTACTACTGTTCACAACTGACTCTTTGCAAGTTGTTGCTTCCTTAAATATCTCATCTGATAATCACAGATTGTTCCAGAACACTCTAGAAACCGAATAATCTCTATCAATCAAGATGTCACCAGAAATTTCCATTTATCTCAGTTTGTTTGTTTCAGCAGACCTTTTATCTGCTTATGCAAGCTCTTTATCTACACACTGTCTGCCTATCAGTTCCTTTGTGTAAACAAGCCATGCGAACCATTTTATCGCGTACACTGCTAGTCGTAAAAAAGGGATTCGTGACAATATATAGTATGTAAAATAATATTCTATATGTTAAGCAAAAGAAAAGCATTGTAATTTTAATGATAGTTAACTCTGGCAACATGGTACCACATGTCATACTGCTTTTGAAGGATAAGTTCAGAGGTTTCATCATTTCCTGTAGTGCTGATATTAATTGGCCCCAGGTCCGCACTGTGGCTGAGTGGTTAGTCCGCTTGGCTCTCACCAAGGTTGTCCGGGTTTGATCCCAGGCAACCATAAAGTGAGATTTGTAGTGGACAAATACTGCACTGGGGTGGGTTTTCTCCCCCACCATCTCATTCCACCAGTGTTCCATCTACATCACATGCATCATCAGTGTCACTGCGTGCAGTAAAAGCAGGCATTAAACACTACACATTTTATAGATAAAGTCAACATGAAAAATTCAATGCCATGGCTGGGATTTGAACCATGGATCTCCTGGTTTCCGTCCAGTCGCTCTTAACCTTTGAGCTACCATGGCCAACGTGCCGTCCTGACATTAAATTCTCCAGTTGACTCATATATTTTCCCGGTAGACCACTAGGGGCTCTCACATCTGAGATACACTGTTTGTGGCGACTTACTATCGTAAGTACTTAAATCCCAGGCTTCATCATTTAACTCTTATTATTTTAGTTAACTGACGGAAATTAATCATTTCTCCACACTAGCCGTTTATAGGCTAAGGTTTTTGATAGAGTCAACATGAAAAATTCAATGCCATGGCTGGGATTTGAACCACAGATCTCCTTGTTTCCATCCAGTCGCTCTTAACCTTTGAGCTACCATGGCCAATGTGCCGCCCTGACATTAAATTCTCCAGTTGACTCATATATTTTCCCGGTAGACCACTAGGGGCTCTCGCATCCGAGATACACTGTTTGTGGAGACTTAAACTATCGTAAGTACTTAAATCCCAGGCTTCATCATTTAACTCTTATTATTTTAGTTAATTGATGGAAATTAATCATTTCTCCACACTAGCCGTATATAGGCTAAGGTTTTTGATAGATAGTCAACATGAAAAATTCAATGCCATGGCCGGGATTTGAACTACGGATCTCCTGGTTTCCGTCCAGTCGCTCTTAACCTTTGAGCTACCATGGCCAACATGCCGTCCTGACATTAAATTCTCCAGTTGACTCATATATTTTCCCGGTAGACCACTAGGAGCTCTCACATCCGAGATACACAGTTTGTGGCAACTTACTATTGTAAGTACTTAAATCCCAGGCTTCATCATTTAACTCTTATTATTTTAGTTAATTAATGGAAATTAATCATTTCTCCACACTAGCCGTATATAGGCTAAGGTTTTTGATAGAGTCAACATGAAAAATTCAATGCCATGGCTGGGATATGAACCACGGATCTCCTGGTTTCCATCCAGTCGCTCTTAACCTTTGAGCTACCATGGCCAACGTGCCGTCCTGACATTAAATTCTCCAGTTGACTCATATATTTTCCCGGTAGACCACTAGGGGCTCTCACATCCAAGATACACCATGTGTGGCGACTTACTATCGTAAGTACTTAAATCCCAGGCTTCATCATTTAACTCTTATTATTTTAGTTAATTGATGGAAATTAATCATTTCTCCACACTAGCCATATAAGGCTAGCCTATATACGGGGACAATCCTGATAGAAGAATGTAGTTTTTGACTGTAGTTTTTTATGTAGTTTATAAACAAACGAGACTCAAATAAACAACTTTCCAAGGACAATTAAATCACAGAAAAATAAGATATATTTTATTAAATTTTAGATGAGTCGTATTTCTTACACATCTGCTTCACTTTCGTACCTATTTTGAGGACATGTTTCGCAAATCTTCGTTTGCATCTACGGCTCTTGTGCGACTGACGCTAGATCCAGCGGTGTGGGTAATTCTGGGGTTGTTGCTGCCATCTGTTGATTTAGTGATGAACTGAAATGTGGGATTCTCTTCTAGCGGGATTTCAAAGTTCATTAGTTGGTTTTTATGTTTTTCTATGTATATCCTCTCCCATATGACGAGTTCACTATGTTTTTGTACGTATTTTAGTAATTCTGTGCTATCTTCAATTTCATGATTTTCAGACCAGAAATGAGCTGCTATTGCGGACTTATCAATATTTTTGTATCTTAAGTGCCTGAAGTGTTCTTTCTTTCTAGTGCCTATGTTTCTTTTTGTCCTCCCTATGTAAATTTTTTCACAGTCTTTACACTTAATTTTGTAAATGCCTGACTTTTCCTCTGGTTTTATCTTATCAGTATTATTACTGTGAAGTAGGTTTTTAATGTTGTAATTGTTTTTTGGTGCCAATGTTATATTGTATTTCTTGAATATTTTTTGGAACTTTTTTGTGGCCCAGGGGTGGTAAGTAAATTTAGCAAATCTAATTTCTTGTTTTATTGGTGTGAGAGCTGTGATCTGTTTTAATCTCCTTTGAAGTTTCAATAATTTTAGTTTTTTATTTACAAGGTTTTTTCCATACCCATTTTTAATTGCAGTTTTTAAGATTTGATGGTAAGATATATTTTACTTTATTAGGCTAGTACCTTTGTTTATTTACTCAGCACTAATGCACTGTAAGAAATCAATATAAAACAGATATGCAATCAGGAGACTATTGAATCACCAACAACTAAAATATCTAGATGCTATTAAACAGAATGCCAATATTTTAAAAAAAATTAGTAAAACCAAAATAAGTTTGTAATTCTACTCCTTTGTCTGAGTGATGTGTAAACAGTTTAAAGATAACATATGTTTACTGACATAGGACATGTTTCGAGAGTTCTACTGGAGCATGATGTCCTTGTGTTGCACTAAAGTTGTCCTCTGTGTCCTTTCTTGCCAACGTTGCACTTGGAAGTAACCTCATCTTTGGTTCTCAAAAAAAAGTGTTCTCCCAGGCTCTTAGTTGTCACATGTTCCAGAAGTATAGGTTAAGGATTGGTTTTGTGGTTTTCAAGTGCACTGCTACTGCACACTTGATTATACTTTGCTCTTGTTTCCAATATAAATTTTGTTGCAGTGAAATTGGTATATTCTGAAATGTTCTAGGTTTTTGTTTTTGGGTGATGGTATGGTTTTGAATATTTTCTGGGACTGTGCATGTATTTAGGATTTTTCTTTTTCTGTTAACAGCTTAGTGGTATTGTCTTTAGTTTTTGTGCTCTTCAGAGTTCCCTGTGTGTTACTTTTCTGTTGAAAGCATTGTTTTCTGCTATTCTAGATTGTCTCCTTATTCTTCATTAAATTCTACTATGTTGAGAGGTACATAAGTGCATACTGCTGTCGTTTTAGATTTTATACAGTTGTCTAATGCTGGATGATGACGGGAACTCTCAAAACATGTCCCATTTCATAAAAAATAAGCTATGTGATGTCAAACTTGGAGTTATGTAAAGATGATATCACAGTATTTATGTGTATATTAAAGAGTACTTACTCTTGCATCATTTATTCCAGTAAGTTTTGTTTTTGGACGCTCGAGCACCAGGAAAGCTGCCAGGTTGGCAGTGTATGAGGCAACAATAATCATAGCAAAACCTGCCCACACCATTCCCAGTACTCTTGCAGAAAAGCTACGAGGTGTACCTGCAAGCAACATTACCGTCATCTTCCCATTTTATTTTAACTTTACAGAAATAACTAGAGGAAATAGCGACAGTCAAATGTTAACAACTGAACAATATTTCCTGACTTTAAAATCCTGTAATTTTTCTAGACTGTTGACAGCATCTTAAAATAATTATAAAGTATTGGAAAATTTGAAATCCTTAACAGCAGATAAGTTGGAAAAGACTCACTCCACAAAAAAAGTTATTTGAACAAATTCTAACCACATTACACAAAATTCCTTAAGAAAATTTAAGATATATATATATATATATATATATATATATATATATATATATATATATATATATATATGTGTGTGTGTGTGTGTGTGTGTGTGTGTGAGTGTGTTTATATGGAAGAAATTAGAAACAGTGATGTGTTAAGTTGTATTTACTTCAGATGAGTTGGTACTAGTAACACTAACTCTGTTAACATGTTTTGGGAACATGTGTTCCCATTATTAAATTTTAGATGAGTCGCATTTTTTACACATCTGCTTCACTTTCGTAACTATTTTGAGGACATGTTTCGCAAATCTTCGTTTGCATCTACGGCTCTTGTGCGACTGACGCTAGATCCAGCAGTGTGGGTAATTCTGGGGTTGTTGCTGCCATCTGTTGATTTAGTGATGAACTGAAATGTGGGATTCTCTTCTAGCGGGATTTCAAAGTTCATTAGTTGGTTTTTATGTTTTTCTATGTATATCCTCTCCCATATGACGAGTTCACTATGTTTTTGTACGTATTTTAGTAATTCTGTGCTATCTTCAATTTCATGATTTTCAGACCAGAAATGAGCTGCTATTGCAGACTTATCAATATTTTTGTATCTTAAGTGCCTGAAGTGTTCTTTCTTTCTAGTGCCTATGTTCCTTTTTGTCCTTCCTATGTAAATTTTTTCACAGTCTTTACACTTAATTTTGTAAATGCCTGACTTTTCCTCTGATTTTATCTTATCAGTATTATTACTGTGAAGTAGGTTTTTAATGTTGTAATTGTTTTTTGGTGCCAATGTTATATTGTATTTCTTGAATATTTTTTGGAACTTTTTTGTGGCCCAGGGGTAGTAAGTAAATTTAGCAAATCTAGTTTCTTGTTTTATTGGTGTGAGAGCTGTGATCTGTTTTAATTTCTTTTAAAGTTTGAATAATTTTAGTTTTTTATCTACAAGGTTTTTTCCATATCCATTTTTAATTGCAGTTTTTAAGATTTGATGGTATTCGTTTTGATATTCTTGCTGGCTGAGAGGTAGATTTACTAATCTGTGTGTCAGACTGTTGATGGTTGCATGTTTGTGTGGAATTGGGTTGAAACTATTTGCTTTGATGTAATTATCTGTGTGTTTTGCTTTTCTATGAATGCCAAATTCTAGTTTTTCATTGCCTTTTTTGATTTTAAGGTCTAAAAAAGGTAGAGTACAGTCCTCTTCAGTTTCTACTGTGAATTGTATGCTGGGTTCTTGCAGGTTGAGTAGTTTCAAAGCATCATCTATTAGTTTGTAGGGCACTATTGCAAAGATGTCGTCTACGTATCTGTACCATGTTTTAAACATATGAGGGAAGGCTTTAGTAATATGTGTTTCGAAAAAGCTCATGTATAGATTGGCCAAAAATGGTGATAGCGGGCTTCCCATAGCTAGTCCTGAAATTTGTTTGTAATATTTTCCATCGAAGACAAAATAATTTTGATGTATACATAATTCAGTCATTGCTACATATTCTTCTATTGCATTGGCATCCAGGTTTATAGAATTTAGCCATTTTTTCAGTTGAATCAAAAGTTTGTCTAATGGAATGCTAGGGAAGAGGGAGCGGACATCAAAGGATACTAAAGTGTCATGAGATTTTAGTTTAAGATTTTGAATTTTTTCTACCAGGTCTAAAGAGTTTTTTATACTCAGAGTATGGAATTGTGGAAAGGACTGAAATTTTTTGGTTAGCCATTTTGCCAGAAGGTAAGTAGGAGTGTTTATATTATTTACAATGGGTCTCATGGGTATGTTGGGTTTGTGTATTTTAGGCAAACCATATATTCTTGCAAGGGTAGGGTTGTCTGGTTTGATAGTTTTTTGTTCTGTAGTTGTTAAAATTTTACTATTAATGATGGTTTTTTGTACATCTTTTATGCATCGGTTGAGTGGATTAGAATCTATTTCCTGGAATTCTTTTTGTTGTAGTAACTCTAACATTTTTTCTTTGTATGTAGCTGTATCTAAGATTACTATTTTGTTCCCTTTATCAGCCCTTGAGAAGATTACATCCTTTTTCCTTAAAGATTTAATTATCTGAATTTGTTTCAAATGTTTTATTGGCTTTTTATTTATTAAGTTTTCCAATATAGGAGCTGATTTTTTTCTAATTATATTTTTGTCCATGGTTTCCAAGCCTTCTACTGCTAATTCTATGTCTGCAATGAATTCATCCGGGTTGTTGGAGTATGTTATACATGTTTTTAGGCCTTGGTTAAGTACATCTTTTTCTTCGTTGTTAATTTTTTTTTTTTGAGAGATTAATTACACTATCTAGGGATGTGTTCTTTGCTGAAATTTTGTTATGTTTTGGTTGCCAATGATTATGATTACATTTTAGTTTCTTATTTTGACGATAAACTTTCTCTTTGACTTTATAATTGATATGTTCAAATGATTTGGCTTCTAAGTGGTCCCATGCTGTGTTTCCTAGTAATTTTACAATTTTCAGATGTAGGTTATACAAAGAGAGGTCTATATTAGTTATTTTTCTGTAGTGATTTGTTTTTTCGGCTTTTAACACGGCTTTTTCAGCAGCTAATTTTTCTATACTGTTATTGTTAAATTTTACTATTTTTCGTACAAATTTCGGAGAAAAGTTACGTTTTAGGCAATTCCAAGGCCTAAAAACATGTATAACATACTCCAACAACCCGGATGAATTCATTGCAGACATAGAATTAGCAGTAGAAGGCTTGGAAACCATGGACAAAAATATAATTAGAAAAAAATCAGCTCCTATATTGGAAAACTTAATAAATAAAAAGCCAATAAAACATTTGAAACAAATTCAGATAATTAAATCTTTAAGGAAAAAGGATGTAATCTTCTCAAGGGCTGATAAAGGGAACAAAATAGTAATCTTAGATACAGCTACATACAAAGAAAAAATGTTAGAGTTACTACACCTCTGAGGTGCTGGTGATCGCTCATAAACAGTTAAATATTTTTGTCACAAACGCTGAAATACATAGTCACAACACTAGAGGTAAATCACATCTTCATGTTACAGGGCATAAGAGAACCCTATATGAAAAAAGTATACATTATAACTGTATTAAATTGTACAACAAACTTCCTCAATATTTCAAAGAATTACCAAATTTAACAATATTTAAAAGGAAATTAAAGAAGTATCTAATACAAAGATGTTTTTATTCAGTACATGAATACCTTGATGAACAGTGAATCAATTTTGTTAGACATATGTATTATATATATTGCAATCTTTAATCTTTTTAGTAACTGCAAAATGTTGATATTGTTTCTTTAAATATTGAACAAATTAGTTTAAGTTTCTAAAATAAAATAGAAAGTAAAAAATGTTCTATAAGGAAACATACTTAAGTATTGTTTATCCGATCATGTGTTTACTGTTAATCTGTAATGTAAAATTGTATTGACGAAGCCGATATTTCTGTAATTGGAAATCTTATGGTGAATAAATTTGAACTTGAACTTGAACTACAACAAAAAGAATTCCAGGAAATAGATTCTAATCCACTCAACCGATGCATAAAAGATGTACAAAAAACCATCATTAATAGTAAAATTTTAACAACTACAGAACAAAAAACTATCAAACCAGACAACCCTACCCTTGCAAGAATATATGGTTTGCCTAAAATACACAAACCCAACATACCCATGAGACCCATTGTAAATAATATAAACACTCCTACTTACCTTCTGGCAAAATGGCTAACCAAAAAATTTCAGTCCTTTCCACAATTCCATACTCTGAGTATAAAAAACTCTTTAGACCTGGTAGAAAAAATTCAAAATCTTAAACTAAAATCTCATGACACTTTAGTATCCTTTGATGTCCGCTCCCTCTTCCCTAGCATTCCATTAGACAAACTTTTGATTCAACTGAAAAAATGGCTAAATTCTATAAACCTGGATGCCAATGCAATAGAAGAATATGTAGCAATGACTGAATTATGTATACATCAAAATTATTTTGTCTTCGATGGAAAATATTACAAACAAATTTCAGGACTAGCTATGGGAAGCCCGCTATCACCATTTTTGGCCAATCTATACATGAGCTTTTTCGAAACACATATTACTAAAGCCTTCCCTCATATGTTTAAAAACATGGTACAGATACGTAGACGACATCTTTGCAATAGTGCCCTACAAACTAATAGATGATGCTTTGAAACTACTCAACCTGCAAGAACCCAGCATACAATTCACAGTGGAAACTGAAGAGGACTGTACTCTACCTTTTTTAGACCTTAAAATCAAAAAAGGCAATGAAAAACTAGAATTTGGCATTCATAGAAAAGCAACACACACAGATAATTACATCAAAGCAAATAGTTTCAACCCAATTCCACACAAACATGCAACCATCAACAGTCTCACACACAGATTAGTAAATCTACCTCTCAGCCAGCAAGAATATCAAAACGAATACCATCAAATCTTAAAAACTGCAATTAAAAATGGATATGGAAAAAACCTTGTAGATAAAAAACTAAAATTATTCAAACTTCAAAAGAAATTAAAACAGATCACAGCTCTCACACCAATAAAACAAGAAACTAGATTTGCTAAATTTACTTACCACCCCTGGGCCACAAAAAAGTTCCAAAAAATATTCAAGAAATACAATATAACATTGGCACCAAAAAACAATTACAACATTAAAAACCTACTTCACAGTAATAATACTGATAAGATAAAACCAGAGGAAAAGTCAGGCATTTACAAAATTAAGTGTAAAGACTGTGAAAAAATTTACATAGGAAGGACAAAAAGGAACATAGGCACTAGAAAGAAAGAACACTTCAGGCACTTAAGATACAAAAATATTGATAAGTCCGCAATAGCAGCTCATTTCTGGTCTGAAAATCATGAAATTGAAGATAGCACAGAATTACTAAAATACGTACAAAAACATAGTGAACTCGTCATATGGGAGAGGATATACATAGAAAAACATAAAAACCAACTAATGAACTTTGAAATCCCGCTAGAAGAGAATCCCACATTTCAGTTCATCACTAAATCAACAGATGGCAGCAACAACCCCAGAATTACCCACACCGCTGGATCTAGCGTCAGTCGCACAAGAGCCGTAGATGCAAACGAAGATTTGCGAAACATGTCCTCAAAATAGGTACGAAAGTGAAGCAGATGTGTAAAAAATGCGACTCATCTAAAATTTAATAATTTTTCGCTTCACTGTGGTGTTCCAATACAGTTGAATCTCGATATGTGTTCCCATCTTCAGAACATGTCCGACTGACTTGTGTTATGGCGGTTGTCTACAATGGCGGCCTCATGTGATAGTGAAATGATATAGTCCCCTACAAGCTCATACAAGACTCCATTAAGTTACTGTGTTCCCATCTTCAGAACATGTCTGACTGACTGTGTTATGGCAGTTGTCTATAATGGCGGCCTCATGTGGTAGTGAAATGACATATTTGTGATAGTCCCCTACAAGCTCATACAAGACTCCATTAAGTTACTCAACTTACAAAATTGCTCAATAAAATTTACAATGGAGGTGGCAGAGAACGAGAAAATATAACGTTTGGTATATACAGGAAAAACATTTTAAAACACTTGTCAAACTTTAAAAACACATCAACTCCACTTACATTTAAAAGAATTAGAACATGTGTCAAGGAACAAGCTTCCTCATCATCAGCTAAAGTTCGACTTTCTCCCTCTCCTTGTGTTGTTTAACGAATTGAATGATATCATCCACTGTTGCTATTTCAAAGTTGTTGTTGTTGTTGTTGACTAATGGCACCGGGGATTAGTTGATTTGCATCATTTTCCCCCTAGCTTCCCAATATTGTCACCCGAACGTCGGAACTCCCGATAGAACAGGCCGGCAGCAGGGTAGCAGGAGACGGGAAACATTCGACCATGCCTACCCATCTGTCTTGTAGCGGTAACGAGGGGAATGCTTGGAAAAACATCGTTAGCCATCTCTTTCCCCCTCCTTGACGTCTAGAACCTGCAGGATGATTCACCGAATCGCAAGACTTCGAGAAACAGCGATATCCCTATAAAAAGGGGGCTGCAGTTGGCGAGTGAGTTCAGTTCTTGGCGAGCAGCGTGAGGAGCGCCGAGTGTGTTAATGGACAGGAAGACTGTGAACGTGCATCGGACCTGCGAGTGCAGTGGACCTGTGACAGACGAACTGGTGAATTGTAATTGTGTGCATTACGTAATTCTGTGTAATCGGCAAGTGTTCTGACTGTAATTCAGTGGAAATAAAGAACATTGTTGAGTTGTGCAATTGGACTTTTAATTTCACGAACCCACAAAGTCACAATATAAAGCCTGTAGGTTCCCACTTTTGAGACCGTTACATTTGTCCAAATGGTGTTTGTTCATGATTACATCCTCTTTAAAGATAGTACATTTGGGTGTAGGTATGCAGTGTAGTTTTTAAAGGTGTTCTGCAAGACAATCATGGCCAGTTTCCATTCTAAATAGGGCCACTGCAGCTTTTCTTGGTAGTTTTTGTATGTCAGTTTTGTCTCCAATGTTCTTATAATCCTTTTTTTTTAGTTTATCTTCTTTATCAAGTCTCTGCTGTCTTTTAAAATGTAGCTTAATGTTGTTTAATTGTTTATTAATTTCAGTTTGTCTTACGGGCTTTATATTTTGAATTGCACCTTTTTTTGCTAGTTGGTCAGCATGTTCATTACCTAAAAGTCCAACATGGGCTGGAATCCATTGCAGGGTGACATGGTTTCTTTTTTCGACAGCTTTAATTAAACTTCTTATTTCTTTGATGTTTCTTGTTGTTTTGTTTTTATAATTTACAATCCCATCTATGGCTGATTTTGAATCTTTTAAGATAACTATGTTTTGCTTTATGTACAGGACATGTCTGTATAGGACATTCTGCAGAGCTGCTTTTATGGCTGTTAGTTCTCCATCATAATGGTTTGAAGTTTCGTCTAGTGTTAGATACTGTGCAAAATGTTTGCAGTATACTCCTGCACCAGCATCTTGTTTGTTTATAAAGGATCCATCTGTATATATTCGGAGCCATTCTTTTTCTGGATATCTTTCATTTTCTATGGCTATTGCTATTGCTCTCATTTCATCTGGTAAATTGTTTTGCTTATGTATTGTATATAACAGGTCATTCTTATAATGTATGTCAATATATTCTGTTGGGCTTGTTTTTGTTATATTTGTTATTATTATGTTCTTGTGTTTTGAATTATTGATGTACTATTTCAAAGTTCATGGCTCTCTTTTTATTCCTAAAAATGTATATATTTTCCCAAACTGTTAGTTCCCAATAATTTTTTACTGGTTTCAAAACTTTGATGTCTTGAAAATATTGTGATTGTTTAACCAAAAGTGATGAGCTATGGCTGATTTATCTCTGTTTATATTTTATGCATCTCATGTGTTCTGTCATTCTTGTTTCTAATTTTTTTTTTTTTCCCAATGTATGTTTTATGGCAATGACACTATAAATTCCTGATAATTTGTTGGCTGGACTTCAGTTCTTGAGTGAGTGATTTAGTATATTTCTTATTTTGAGTTGTATCAAAAACCGAGTAGGGTGGCTCAGGCAGTTTCGTCTGTGGCCTACATTCAAGAGGTCCGGATTCGATTTCCGTGGCCAGCCTACTTTACCCATGGTTCTTTTTTGGGCTTTTTTCCGGAACACTGGATAGTTTAATTACATCCCCCAATTTTCCTGTTCCTCCATTTCAACTCTATTATCATTTCACATCATCTCTCATCTGGTGGTCTCTTTTAGGGTAGATGTGTCTCGGCGGTTGTCTCAATGCTGCACAGCAGTATCATATGTTCTTGGTAAACACTACCTCCTTTGGTAAGACTTTTCTGAAGCCTCCGAACCTGGTGGGGTATTTCCAGACCACGGTGGATGAGATGCTGGGGAGTTTCCAACTGGTAAAGTGTAGGACTCTGCTCTTTGCACTGGCCTGTGGCTCCTTGGGATGGCTGCCCTCTGTCTCCTCTCACTTCATCCTTCCTCCCTGGGATGCCCCACTTAGGGCATAGGTACAACAGACCAAGTTTGGACATCTGTGCCAAATCCCCTCTGCAGCTTAGTCCAGTCTAGTCCCTCAAAAATTAAAATGTAAGTAACAGTCTGAAAAAAACTGACCACTAATCATTTTATGAATTAATTTGGACATCGCTGTTACTAAATTCCTCCAAATAAAAATAATATAGTTTCCATTTATAAAGGAATCAGCAATAGGTGATTGTTCTAACACACACAAATCTTGTGCAGATAAACTTTAGAGGGTTAGAATCAGAACTGAAAAATTCAATGCCATAGCTGAGATTTGAACCATGGATCTTCACCTACACATCTGTTGCTGATTGCCCTTATAAATGGAAAACTATTACTTTATTTGTTCCATAGAATGGAAGATCCATGATTCAAATTCAGACTATGGCACTGAGTCTTCAGTTTCTGTGATTTCAAATTAACGAGGGTCTATTGTATAAGTAAAAGTTAATGAAGAATTAAGTGTTAGTTGTAAAAGTTAACATTTTTGTTCCATTATTAATTTTTAGATGAGTCGTATTTATTACACATCTGCTTCACTTTCGTACCTATTTTGAGGACATGTTTCGCAAATCATCGTTTGCATCTTCGGCTCTTATGCGACTAAAGCTTGATCCAGCGGTGTGGGTAATTCTGAGGTTGCTGCTGCCATCTGTTGATTTAGTGATGAACTTAAATGTGGGATTCTCTTCTGGCGGGATTTCAAAGTTCATTAGTTGGTTTTTATGTTTTTCTATGAACTTTGAAATCCCGCCAGAAGAGAATCCCACATTTAAGTTCATCACTAAATCAACAGATGGCAGCAGCAACCCCAGAATTACCCACACCGCTGGATCAAGCTTTAGTCGCATAAGAGCCGAAGATGCAAACGATGATTTGCAAAACATGTCCTCAAAATAGGTACGAAAGTGAAGCAGATGTGAAATAAATACGACTCATCTAAAAATTAATAATTTTTCGCTTCACTGTGGTGTTCCAATACAGTTAAATCTCGATTTTTGTTCCAGTTTATGATACCAAGTTTGGTGTACATAAGACTTTTCATGTTACACACATACACACGCACGCACGCACGCGCACATGCATGCACTTGCGCACCCACTCACACGCTCACACACACACACACACGCTCACACACACACACGCTCACACACACACACACACACACACACACACACACACACACACACACACACACACTCACACACAAACATGCTCTTCCAAAACTAATTTTGGATTTAGGGCATCTCAAAATATGTATTTCTGGTGAAATGTATTTGTATGGAATACAATTCCTACAAGGGCTATGCTGAAAGATTTTAGCTGGACTTAACCTTGAAGTCTGATGATAATGGGATTGTGTTGGAGCATATACATGGCAGTTGCCCTACTACAGGACGACACAGCAACAGTGACATCATCCACTAGTACAAGAATGCTGATTGAGGGTTAGGATCTACCCATACGAAAGTCCCTCCTCCCTTAAAACCAGGTAGCCGACAAGCAACTCCATTAGCTGGCCATATAATTGTATATATTTGTGATACCCTTTTAAATACTGGAGCTGTAGAGCCATGCAACTGTATATATCTATGTGTTCATACTTAGATCTTATTAATTACACTTGATGTAATTTATTTTTTATACTTTATATTATTTGTATTGTTGTAAATATTTGTATTGATGTATCCAGTGTCATTGTATTGACTTAACAGATGAATAAACTACTACTACTACTACTACAACTACTACTACTACTACTACTAGAATGGTACCTAAGTTACAGAACTGTCCCCCTTCCTTGCAGATGGAAGTAGATATGCCACTTAAGCGCATTAGCCTATCCAACCTCGGTTGGGCTGCCAGTGTTTAGTGCACCGTGCTACTAGCTCTGTAGGTTAGTGCTGGAGATCTTGAGGTGTCTCAAAACCCCATCTGGTGGCAGAACCAGCCAGATGTACCCATTATTCATGCACTTAGACCCTCTGCTGGTAATTGGTTTTATGAATATTAAAAGCAGAAGCATTATTAACAGTGAAGTATTCTTCATATTTGAGTTTGATTTATGAGTCACTATGTTTACACTCAAACTTCACTTACTTGTTGTTGTATAATTGAAACGTTAGGATTAGCTATGGGGAGCCCACTTTCGCCTATTTTAGCAGACCTATACATGAGCTATTTTAAAACACACATAGTAAAGGCCTTCCCACAGATTTATAAATTTTGGCAGAGATATGTTGATGATGTTTTTGCTATCATTCCGAAAAACTTAGAGAAGATTCTCTAAAATTACTAAACCTGCAAGATAATCACATCCAATTTACTATGGAAGTAGAAAGAGACAACACCCTACCCTTTTTGGACCTCAAGATAACTAGAAATCGTCATGGTGTAGATTTTGGAATATACATGAAGCCCACACACATAGATAATTACATAAAGAAAAATGAATACAACCCAGTTTCACATCAACTAGCTGTCTTTAGAAGTCCAATTCACTGGCTATACAACATCCCACAGAGTAAGGATGAATTTTTGAAAGAACAACAACACATAAAAGACATAGCGGTATTAAATGGATTCAACCCAGCCATCATAAGGAACATGATGAAGAGAAAAGAAAAACTGAAGATAATATCAAAAAATACCACTCTCACATTACTTAAAAACACAAATTGGCAATATAGAAAATTCACCTACCATCCATGGGCTTTTAGAAAATTTGAACGAATCTTCAAAAGACTAAACATAAAACTATCACCCCAAAACAAATTCAGTCTCAGGAACCTGCTAAATAAACCACTGAAAAATACAATCCCCAACAATTTGAAATCAGGAATTTATCAGATTAATTGTGAAATCTGTGAAAAAAGCTACATAGGAAAAACTAAGAGAAACTTGTTAACCAGGCAAAAAGAACACCAGAGGAACATTAAGTTGAAACAAACAGAAAAATCTGCAGTTCCACACCATTTTTGGACAGAAAACCACAACATTGGCCACAACATTAAACTGTTAAAATCTTTAAGTACACCCATAGAATTGGATATTTGGGAAAAAATATTCATAAACAAAACCGTGATAAAGTTATAAATTTTAAAATCCCGGCATTAAATGAAGTATTAAAACTTAGTGCCCCTGACACCAGATGGCAGAGTGATCGGAGCTCCGTAGTAGTGGAAGAAGAGGAAGGTTCATTTAGTCACCAAACAGCTGAGGATGAGATCGAATGATCTTGAAAACGCTTCAATTATACAACAACAAGTAAGTGAAGTTTGAGTGTAAACTTAGTGACTCATAAATCAAACTCAAATATGGTTTTATGAATTTTCAGGGGTTCAGGAGTCTCTCTGAGATAAATAGCAATTACTCAAAGGAAACATTGATGCTTCAAAGAAAGTACTTATATTCCTATGAGTAAGGACTATGATACAAGGAAGCACAAAATTAATATAATTTTGAGTTGAACTAGCACTCAATGCTCCATATATTGCTAATGATTACCTAGTGATATCCCTTAGGAAGCTTAGACTGAGTGTAAAGTGTATAAATACTCATTTCTACTAAAATATTTTGACATCACCCTCGGAATATGCAGAGAAAATAAGAAGGCACCTTCACCAATTCCACTGTTTAGCAGTACACCCCAGGCAAACCATATAGCACTAGACAGATTGAGAGCATCTTCTTCTGTCCCATCTGTGTTAGCCAACTTGAAGCGTCCAAAGGGAGAGAAGCGGTCCAGTAGGTACAGAACCAGTGCTACCACATGAACTGATACCATCACTAGGATCCACAGAGTGTTGCTGAATGGCTGCAGGAAAGATACCAGCGTGGACGAACGTGATGGCTGAAACCAAACAAGTTCTAACTTTTTCTACTCTTGTACAAACTATTCTTACACTTCAAAAACACTTTTTAAACTAATTCTCGAACTGTAAAAACACTTAAGCTCCACTTACTTTTTAAATTAGGACATGTTTCAAGGACACCGCGTCCCCATCCTCAGCTGATGTTCTACTGTTATCATGGATAAAGATGATTACACATGCAGAGTTAATAAACTTTTAGAACATCAAGAATATGAAGAAATAAAAAAGAGTCCTCTGCGAGCTTTGGTTGTTTCGGCAAATAAGACATAAAAAAAAGCACAATAATACCGGAAAAAGCAAAAGCAAAATTAGTCCCCAGCAACCCAGTTTTACCAAAACTGTATTGTCTACCAAAACTTCATAAAAAAGATAACAGTGTTAGACCGATTATCAGCAATATAGATGCACCTACATATCATTTAGCAAAGTGGTTAGTATGCGAAATGGATTTCATACAAAGATATGCTTCTCTCAGAATAAAAAACAGCTTAGAATTGGTTGACAAATTAAATAAAGTAAATATAAACACTAATGAAATTTTAGTCTCCTTTGATGTTAGCTCATTATTTACGAGCGTACCTACAGAAAAGTTACCAAATTTGATTAAGCTATGGCTCTCAGATCAAGGTTTTACTGAAACCCAAATTGAAGAATACAACAAACTCTTTAATTTATGCATCAACCAAAACAGCTTCTAGTTCAACCAAAAATATTACAAACAAACTTCAGGTTTAGCCATGGGCAACCCCATCTCACCGTTATTAGCGGATTTGTATATGAGTTATTTGGAAACACGGGTGACAGCAGCATTTCCACATATTTTTAAAGTGTGGTTTCGTTATGTGGATGACATATTTGCCATAATACCAAAGAAGTTAGCACAGGATGCGCTAAAATTATTGAACCTGCAAGACCAATCCATAAAGTTCACCATTGAAACAGAACAAGATGGATGGTTACCGTTTTTGGATTTAAAAATTATAAAAAAAGGAGACAAATTAGAGTTTGGCATATATAGAAAATCAACACATGTGGATAACTACATTAAAAACGACAACTCCAACCCAAAAAAACACCAATATGCAGTATTTCACAGTTTAATCCATAGGCTAGTGAACATCCCATTGACTATAGAAGAATATACCAAAGAAGTAGATCACATTAATTATGTTGCAATTGTGAATGGCTTTGATCCAAAATTTATTAAAAAAATGATAAACAAGCATAAAAGACGGAAAACCATCAAGAACGTTAGCACTTTAAAAGCTGACGACCCAAAGAAAGTATATTGCAAATTTACGTATCACCCTAAGGCATTTAATAAATTCAAAAATATTTTCCGTCAATTTCAGATACAACTAGTACCACACAACAAATATAACATGAGAAACATGCTGAATCACCCGCTAAAAAACACAAGTCCAACCAACAAACTATCCGGAATTTATAGCGTAAGATGTGAGGATTGCCACGAAATTTATATCGGAAAAACAAGGATGAAAGAACACATGCGATGTATTAAATACAAACAGACAGATAAATCGGCCATAGCCTATCACTTCTGGTCAAAAAATCACAACATTTCCAAAGACATAAAACTTTTGGTACCGGCAAAAAAGTATTGGGAATTAACAGTTTGGGAAAATATACACATTTTGAAGAACAAAAAGAGAGCAATGAACTTCGAAATTCCAATAGTAGATGACGTCATTCAACTCATTGAACAGCGCCAGGAGAGGGAGGCAGTCACCTGAAGAACCAGTAGAACATCAGCTGAGGATGGGGAAGCAGTGTCCTTGAAACATGTCCTAATTTAAAAAGTAAGCAGAGCTTAAGTGTTTTTACAGTTCGAGAATTGGTTTAAAAAGAGTTTTTGATTGATGAAGCTCCACTGTTTATAAATACTTCTATTTATAGTTTTATTCTTACACTTATTCCCATAAAACGGAAGTTATAGATACTGTCAAGTCAGAATATAATATAGTAAAGTTGGAATACCTCAAGGATCAGTACTAGGGCCTACACTTTTTTTTGATTTATGTAAACATCTTACCTACACTGGAAAGCAGCAAAGTAATCTCCTACGCTGATGTTACATCTTTAATATGCTGGAGTGATAATGAGATGCACTATTTATATTTTGAGTCTTGGCAACCTTGAACATTGTAGATGCCATCTGACATTGTTCACCATAATCTACTTCAGACATTTGTCAATAGAGCTTCATTTGTTTTGTTTACATTAACTTGAAAATTGTGTCTCAACAAAAACATGGAATTAACTTGTGAAAATGTTCATGCAATTATCAAGACCAGAGTGCACCAATGAACTAACTTCCACATTTGACGATGAAGCTCCATACTTTGCTCTGTGAAACGCTCATATAACAAATTTAATCATGGCTGCCATTAATCCAGTGATGAAGTTCGTGAAGGTCATCCAAAATCAGTTGTTGTGCCAGAAAACATTCATGCTGTGCAAAAAGTAATGCAAGATCATCATGCGACATTGCCTTTGAGGCAACCCTAGGCATTAGTTCTACCATCATATATAAAATATTGCATGATTCCCTTCTTGGAAGTGTTGAAAACAGTGTTGTTATAGTAAATTAAATTTAAAGGGAGTTGATTAATGACACTAAACAAAAAATTTAAAAGTAAGTGTTGTTTAGTGTCATTAATCGACTCCCTTTAAATTTAAATTATTGCATTATTATTTAGCCATGAAAAAGGGTTACTCTTGTTGGATCCCACTTAATTTGACGCAGTCTCAAAAAGATGCTCATGTCGATTGGTGTACAAAAATGCTCAACAAATACATTTGCAGTACCTCAAAAGACATGTATAAGATTGTAACAGGTGACAAATCATGGATCTATGTTTATGAGCTGGAATGTAAACAGCAGTTGATTGTATGATGTTTCAAGATGAAACAAATCCAAAAAAAGTTTAAGTTAATTGGTGGAATTCCTATCTTGGAAGTGTTGAAAACAGTGTTGTTATGTAAATTAAATTTAAAGGGAGTCGATTAATGATACTAAACAACACTTACTTTTAAATTTTTCCGGAACATGTTTCAGAGGCTTTGCCTCTATCCTCAGCCGGCCATTGACTGGTTCTCATTGGTGTAGTTGACGATATTTTGTCACAGGTCTCCTCTGGTGGCAGTTCAAGGAACTTGCTGAACAAATCTTTCTGAGGAATGTCAAAATTGAATATTTTGTTCCTATTTTTTGAAATGAAGATTTGTTCGCATGTGGATAGTTCTTGTTTTCCTGATGTATGTTTTAGTAGTTTTGGTTCTGGATTTATGTTGTGGTTTCTTTCCCAAAAATGTGGGGCAAATGCTGATTTTTCTAATTGTTTATATTTTATGTTTCTAAAGTGTTCCTTTGCTCTTGTTTCTAAATTTCTTTTGGTTTTTCCAATATAAATTTGACTACAGTCATTGCATTCAATTTGATATATACCAGATTTTTTGTTAGATGGAATGGCATCTTTGATTATTAATTTTTAGATGAGTCGTATTTATTACACATCTGCTTCATTTTTGTACCTATTTTGAGGACATGTTTCGCAAATTATTGTTTGCATCTTCGGCTCTTATGCGACTAAAGCTTGATCCAGATGTGTAATAAATACGACTCATCTAAAAATTAATAATTATTTCGCTTCACTGTGCTGTTCCAATACAGTTAAATCTCGGCATCTTTGATGTTTGAGCAAATTAGGTTTTTTAATGGTTGACTGGTGCTAGTTGAATGTTTTGCTTTTTGAAGACTTTTTTGAATTTATCATAGGCCCATGGATGATAAGTGAATTTTTTGAAAATCATATTAGTTTCTGTAGCTGAGAGTGTTCTGGTTTCCTTTAGTAGCTTCTTCTTTTTTGCTAAGTTCACTTTTTTGTCCACTAATGATTTGGGAAAGTTATCTTTTTGTGCTATTTCAATTATTTTGTTGTATTCTGTTTTGTATTCTTCTGCTGTGAGAGGGATGTTGACCAGTTTGTGTGCTAAACTATTGAAGATTGCCTGTTTGTGGGATCTTGGGTTGTAGCCATTAGCTTTTATGTAGTTGTCTGTCTGTGTTGGTTTTCTGTAAATGCCAAAGTTTAGTCTGTTTTTATTCCTCATTATTTTTAGATCCAAAAATGGTAAATACTCATCTTTTTCTATTTCTACAGTGAACTTGATGCTTTTTTCCTGGATAATTTAAAAGTTTTAGTGCATCACTGATGTGTTATTTTGGTACTATTGCAAAGATGTCATCTACATATCGTTGCCAGAGTTTGAACATCCAAGGGAAACCTTTACCAGTCGATGGCCGGCTGAGGATAGAGGCAAAGCCTCTGAAACATGTTCCGTAAAAATTTAAAAGTAAGTGTTGTTTAGTGTCATTAATCGACTCCCTTTGAATTTAATTGGTGGTAATTAATCATTTCTTCACATTAGCCGTATATAGGCTAAGGTTTTGCTTCAAATCCCGGCCATGGCATTGAATTTTTCATGTCGACTCTATCTATCCAAAACGGATATTACGGCTATACGGCTAGTGTGAAGAAATGATTAATTACCACCAATTAACTTAAATCTAATAAGAGTTTAATGGTGAAGCCTGGGATTCAAGTACTAACATCTGTGAGTCACCACAAGCGGTGTATCTCGAATATGAGAGCCCCTAGTGGTTTACTGGGAAAAAATATGAGTCAATTCAATTCAATTTATTCATCCTTTAAATCTCCATATAAGATTGTGGACACATCAAAACAAAAATATTTGAAAAATTTAAGTACAAAATTTAAATACAGAAATTACAAAAAACATGTATAAGAGTAAATGCCAAAATATAATAATATAACTTAACTTTCCAAATACTCTTGAATAGAATAAAATCATGTCAGGACAACATGTTGGCCATGGTAGCTCAATGGGTAGGAGCGACTGGATGGAAACCAGGAGATCCATGGTTCAAATCGCAGCCATGGCATTGAATTTTTCATGTCGACTATCTATCCAACAAAAGTTGTTTGCACTCGAAGCACTCCGAAGCAAATGATTGTCTGCTATTTCAGCAAAACTGGACATGTGCCAACAATGCCTTTAGAGAAACGTAAAAAAGTCAGTGCCAAATAGTACACAAACATTTGTTTGCTGGAAGTCTTTGGTGAAGTAGGAAAAACTAACAAAAACTGTAGGATCATTGTTTATCAAGACAATGCAAGTGCACACACAACTCGTCTAACAACAAAGTATTTGAAGGCTCTCATATTCAAATTGATGGGTTATCTGCTATACTGTCCTGATTTGGCACACAATGACTTATTTTTGTTTCCAAACATCAAGAATAAACTGCATGAATAACGATTTTCATTGGCAGAAGAAGCTGTTAATGCCTTCAAAAACCATGTTTTGGAGATGTCTCAAGAAGGCTGGAATAAATGCTTTGACAAATAGTTCAAACAGATGCAAAAGTGTATTGATCACAAAGGAGAATATTTTGAAAAACAATAAAGCAATTTTCAATCAGAAATTACTTTGTTTTAATTATTAGGCTCAAAATATAAATAGTGTTTAGAGATACACTAGAACACAAAATGACAAATGCAATTTACAAAAACTCACAATATAATACAATATCTAGTGTTTTGGAGCTGGGCACTTGCCAGGAGAGTTGGACGCTTGCCAAGAGAAAAAAGAGACAGAGAATTTTCTGTCTTTCTCTAGCCGCTGCAAATGTTCTCGGAAGGTCTGTAGCCTATTATCTAGTTTCTTCGAGATATCAATCATCTTAGAAGTTCCAACAGCTAAACATTACTTCAAATAAGAACATACCTTTTTCTCAAGTATGGTTATTCCTTGATATTTAAATGGTTTGCTAAATTCAATGAATTCCGCTCTCTCAGGATTAATGGTGAGTGGTGCAACAATCATATCTGCACGTTCATTAACCAGCTCCCCAATCAATCCGGTCCACTCCTTCTTTCCTCCTACTGCAAACAAATATTTCTTACATTACAAATTGAAACCATATCAACAGGAAGGACTATGATACAAGAAGCTTAAAATTTATATAATTTTGAGTTGAACTAGTACTCGATACTCCATTTACCTAGAATGCATTTTGTTACGACTTTCCTAACATCCTCAGCTAATGCACAGTAATATCAATGTCAGGAAGGTCCTAACAAAATACATTCTAGGTAAACACTAGCAATATATGGAGCATCGAGTACTAGATAGATGGAGTCAAACTGAAAAATTCAATGCCATGGCCGGGATTTGAACCATGGTTCTCCTGGTTTCTGAAGTCACTCTTACCCATTGAGCTACCATGGTCAATGTGCCGTCCTGACATTAAATTCTCCAATTGACTCATATATTTTTCCTGGTAAACCATTAGGGGCTCTCGCATTCAAGATACACCATTTGTGGTGACTTACTATTGTAAGTACTTAAATCCCAGGCTTCACCATCAAACTCTTAAGTTAATTGATGGAAATGATTAATGTCAGGATGGCACGTAGGCCATGGTAGCTCAATGGGTAAGAGTGACCAGACATAAACCAGAAGATCTGTGGTTCAAATCCTGGCAATGACATTGTATTTTTCAGTTTGACTTTATCTATTCAAAACCTTAGCCTATACATGGCTAGTGTGAAGGAACAATTAATTTCTATCAATAAACTTAAATAATGGAGTACTATTAATTTTTAGATGAGTCGTATTTATTACACATCTGCTTCACTTTCGTACCTATTTTGAGGACATGTTTCGCAAATCATCGTTTGCATCTACGGCTCTTATGCGTTGAGTCGCATAAGAGCCGTAGATGCAAACGATGATTTGCGAAACATGTCCTCAAAATAGGTACGAAAGTGAAGCAGATGTGTAATAAATACGACTCATCTAAAAATTAATAATTTTTCGCTTCACTGTGGTGTTCCAATACAGTTAAATCTCGATATAATGGAGTACTATTTTAGTTAATTGATGGAAATTAATTATTCCTTCACACTAGCCATTTATAGGCTAAAATTGTTTATAGAGTCAACATGAAAAAAATCTTACGATAGTAAGTCGTCACAAATAGTGTATCTCAAATGTGAGAGCCCCTAGTGATTTACCAGGGAAATATACGAGTCAAATGGAGAATTTAATGTCATGATGGCAAGTTGGCCATGGTAGCTCAATGGGTAAGAGCGACTGGACGGAAACCAGGAGATCCGTGGTTCAAATTCCAGCCATGGCATTGAATTTTTCATGTTGACTCTTTCTATCAATGGAGTGCTAGTTCGATTCAAAATTATATTAAGTAGAACCTTACTTACCGGAGCTGTTTTTAATGATATAACTGCCAAACTGTCCATCTGGAGACAGTGCCAGGCTGTACGTGAAGTTTATTTTTTGAGCTAGTTCTTTGAGCAAGTCCATACAGAAGCCTTTGCAACAATATGGCACAAAGTCTGAAACATATCAAGTTATTCACTTTAATGAAGATATTACAAACCAGACAAATGAATACCAGGTCTAACAGAATAACAATTCATAATTTTCTTATGTGATGATAGAGGGCAGAAAGTTAAAAAACTTTTCTTAAGAAAAACAGTGCTTTGTAATGACAAACACTTCTTTAAATCCAGTTATCCAAGCTTGAATTTTTTTTTTTAAATTATGCACTTTTCTTCAAAACTACTAAACCATTTTAATGAAAACGTTGCTGAGTTGCTGAAGCATGTATTCTTTAAATGTAATCTATTATTATAAAAAAAAAATCAAAATATAAAATTGAAAAAAAAATGGGGAAAAAGAAAGTATTAAGAATTTCCCAAAGATCAGAATGTTTTCTCTTGAAGTAGTTAGAAATATTTAAGTAAATTTAGGTTATGAATTTCAGTATGGAGACTCTTTACTACCCTAAAAATATTCAAGGAGTATGCTCGAATAAAGCTGAAATGTAATGCACTGCAAATATTAGGTACACTAATATTTTCGAAAACCTGTTATGTGTAAGTTAATCCTTTTTGTGACCATTTGAAGTTATAACATGATATTTGTTTGCATCCATCAACTAGCACTTTAAGCACTCACATGTCTATGGGGACAACAATATGCTTATAACAAACCCAATTTTTCTTAGGCAAAGATGTGATGGCTTTTTAATACACACAAGTCAAATTTGCAGTGACAAAAAATAGTTATGGTTGTTGAAAAAGAGTCCTGCACCATTATATTTTATCTTTGGTGCTTGAGCTGGAATATTGATGAATTAAATATCAATAATAATAACACAAATCCGGAGGATATTGCAGAGTCTTTTAATGCTTATTTCACAGACATTGCAAAAAACTTAGTAGCTCAAAATATTAACCATATAGGGTGTCAGGAGAATGGTGATAACATAAAGCAATGCAGTCAATCAATTTTTATATTGCCTGTTACGGAATTGGAATTAGAAGGTGTAGTCCAGGTATGAAGGCCAAATATTCATCTGGAATTGATGAAGTATCAGATGGTATCATTAAAAAAGTTATACATCAAATAGCTAAGCCACTAGTCAGTCTCTATAATGCATCATTGCAATCGGGTGTATTTCCAGATAAGTTAAAAGTATCAAAAATTCAGCCACTTTATAAAAAAGGGGAGAAGAATAAAAGAGAAAATTACAGACCAATATCAATCGTATCATCATTTTCTAAAATATTTGAAAAACCGGTTCATAATAGAATGATATCGTTCACCTCAAAATACAATATTCTTTCAGAGGCCCAAAACGGATTTAGAAAAAACAGATCTACCATAACAGCCATGGACAGTTTAATAAATAAAATTCAAGAAGCTATTTATAAAAAATTAGTAGTTGTGGATTTATTTTTAGACTTAAAGAAAGCATACAATGTTTTAGATCATGAAATACTACTCAGAAAATTAAATAAATATGGTTTTAGGGGTATTATGAATAATTGGGTTAAATCCTATTTAAGTGATAGAAAACAGTTTGTAGAACTTCAGTTTGAAAATAAAGGAAAATTAAATACAGTTCAGTCCAAAGTGAGAGAAGTTAGGCGAGGAGTTCCACAAGGATCAGTCCTGGGCCCCTTGTTATTTTCGTTGTACATAAATGATTTGCCAACTGCCATTAATTCCACAGATGTTATTTTATTTGCAGATGACACTAACATCCTAATAAAAGGAAACAATCAAGAAAGCGTACAGACCAAACTCAATGATACTCTATGTAAACTGCACACATGGTTTCAGACGAATGAACTAATTATAAATAAGGATAAGACTATTGTCATTTCATTCCATACTTGCCAAAATAGAAATGTGGTCAAACCTCCAATAGTATTTGATAAAACAGGCATTAGCTACAATAATGAAACAAAATTTTTGGGATTACATATGAATGAGAACATGAAATGGACCACACATATTCAACATTTAATAAATAAACTGAGTTACGTTTGTTATTTGCTTAAACATTTGAAAAGCTTATTAAATTTAGCAGCATTGAGAAATATACATTATGGTTACCTTCACAGTCAGTTACAATATGGGGTTGTGTTCTGGGAAGAAAAGGCAGATAGAGTCTTTAAACCTCAAAAAGAGCGATAAGTATACTAAGTGGGGTGGATAACAGAATATCTTGCAGGCCATTATTAAAAAAACATCAAATATTACCTCTAGCATGTATGTACATTTTGGAATTAGTGATCCATGTAAAACAAAATAAACTACAAATACAAAATTACAAAAATGCCGATATTCACAAATACAATACACGTAAGAAAGATGACTTTCACATTCAAAGTTGTAGAACGGAAATCTTCAGGTGTAGTGCTATCAATAAAGGTATAAGATTATATAACAGGCTACCAGAAAATATTAAACAAATGAAGAGCCTTATACATTAACTGCAACATTCATTTTATTCTGTAAATGAGTTTATGAGTAAATGAGTTTTTAAATGTTAATTAGTTTTAAGTGATTGTAAATAATGACAGTGGCCATTAATGTAATTTTTATACTATGATGTGTCTGATATCAATCAAAAGGACAAAATAAATTAAATTGAATTAAACGATGAAGTAGAGTAAACTCCACATTTGTGAACAATTACTTTTATATAGCATTTCTCTATGGTCTTTATATTGTCACACGAGCGTTGGAACACCCTGTGAAGCAGCTGAGAGCGGAAGACAGGGGAGGTTCGGTTAGCCACACCTCCCCCTCGTTTGTCTTATAGTGGTGACAAGGCGGCGGTTGGGAGGAAAAACATGACTGTGCCGTATGTTTCCTTACATCTGGTTCTCGATCTTTCTGTTACTAGAACAATCCTGTAAACACCAGAAGTCGGCGATATTCCTATATAAAGAGGGTTACAGACAGACGGAGTTGGTCGGTCAGTTAGTTAGTGAGACAGTCGCAGTTCTTGGTGTAAGAGTTAGTCAGTGACGTGTTAATGAACGAGAAGATTGTGCAACGGAAGAATGCAGTGCTAGAGTACGACGCATCGGAAGATTGTACGTAATTACGAGTGCAGTGAAATTGTAACGGACGAACTGGTGAATTGTAACTGTGTGCAGCACGAAATTCTGTGTAATTGGCAAGAGTTTAACTGTAAGTCGGTGGAAATAAAGAACATTTTTGAGTGGTGTAATTGGACTTTTCATTTCACGAACCCACAAAGTCACACTGGTGTCAGGAAGCGGGAAGATAACATCACCGAAAATTACAACCATGGACGCGGCATTGGAAAAATTTTTGGAGAAGATGATGGAAATGCAGGCCGAATTAACAGAGAAGCTGGAGACTAGAAATAACCTGGCCGCGGAACTGAAACTAATCAGGACGGCTAACGACAACATCACCGCAGAGTTGAAACAAATGAAGACGGCAAACAACAACATCACCGAGAAGATGGAAGAAATAAAGAGTGAATTGACCACGGAAATGAAGGAGGCGAATGAGGTCCTCGCCGCCAAATTTGAGGAACAGTTGGCTGGCATGAGGGATGACGTCACGAACCTGGGCAAGCGGATGGGTCAAGTAGACGACCGCCTTAACGATTTAGAGGAAAAGGCCGACAACATCGCAAAACCCCTCACCCGCCTGACGGAGGAAAACCGGCCTTATGTGTGGACGGAGGACGCCGAAGACGCTTTCCAGCACCCGAAGGGGACCCTGTGCAGTGCTCCAATTTTGGGTTTCCCACAACCGGGTGACGCCTTCATTGTGGACACCGACGCTAGCGACCATTACATTGGAGGTGTCCTACCGCAGATCCAGGACGGCCATGAGCGCACAAGAGTGGAAGAGAAGGAGCGTGCCGCAGCAGTCCGAGTAGTTGTGGCAGTGCCTGCTGAAGGCTGGGATAGCGCAGGCCTGAGGAGGGAACCGCTGGCGGACGCAGACTTGGGGCCACTCTTGAGGGAAGTGGAGGCAGGGACGAGGCCAACCTGGGAGGACATCGCACCGAGGAGCACCACCTACAAGTCGTACTGGGCCCAATGGGACTCGTTGAAGACCAGAGTGGGCGTGCTGTTCCGGGTATGGGAGTCACCCGATGGGAAGGCGCAGAGAGGACAGTTGGTACTTCCCCGGAGCAAGGTCCCGGAAGTCTTGGAGGAAGTGCACGCCGGTACTCCAGGAGGACACCTGGGAGCGAACCGAATGATTCACAAACTACGGCAGCACTACTTCAGGCTGAGACTCCGAGCAGATGCTGGTGGTACACCTGGACCGCCCGGCACGCTACGATGCTGCTGTTCGGGGCGAACAGCTTTGAGGAGGGAGCAGTGTCACACGAGCGTTGGAACACCCTGTGAAGCAGCTGAGAGCGGAAGACAGGGGAGGTTCGGTTAGCCACACCTCCCCCTCGTTTGTCTTATAGTGGTGACAAGGCGGCGGTTGGGAGGAAAAACATGACTGTGCCGTATGTTTCCTTACACCTGGTTCTCGATCTTTCTGTTACTAGAACAATCCTGTAAACACCAGAAGTCGGCGATATTCCTATATAAAGAGGGTTACAGACAGACGGAGTTGGTCGGTCAGTTAGTTAGTGAGACAGTCGCAGTTCTTGGTGTAAGAGTTAGTCAGTGACGTGTTAATGAACGAGAAGATTGTGCAACGGAAGAATGCAGTGCTAGAGTACGACGCATCGGAAGATTGTACGTAATTACGAGTGCAGTGAAATTGTAACGGACGAACTGGTGAATTGTAACTGTGTGCAGCACGAAATTCTGTGTAATTGGCAAGAGTTTAACTGTAAGTCGGTGGAAATAAAGAACATTTTTGAGTGGTGTAATTGGACTTTTCATTTCACGAACCCACAAAGTCACAATATAGTTTATTTTTATTTGATTTTTCTATTTTAGACTTTTGTTGGATCCTGTATCTGTTACAGTTTTTAGTCTTATGTAACTTTTTATATTTATCTTTGTATCTTGAACTGACAAGTCCTATAACATATGTATTATGTTCCAAAGGATGAAATAAATACAATATTAGGAACATCATTAAGAATCTTAATGATGTGGTGCAGTGGCATAGTGGGCTAAAGCATCATGCTTTGGTTCTCTGCCGCAGAATGCGGCCCAGAATCGATCCCACCCCTTGAGGTGTGGATTTTAAGTCTCAGGTATAGGACCAGTGCCCACTCAGCACCATGAGGAAATTGATGAGCTTACAATAGGTAAGCGGCCCTGGTCAAGAAAGCTAAGTTTCTGGCTGGGGGTGCCGAGATGCTGACCACATCTCCTCCCTATATCAGTTAGATGATCGTCCACCTCTACCTTGCATTTGTGGGCGTGAGGCCAGTAGTCGGGTTGACAGGTCTTGACCCTCTATGGGCTGTCACACCATGGGTTATTATATATTGTTGAAAAAGAAAGTACCACAGACAAAGAAAGCACAGCATATTCAGTGGATTCATATACCACCTGAAAACATTTAGTAAATTCAAAAAGATCTTTAGAGAATGAAATATCATCTTGTCACCTAAAAATAGATACTCAGTAATAAAAGTACTAAATTAAAAAACAAAAGATGAATCCTGGCATAGATCTGGAATGTGTCAAATAAATTGTAAGGAATGTGAAAAGTACTACATAGGTCGAACAAATCTAAACAGCAGAGTCAAAGAGCATTCTGGAAACATCAAACTGAAACACGAAGACACCTCAGCACTAGTATTTAATTTTTGGAACGAAAATCACGCCTTGACCTTGAGATTGTTTTTGACTGAAGATGTGAATAAACATTCATGAAATTGCAATCTCAATTAATAAGAAAATTAATAATTCTCTTTAAAGATACCTGAAGTTTCTATTACAAATAATTATATTTGTGTACAATTACACCTGTCCTCCAACATTTATATCTAGAAACAAATTGACTGCAGTAAATTTTTCAATATTAAATAATATAGAAGTGAGAACTGTATTGAATAGTCTCAGTCTGCTGGGGCCATTTCCAGACCACTGTAGGGTGGGATGATGGTTGTACCGGTCTGCCGGGGAGTCTCCAACTGGTTAAGTTAGAGATACTGCCCTCTGCATTTTCGTGACTCATGGAACGACTGTCCCTGTCTCCTCTTGCTTCTTCCTTTCCCCGGGGATTCCTAACTTGGGGCATAGAAGCAATAGACCAAGTTTGAAACTCTGTGCCGACTCCCCTCCGTAGCATAGTCAAGTCCAGTCCAGCCAGTCAAAAATGGTATGGCAGTGCAGCTATTTAAACATTTACACTACTAGTTTGATCATAACACTAAATGCAGATGTTCCCAACATTGTACCCTTTTCTTTGGAACCCTTTTTGAAAACTGAAATTTACTGGTTTTTGACCTACAAGAGTCAAGTTGTAACCGTACCCATTATTAAAATTTAAATTCTAAGAATGAAACGAAACTGATTACAGGATAGTAATCCACAGAGACTTGTGGTGTACTTAGCTTCTATCTGGGGATCAGTGCTGTCAACTGAGATGTGAATGTGCCTATGGAGATCTGTACAGTGTTAGGGGATAGAGATGAACCTTGTGGTAGTCTCCACAGAACATAACAAGGAAAAAGTTTATTAGAAGACAGGCATCATCAGGACATAGGATAGGATAGGTAGAATTGAACAGAGGGGATTTGGCACAGCAACCACTCTTGATCAATTGTACTTATGCCCCAAGTGGGGCATCGTCAGGTGGAAGGATGAGGCAAGAGCAGACAGAGGGTGGCCGACCCCAATTTACTAGTTGGATTTAAGTTAATTGATGGAAATTAATAATTTCTTCACACTAGCCATATACAGGCTAAGGTATTACACATGGTATAAGATATTAACACAGCACGTTGGCCATGGTAGCTTTATGGTTAGAGCGACTGGACGGAAACCAGTAGATCCGTGGTTCAAATCCTGGCTGTGGCATTGAACTTTTCATGTCGACTCAATCTAATACCTTAGCCTGCATACCGCTAGTGTGAAGAAATGATTAATTTCCATCAATTAACTTAAATAATAAGAGTTAAATGATGAAGCCTGGGACTCAAGTACTTACGATAGTAAGTCGCCACAAACTGTGTTTCTCAGATGCGAGAGCCCCTAGTGGTCTACTGGGGAAATATACGAGTCAAATGGAGAATTTAATGTCATGACGGCAAATTGGCCAAGGTAGCTCAATGAGTTAGAGCGACTGGACAGAAACCAGTAGATCCGTGGTTCAAATCTCGGCCATTGCTTTGAATTTTTCATGTCAACTCTATCAATCTATTACCAGTTTGAAACTCCCTGGCAGGGCAGTACAACCGGCATCCCATCCTACCATAGTTCAGAAATGGCCCCACCAGAGCAGATTCAAAGACTGTAGACTGTCCTACTGGAGAGGGAAATTTCACCAAGAACATGTCATCCTGCCATGCAGCTCCGAGACACCCAACAACCTTCTACCCTGAAAGAGACCACCAGATGAGAGATTATGTGAAATGATAATGGAAATGAAATGGAGGTACAAGAAATTCGGAGGATGTAATTAACCTGCCCAGCAGTCACCTGGTGACCTGGGAAAACCCCCCAAAAAACCCATGTGTCAGGTAGGTCAGCCATGGGATTTGAACCCAGACCTCCTGATTGTGGGTCACAGACAAAACCACTGAGCCATCCCATTTGGTTGTCAGTAGGACATGATGCAGTATAAGAAATGAGTGAAAGTTTATCAAAACGTTTGTCTCATGTTTATTGACCAAAGACCATAAGAACCATCACCAAAACCTTCTTTGGAGATTTAAACATGAGTGTGATGGTTTTATAATAGGTGATGAAAGGTGGTTCCTGAAAATAAAACAAACACTGGAACCACCTGGAGCAGACATTTACTTTGATGTAATCTTCAAACTTGCTGAATGATGGGAAATATGTGTGCAAACAAATGGAGACTATGCTGAACAGTGACAGAAAAGTTCATAATTAAAATGATGTACTTGGTTTGACCAAAAAAATTGTTACTCGCAACTTTGAGAATGAATCTTATACACCTACTTATACATATACATCAACAGTCAGGTACATGAACATAACACCAGAACCAATATGAATTACTATAGAGATAGTGTAATTAAAACTGTCTCTCAAAAGGATGTACATATACTAGGAATTAAGCTTTATACTAAACTGCCATCTGATATTAAATCAATAGCTAGCATCTCAAAACAGCAGTTTAAATGGAAGTTAAAGGCTTTCCTCATAAATGTGAAACAATAAATGAGAAAAAAAATTCACTCTATGAACAATAAATTAAAATTTTACTAAAGCACAAACTATTCTAGAGGTGTACAGATTATAATAGCCTATGTCATCTGCTACTTAACTTTTCAACCATTTATTTTTTTCCAGGCGTAGGAGATTTAGTGACTTCCCTTTGACGTCAACTTCAAAAATACAATGTATACAAAGCTCTGTTTCCCATTTCTGCTGATGTGTATGTAAGCTTTCCCAACCAGTAAACTATTTTGCAAAACAAACCCTTTTCATTTGAAATAAATAATAAATAAATGTTTATATAACTTAAATGAATTATGACATTGCAGCTTTAATTATACTTGAAAGTGATAAATTCATTAAGCTGATTAAGGGATCATGTGTAGAATTAGTTTCTAATGCTGTAATTGACTATGTAAATTAGTTTCTAATGCTGTAATTGACTATATAAATTAGTTTCTGTAAATTAGATAGTAATGTTGTAGAATTGACTATGTACAATTAGTATTAATGATGAAAAATTGACTATGTCAGAAATTGTAACCAACAATCTATTGACAATATTTATTTGCTTTTTCTACTTTAGACTTTTGTTGGATCCTGTATCTGTTACAGTTTTTAGTCTTATGTATTTATCTTTGTATCTTGAACTGACATGTCCTATAACATATGTATTATGTTCCAAAGGATGAAATAAATACAATCTACACATAATAATATACTTTACCATCATCAGAACTATTGAAGTGTGGACAAGGAATCTCTTCTGGCGTACAACCATCACTTTCGTGTATTAACTCTCGGACATATACAAAAGGCTTTTCTTCAATGGTTAGGATTTTAAGATGTGTTGGTATCATAAATCCTTCTGGTTTGGTGTGCAGTCTTCCTGGCCATAGGATAGCATTATCATCCAATATGAGCTTCATCTTTTGTAGCTCCTGAAACATTACAATTACAGTTGTCCATATAATCTTTGTAAATGAGGGGACAATGTCAGGGACAACATATGTGTAAAAGTAACTAAAGAAGACTGTAAGCTGTCCAACAGACTGCTAAGAGAAAACTGACCGAACCAAATATACTTTAAAAAATACGAGTCATCTAAAATTTAATAAATATACTTTGTAACTTACTTAAGATGAGTGTCACTTTTCTTTAATCTCTATTAATATGTTTCGGAAACATGTGTTCCCATCTCCAGAATGTGTGTTGAGGTGATTGTCTATAATGGTGGCATCATGTGATAGTAAAATGTACTTCCAGAGGGAACTTGTTGGCAGTAAATCAAAATTCAACAGTCATTTGTGTTTCAAAATGAAGATCTTTTCCCATATGTCCTATTCTGCTGCATCACGAGTCCATTTGATTAGTGTAATTTTGGTTTGATTAGTGTAATATTATGATTGGTTATCCAGAAATGATGAGAAACTGGAGATTTACCCATTTGCTTGTAATTTAAAACTTTTAAACATCCAAGAAAAAAGCATAAAGTTCACTGTAGAAATAGAAAAAGATAAGCATTTACCATTTTTGGATCTAAAAATAATCAGAAATAAAAAAAAATAAACTTCAGCATTTACAGAAAACCAACACAGACAGACAACTACATAAAAGCTAATGGCTAAAACCCGAGATCCCACAAACAGGCAATCTTCAATAGTTTAACACACATACTGGTAAACATCCCTCTCACAGCAGAAGAATACAAAACAGAATACAACAAAATTATTGAAATAGCACAAAAAATGACTTCCCCAAATCATTAGTAGACAAAAAAATGAACTTAGCAAAAAAAAAAAAAGAAGCTACTAAAGGAAACCACAACCCTCTCCTCAGCTACAGAAACTAAGATAACCTTCAAAAAATTCACTTACCATCCATGGGCCTTTGATAAATTCAAAAAAGTCTTCAAAAATCAGAATATTCAACGAGTACCAGTCAACCATTACTCCTTAAAAAACCTAATTTGCTCAAACATCAAAGATGGCATTCCACCTAACAAAAAATCTGGTATATATCGAATTGAATGCTGAGACTGTAGTCAAATTTATATTGGAAAAACAAAAAGGAAACTTAGAAACAAGAGCAAAGGAACACTATAGGAACATAAAATACAAATAATTAGAAAAATCAGCAGTTGTCACACATTTTTGGGAAAAAAACGACAACATAAATCCAGAACCAAAACTACTTAAACACAGAACTGTTCACATGAGAACAAATTTTCATTTCAAAAAATAGAAACAAAAATTTCAATTTCAACATCTCCCAGAAAGATTTGTTCAGCAAGTTCCTCAAACCACCACCAGAGGAGATCTATGACAAAATATTGCCAGCTACGTCACTGAGAACCAGTAATGTCTGGTTGACAATGGAGGAAAGTAGCCTCTGAAACATGTTCCGGGAAATTTAAAAGTAAGTGTCGTTTAGTGTCATTAATCAACTTACCTTTAAATTTAATCTCATATGTACCTTTAGTCTGGCTTCTAGATTTCTTTTTGTCTTTCCTATATATACTTTATTACAATCAGAACAATTGGTTTTGTAAATTCCAGCTTTTTTGTCTTGTGGTATAGGGTCTTTTAATCTATTACAAAGTAATTTCTTTACGCTAAATTTGTTCTGTGGGGCTAGGCTAATGTTGTGTTTCATGAAAATCTTCTTACATTTGAAAAATGCTTTAGGATGATATGTCATGAATGATATGTCTTGAATTTCAATTGTTTTTCTTCTTGGACAAGATTTTGGGTATCTTTGACATGTTTTTCTCATTTAAAATTGTTATTTTGTTGTCAATTGTTGCTCTGTTGAAACCCTTGTTTTTGGCTGTGTTTACTATATGTCCACATTCTAGATTTCTGGACGACCAATCATAACACCAAACCAAACATTTAACTAATCAAAGCAATCAATCATGTAGCAAAGTTGGATATGCGGGAAAACATCATCATCTTGAAACACAAATGACAGTTAATGTAGCTTGACTTAGTGCCACCACATCACGCCGCCATTGTAGACAACCGCAACACATGTTCAGAAGATGACAAGACATGTTCCTGAAATAAGTCAAATAAGTGACATCAGGTTTCTAGTACTAATTTATCTTAAATAAATTAACACATCGTATTTCTATAGTGCAATCCATATAAACCTGAACCAGTTCAATAGGCCATAACTTTTGAACCAATAGTAGGACACAACATTTTATCTGAGATGTAAATAGTGCAATGTAATCTCCCAATTGTGTATTATATTCTCCCAAAGTTGCACGTGTGTCCTATTATTGGTTCAAAAGTTATAGCCTATTGAATTTTTTTGTGTGTGTAATTTTACGTCCTTCAATGTTAAGTCATATCGGACAATGAATGGGATGGGTGAAACGATGCTCAAATGGATCCAGGGTACATGGAGCTTAGAGCTACTCGACATTCGTCTTTAAGGATAAGGGAAAACCCCAGAAAAAGCCTTATCCAGGTAGCTCACCCTGACCGAGATTCGAACTTGGGACTTCTTAAATGTGAGGCAGACATGCTACCATCTACGCTTCCGAGGCGGGCGGCCTATTGAAATGGTTCAGGTTTACATGGATCACACTACAGTTTCTTCCATGTAAGTATACTTTCTTATATTAAAAGTGATTATTCTGTAGCAAGTCTTGTTAGACTTATCTCCAGCTCTGAGAACAATAACGATGTTTAACATTGTACTTACATTGGAGTAAAAGTACTGTCCTACAGATATTTGTGTCTGGTTTGTCTGTACGTTGACAATGTCATATTCTGCATTGATTCGATCTCCATTGTCATCAAATGCCACTTTGCCTGTAGACCCATTTACTAGTACTTGCTTTCTTATATACCTGTAAAAGGAATTAGCAGTAAATAACAATTTGTTAAACTACAAATAATAGCAACTTGTGACAAGATTCTCTTAACTTACTCGAACAAGATCTTCCCTGTCTCCCATATCTGTCCTGAGTTCTCACAGTCCTTTGGTGCTTTTGTTATGACCTCTGACTGATTCATGTCACGGATGGCAGATGCCAGCACATATCTGAGGATAACCACACAATATCAAATATATTCTTAATCAGCTGGAATTAAACACACAACATACACAAATTGGGAGATACTTTCATACCACATCTACTAGCCACTTGTAACAACTACAGCTGAGCTCTGAAGCAAACATCTGCACAATTGTGAATGCTCTCCTGGAAGTACAGTCACTTTTGAAAACTTCTGACCAGCTTCCTCTAATTTTTATTGTTTTGACAATCACAGTCATGCAAAAGAATAGAATTAATTGTAATGTGAGAAGCAAAATATATATTTTATTTAACAAAGCTATCAATTGTTGGGATCATATCATGGTCCCAGACTTAGAAACCATTGGTCTAGGCCAGAACTTGCAACCATCAAGTAACCAATGAAGTCATTCAGACCGATACAAGAAGCAAACCTGGAGATTATAAAAGTTTTACAAATGGATTGTTTGATTACATGAATGCTACAGAGACCACCTAGGTGACAATGACAGTCTAGCTATGATTGTAGGTTTAGGAACGTTAATGTATAAGGTGTGTCCAAAAAGAAATGAGCCGGAGACATAATTACAGAAACCAATACCTGTATGTTAGAAGTACTGGCCTTGGCTGTTGAGACATTTGTCCCACTGTGACACAAGGCTGTGAATGGCTGTCTGATAAAAGTCCTGGGAGTGCGATGTGAGCCAGTTTTGCACATACAGCTGGACATTGTCGAGGTGAATCGTTTGCCCCTCAGAGCCTTTTTAAGGGGACCAAAAATGGCGTAATCACAGGGAGAGAGATCTGGACAGTATGGAGGGTGCCCGAGAGTCTCCCATTTGAATTTCTGCAGGAGTGTCGCAACTGTATTGGCCATATGAGGCTTTGCATTGTTGTGAAGCAGAATGACCCCACGGGTGAGATTGCCTGGTCATTTTGATTTGATCACTTGGCGAAGGTTGGTCAAGGACTGCAAGTAACGCTGTGCATTCACTGTTGTCCCATGCTGCATGAAGTGTATCAGAGGGGGGCCATCTTGATCAAAGAAGAACATCAGTATAACCTTTCCTGCACTTGTGTGAATGGCCTTGGCTTTTTTTTTGGTGGTGGTGACTCTGGATGCTTCCACTGGAGACTTTGTCATTTTGATTTTGGTTCGAAGTAATGACACCATGACTGATCTCCAGCCACCACTTGTGCCAGGAACTCATTCCCTTCCCTAGCATAGCACTGCAGATGACCAAGGCAGTAGGCCATTCAACATGCTTCCTGTTGTGGTTGAACACTGTTGGGCATCCATTGGGCACACAATTTGCACAAGAGCAGTCATTCCTTTGTGATAGTGTGAACACTTCCGATGCTCAATCCGACCTCAGCGGTTATGATTGTCACTCGGCAGTCCTGGGTAATGAGTGCATCAACCAGCTGGACGATGTCATCGGTAATGCAGTATGGTGCTCCAGACCATGCATCATCAGCTAATGACACCTGTCCTCCCCTGAAGCGCTTGTGCCACACCTTGACCCTTGCAAGGGACATGCAGTGTTTGCCGTACACTTGTGACATTTGTCGATGAATGTCCATTCCCCCTACTCCTTCCGCTGTCAGAAAATGAACAACACCTCTTTGCTGTTCTTTTGACGCCTCCATTTCACTGTTTACAATGTGACTGGCAGCATTGGATGATTGATGCATGCTGCTGCTAGCTTTGTATAGTCACGTGATGTGCATGCGTGCCCTCTAGTGACGGGCTGTGAACTTCCACACTTTGGTCGGAACAATACTTTGTTACACACGTCACGATATTACCATCCTGTCACCAGTTTGCACATACCAGACTCCAGCTCGTTTATTTTTGAATGCCCCTTATACATAGTCAGGGACAATGAGTGTTGAATGATGCAAAATGGAGAATGTACTCTTGTACAGCTACATACACAGTAAATAAATAAACAATTATAAGGCATACACAATATTTTCCATCAGATAAATATTAAATACATATTACACTAAAAGATATGAATCTCTACTTTGAAAGAGTATGCCCCTGATGCTTAAACAGTCTGATATAGCTGAGGATGTAAACAAGGGTTTATGAAATTGATCTCATCAATTAATAAGAAAAATTTACATCATTTTCTTAAGTAAAGTTTTTGTTGAAAATAGTTATATTTGTGTAGTCCAGTTTAAAATTGCTTCACAAACTGCACATGTCTGTTGCTGTAGTTGTATTAAGGTGCTGTTTCACAAATTTCAAGATTATCGGAAAAGTTTGGGACATATTTTCTTCTTCTTTCTCTTCTCCCCCCTTCTCCTACTCTTCTTCTTTCCTTTTGAGAAATGCCAAAAGTAATTGTTTTTTGCAGAAGAACATTTAAGAATATGCATGTAGACCAGTGGCGTGGCATGGCATGAATGATTCATAAATGTTGCTGATTGCTTCAGACTTTCGGGACTGGCAGTGTGAATTCCGAGTGTTTCCAAGTTAATATTATATAGATTGTTGTATAACATAAAACAAACACAGATATATAATTAAAAATATCATGACATGCCTTATTTAAAATGTATTTACAATTTCTCCAATTTACAGTGTCTATTTGTATTTCAATTCAATGTGCTGTTTATATTCCAAGAAAACAACAATGACAGAGTTTAAAAATGCTACTTGCTGTTGCTTTTTAAGTTTATTAAACAATCCCTTTTCTACTGGAAACAAAGACAGAGATAAAGGTCTATTTTGAGTGTTTCTTAGATAAGTGTGTATTCTGTGGAGTGCTGAAAAAGATCGTCCTGCTGATGCATTGGTGGCAGAAATGATCAAAATTAAATGTGTGATTGGTGATTTAGTTTTTTAAAGGTTTAAGATCTGCAGTTGGCCTTCCTGTTGAAATTATGTGACTTTTTCACCAAAAGAATACAAACTCAAGGACTAATTTAAAATGTTTTGATCACAGCCACTTTTACCCGCAAATTGTGATGTCATTCTTCTTATTGTACCACATTACTGTCTCATGCTAAGAATTAATACTAAAATGCAAGGTTTGCCATTTTACTGAACTGGCAAAAATCCTGATAAAAGGTAGAAGTGTCAATAAACTGACTGCAGATAGTTTCTTCAGTTAAGTAACTAAAGCCTTGCTGGGTCACAGACATTCCACACATGTTTGTAAGTTGTAAGTTATAAGTTTGCCGGTGAGCGCCTCTGACAAAATAATCAGCCATTTAGAACTGGAGGATGTTAGATGACCTGTCTTGGGGTTTGTATCACCAACCAGTGCCTGTGGGTCAATCACAAATTAACGCAACTGAAATCTGAAAGTGAAATCTCTTGGACTTTGCATTATTCTTTGGAGAAAAAATAATGTAAAATTTGGATGCACTTTCAATTTATTAGCTCTTGCCGGCAGCAACAAAGTTAACATTAATGCCACGCCACTAGTGTAAGGTCCTGTTACTACCAATAAATATTGCTCTTTGCTTATTGTTCACTGATGTAAATGTAAATGCTAAGACAGAACCTAAACTTGTAGAAATAGAGGGACATTATTAAGGAGTGCATGACATAATGTCTAAACGTAACCTAAACTGCCATGACTCACAAACCTCTGATGAATTAACAGAGAACAGAGAAGCTTAATGTTGAAGTTGCTATACTCACATGCTGTCTCGAATGTGATCTTCCTCACTTGTTGCATTTACAAGTTTGAGACCAAGTGTTCCATCAGGCACATTCCTAGCTTCCAAAGCCTGTTCTGTTACAATCCAGACATACCCAGCTTCAGTCATGTTCAGCAAACCAGCGTCTCGAAAAATAACCTCTGAATCAGTCTTGCTGTCAAATCAGAAACAACACTATTTCTTATTCTTCTATCTATTTCATGTTAAATGGGAATAGAAAGGTGGTTACAAGGGGAAAGGATTTTTGAAACAAAGGAGAGATGTGAGGAAGTATAGAATCAAAATATTCCTTAAACTGTAAAGGAAAATAAAATGGGAATAGGGTAGAGAAAAATACAAAGAGCAGTGTAATAAGAAAGAAAAAGAAGGATTAGCTTGGATGAAAATGGCAACAATACTCTCAAAATGAAATGATAAGGGAATATGTGAATTATATGAAGATATAGAAAATTATCTGAGTATGAAAGCTTAACAAGATGGAGAGAAGTGCAGCAATATGGAGAAAAATTTAATTGCATTGAAAATATCAATAAGTAAGCAAGAAGGAAGGGAATATAAAGTAAAAGAAAGTGAAGGAGAAGAAGAGAGTGGAGGGGGACAGGACATACATAATTAGAATGGCAAACTTAGAATGGCAAACTTAGAATGGCTTACTTTGCGTACATTCTCACTGCTAAGATATGGCATAATGTTCTGAGGAGAGTCACCTGTCAGTAAAGGATGTTTCATAATGCAAAAGAAAATAGTTCAAGCTATGGTAGGAGAAAGAGCAAGAGCATCAGGCAAATCTTTATTTAAAAAACTATGTATTCTTCCCTTTCCTGGCATTTATGTATTTGAAATTATGTTTATCTGTAAAACCAGTAACAATACAGCATCACCTTTCACAACAAATGAATCAGTGTATAAGTATAATACAATACAAACCACAAATCTACATGTCTATCAACATAACACCTCCCTATGCCAAAACAGTATATTGCACTCTGGTATAAAGATATGCAACTCTCTTCCAAAATGTTTAAAGGAAATAAAACAGGAAAATGAATTCAAATGCTCATTAAAGGCATACTTAATTAACCACTGCTTTTGCTCAGTTCAGGACTTTCTAGATAACAAAAGTAAATAATCTGCCTTTGCATGTGTATATACTATATTTTTGCAAGTTTATATAAATTTTATATCTGTAAACAATTTTATTCTTGTAAATCCATATAAATGTCCTGTGCCATGGCGTAGCAGGCTAAGGCAGCATGCCTTGGTCCCTGGCCATGAAAAGCGGCCTGGGTTCGATCCCACCCATGGGGTATGGATTTTCGGTCCTGGGTATAGGACCAGTGCCCACTCAGCATTGTGAGGAAAGTCAGGAGTTTACGATAGGTAAGCGGCCCTGGTCACAAAAACCAACATTCCGGCTGGGAGATGCCGAGATGCTGACCACATCTCCTCCCCATATCGTTTGGATGATCACCCATCTCTGCCGTGCATAGGTGGGTGAGAAGCCGGCAGTTGGGTTGGTAGGCCTTGGCCCTCTTAGGGCTGTCACACCAGTGGTTAAGTTTTTTAAATCTATATAAATTTTATTTCTAGTTAAATCAGTACACAGTATTCCTTCAGCTTATTAATCTGTAAATATTTTTTATGTATAATTTGACATGTCCAACATTGATTGTTCTTCTTTGTTCTAAACAATTAACTGGATTAATAAATTACTTACATTCAATTGTACAGTGGATTTAGTGTGGGGAACCATACTTTGAGAATAAAAGTGAATAATATGGCATAAAAATCTGGGGTGGGACAAGCAAAACCAATATGAACAGGCTACTAAAAATACAGAAAAAATGCATAAGAAGTATGTACGGCCTTCGACCTAGACAATCTTGCCGAGAAACTTTTATAACACATAACATCCTAACTGTAGTCTCATTATACATACTAAAAACTGTTATGCTAGTTAAATAAAAAACACAGTTTAACACACTTAACAAATATTGCCACACATATAATACTAGGAGTGCAAATGATTACCATAGAGTGAGTACAAATAAAGCTCAAACCAATAAGGACCCATACAAAGTAGGAGCGATATTGTACAATAAACTACCATTGACAATTAACCAAACTAATGAATCAAAATTTAAACATGTTTTTAAGGCATTTTTAATAATTTTATTATCATAATCATCGTCGTCGTCGCCATCATCATCATTATTATTGCTAATTTTCTTGTAGGTACAAGGGAATATGGAAATACGGTAGACCTTATGTGATAGTCAAGTGTTTTAAACAGCTGGTCACTATGTGTTCTCTTTTAATTGTATGATCAAGAAAAACAAAATGAATAACAATTGCTATTTGAGAAATGATAGATATTAGAAAATTTAGACAAATAATAAACAATATCTTGGAAATGATATATACACTCTACAAAAAATGTATTTGACATAAATTGAGTGTTTTAATGAGATGTTTTTGTGTATTAATATTTTGTCTATCTCTTACAGTTATACAAAAGTCATCCAGAATGAAGAGGACTTCAGAGGGCATTCCCAGAAAATTAAAAGTATGTCTCACGTTTTTATTTAAAATATATTAAACATAAGATACCTAAAAGTATAAACTTGGAAGAAGTGTAGGGACAGTGAAGCACAAATTAGTACAAAAGTGAATCGAGAAGATATTGACACATTGCTTCACTCACACTGTTTATTCACAGGACATGTTTCAAGAGCTCTTGCTCCTATCATCAGCTGATACTCGACTAGTGCAAGTTGTAGTGCAAGTTGTAGTGCAAGTTGACTACTTGCACTACTCGATTCACTTTTGTAATAAGATACCTATTTTAGTTAATTGGTGGAAATTAAACATTTCTTCATACTAGCCATATACAGGCTAAGGTGTTTGATAGAGTCAACATGAAAAATTTAATGCCATGGCAAGTGGTGTAAAATATAAACAAACAAACAAACAAACAAATGGATTATACAAACAAACCATACAAACAAACAAAAAACATTTGTATACAATTGGTGTATCTCAAATGCGAGAGCCCTTACTGGTCTACTGGGGAAATATATGAGTCAAATGGAGAATTTAGTGTCATGACAGCAAGTTGGCCATGGTAGCTCAATGAGTTAGAGCGACTGGACGGAAACCAGGAGATCCATGGTTCAAATCCCGGCCATGGCATTAAATTTTTCATGTTGACTCTATCCATCCAAAACCTTAGCCTCTATACAGCTAGTGTGAAAAAGTGACTAATTTCCATCAATTAACTTAAATAATAAGAGTTAAATGATGAAGCCTGGGACTCAAGTACTTACAATAGTAAGTCCTCAGAAACGGTGTATCTCGGATACAAGAACCCCTAGCGGTTTACCGGGGATATATGAGACAGATGGACAATTTAATGTCATGACGGCAAGTTGGCCATGGTAGCTCATAGGTTAGAACGACTGGACGGAAACCAGGAGATCCGTGGTTCAAATCCTGGCCATGGCATTGAATTTTTCATATTGACTCTATCTAGCCTTTATATGGCTAGTGTGGAGAAATGATTAATTTCCATCAATTAAGTAAAATAATAAGAATTAAGTAGTTGATTATTTCATCAAGATTAATAAACGTGAGAAAAATGAAATAGTGTACATTATTTTAAATGCATATTTAGTAGATGTTTAGTGCATATATTCATACTTTATGGTGCATCCGAGCTCTGCTTAGGACTTACCTGGCATACATAAGATACACTCTTGCTTGAGCATTCTTCATTTCAAGCAGCTGCTCAGTGAAACTTTCCAACCCTGGCTCAAACTCAACCACAGGCTCCACCTTTAAAAAGAACACACAAATCATATACACTTTGCACAAACCGGGAGAAACACGAGTCAGTTGGAGAATTTAATGTCATGTTGGCACGTTGGCCATAGTAGCTCAAATGGTTAGAGCGGCTGGACGGAAACCAGAAGATCCGTGGTTCAAATCCCGGCTATGGCATTGAATCTTTCATTCTGGCTCTACCCTTTCATAGTGCGTCCTACACACGGCTAATGTGAAAGAACAATTAATTTCCATTAATTGTTCCTAATAGTGGTCCGAACTATAAAGCCCGGGCCTTAAAGTACTTACAGCATAGCAAGTCACCATTAAGGTAGTTGTCTCATGTGTTTATGAGAACTCCTAGTAGTTTACCGGGAGAAACATGAGTCAGTTGGAGAATTTAATGTCATGTTGGCACGTTGGCCATAGTAGCTCAAATGGTTAGAGCGGCTGGACGGAAACCAGAAGATCTGTGGTTCAAATCCCGGCTATGGCATTGAATTTTTCATTCTGGCTCTACCCTTTCATAGTGCGTCCTACACACGGCTAGTGTGAAAGAACAATTTCAAAGTATAAACTTGGAAGAAGCGTAGGGACAGTGAAGCACAAATTAGTACAAAAGTGAATCGAGAAGATATTGACACATTGCTTCACTCACACTGTTTATTCACAGGACATGTTTCAAGAGCTCTTGCTCCTATCATCAGCTGATACTCGATTAGTGTAAGTTGTAGTGGTTTCCTCTTTCTCCGTGTTGTCAATAGATGGCATGATGTACTTATCAAAGATGTCCAGTGGTGGAGTTTCAAAATTCATGACTCTATGACGATTTTTGTTGATGAAGATTTTTTCCCATATGGAAAGGTCTATGGGGTGATTAACATATTTTATTAGAGATGTTTCCAAGTTGATGTCATGTCTAGTATTCAAAAAATGAAAAGCCACTGCTGATTTTTCTGTTTCACCATTTTTAATGTTTCTTAGATGTTCTTTAGTTCTGATGTTAATATTTCTTTTTGTTTTTCCTATATAAATTTTAGGGCAAGTTTCACATTTGATCTCATAGATTCCTGGTTTTTCTTTGGTAGTGATTGAATTTTTGGGAGGGCCTTTTAACAAATTTCTGATATTAAACCTATTTTGAGGTGCAAGAGTTATGTTGTGTTTTGAGAAGATTTTTTGGAATTTGTTATAGGCTGATGGGTGGAAGGTGAATTGTTTAAAAAGTTTTTTCTCTTTTTCTCCTGTAGGTTCTAGGGTGGTGGTTTCTTTTATTTTCTTAGCTTTGTTGAGTCTGTTAACTGTTTTGTCTACTAAATTTGGGTTGAAACCATTGGATATAGCTACTTTTTTATGTGTAGGTATTCTTCTTGATAATCTTCTCTGTTTAGTGGAAAGTTGATCATCCAAAGATTAAACTGTTGAAAATGGCATGTTGGTGTTGTTTTGGGTTGAAACTGTTGTTCTTAATGTAATTATCTGTGTGTGTCGGTTTCCTGTAAATACCAAAGGTGAGTTTGTTGTTCATTTTTTTGATCTTGATGTCCAAAAAGGGGAGCACACCATCCTCTTCTGTTTCCAATGTAAATTTTATTGCTGGATTTTGTATATTCAAAAGTCTAAGACCATCTTGTATGAGTTTTTTAGGTACTATTGCAAAAATGTCATCAACATAGCAATACCACACTTTGAAATTATTTGGAAAAGTTTTTGTGATATGTGTTTCAAAAGCACTCATAAATAAATCTGCCAAGAAGGGAGACAATGGGTTGCCCATAGCTAGGCCTGTTTTTTGTTTATAGATCTGTCCATTAAAGCTGAAAAAATTTTGATTGATACATATTTCTGTAAGTTGTGAAAGTTCTTCTATTTATTCAGATGTTATTTATATTGATTCCAGCCATTTTTTGAGAAGTGGAATAATCTCATTGGTAGGTATACTTGGATATAAAGAAATGACGTCAAAGGAAACTAAAGCATCTGTAGAGTTGATCTTTGTGTCCTTCAGGAGATTTAACAATTCAAATGAGTTTTTGATACTTAAATTTTCAAATTTTGTGAAGGATCTGAAGATTTGAACCAGCCATTTTGATAGTTGGTAAGTGGGTGCATCAATGTTATTAATTATTGGTCTGAGGGTAATTTCAGGTTTATGTATTTTGGGTAAACCATATATGTATGGTGTTCTTGGATTGTCTATTTTATTGTTCAATTTATCTCTTTTAGTCATGATTTTACTGTTTTTAATTGCTAATTCCACAGATTTGCATGCTTTCTTTAATGGATTGTTTTCTAGTTTAACAAATTCTTTTCCGTTTAAAAGGTTGTCCATTTTTTTGTGATAGTCTTCTTCGTCCAGTATTACTATTTTGTTACCCTTGTCTGCTATTGTGTAGATTACCAGTTTTTCATTTAAATTTTTGATTAATTTTTTTATATGAATAACTTTTTGAATTTGCATTTTGAATATGATCTAGAGTTTCTATGCACTGTGTTCTGATCGTAGATTTTTTATTATCGGGCAAATTATATATCGGTATTTCAATGTCCGCGATATAGTTTTCAATTGCTTTCTTGGAAGTGTTGAAAACAGTGTTGTTATGATAAATTAACTTTAAAGAGAGACGATTAAAGACACTAAACAACACTTACTTTTAAATTTTTCCTGAACATGTTTCCGAGGCTTTGCCTCTATCATCAGCCGGCTCTCGACTGGTTCTTGTTGGTGTAGCTGATATTTTGTCACAGGTCTCCTCTGGTGGCGGTTCAAGGAACTTGCTGAACAAATCTTTCTGGGGGATGTTGAAATTGAATACTTTGTTCCTATTTTTTTAAATGAAGATTTGTTCCCATGTGGATAGTTCTTGTTTTCCTGATGTATGTTTTAGTATTAAATTTTAGATGAGTCGTATTTTTTACACATCTGCTTCACTTTCGTAAAAAATACGACTCATCTAAAATTTAATAATTTTTCACTTCACTGTGGTGTTCCAATACAGTTAAATCTCGATATGTTTTAGTAGTTTTGGTTCTGGATTTATGTTGTGGTTTTTTTCCCAAAAATCTGTGGCAACTGCTGATTTTTCTAATTGTTTATATTTTATGTTTCTAAAGTGTTCCTTTGCTCTTGTTTCTAAATTTCTTTTTGTTTTTCCAATATAAATTTGACTACAGTCATTGCATTCAATTTGATATATACCAGATTTTTTGTTAGATGGAATGGCATCTTTGATGTTTGAGCAAATTAGGTTTTTTAAGGAGAAATGGTTGACTGGTGCTAGTTGAATGTTTTGTTTTTTGAAGACTTTTTTGAATTTATCATAGGCCCATGGATGATAAGTGAATTTTTTGAAAATCATATTAGTTTCTGTAGCTGAGAGGGTTGTGGTTTCCTTTAGTAGCTTCTTCTTTTTTGCTAAGTTCACTTTTTTGTCCACTAATGATTTGGGAAAGTTATTTTTTTGTGCTATTTCAATTATTTTGTTGTATTCTGTTTTGTATTCTTCTGCTGTGAGAGGGATGTTTACCAGTCTGTGTGCTAAACTATTGAAGATTGCCTGTTTGTGGGATCTTGGGTTGTAGCCATTAGCTTTTATGTAGTTGTCTGTCTGTGTTGGTTTTCTGGAAATGCCAAAGTTTAGTCTGTTTTTATTCCTCATTATTTTTAGATCCAAAAATGGTAAATGCTCATCTTTTTCTATTTCTACAGTGAATTTGATGCTTTTTTCTTGGATATTTAAAAGTTTTAGTGCATTACTGATATGTTTTTTTGGTACTTTTGTAAAGATGTCATCTACATATCGTTGCCAGAGTTTGAACATCCAAGGGAAACCTTTGGTGATCCTTATTTCTAATGCACTCATGTAAAGATCGGCCAGGAAGGGTGATAGGGGGTTGCCCATTGCTAACCCTGAAGTTTGGTGAAAATATTTTGTTTGAAACTGGAAGAAATTTTGTTCTATGCATAATTTGGTTAGTTTGATGTAGTCTGAAATTTCAGGTGATGCCATTCCAAGTGATTTGAGCCATTTTTCTATCAACGGTGGGAGTTGATTAACTGGTATGCTGGGAAACAGTGATTTAACATCAAACGAGACTAGTGTGTCCTCTTCTTTTAGTTCAGTATCCTTAATGTATTCTATAAGTTCATAGGTGTTTTTGATGCTTAGGCTGTCGAATTTTGGAAATGAGTTGAATTTGTTTGTTAGCCACTTTGCAAGTTTGTATGTTGGTGAATTTATACTGCTAACTATAGGTCTCATTGTTATGGATGGTTTGTGTATTTTGGGTAAGCCATAAAGTGTAGGTAAGGTTGGGTTATCCGGTTTAACTGCATATTTGTTTGGTATTATGCTTGATTTTGCTATTGTTTTTTTCAAATGACTGTATGCAAGTTTTTAGAGGATTTTTGTTAATGATTTCATATTCATTGTCAGTTAGCATTTTTTCCATTTTTTTAATATAATCTGATTTTTCCATTATGACGATCTTGTTGCCTTTGTCTGCCTCTGTGTAAATAACGTTTTTCTGTTTCAAAGAATGGATAGTATTATGTTTTCTCTTCTGAAAGGATCTTTCTCTATTTCCTCCAAAATATTTTCACAATTGCTTTTTACTGAATTTTGTATGGATACTGGTAGAATTTGTGTCGAAATGTTGATATCTGCAATGTAGTCTTCAATTTTGTTTGAGAAACTGACGCATGTTTTTAATCCATTATTTTTGGGGAAATTTTGCTTAGATAGGTTTACTACGTTTTCAAAGATTTGCGTGCTCGATTTTTCGTTTACGGAACTTATCTAAAAATAATGAGGAATAAAAACAGACTAAACTTTGGCATTTCCAGAAAACCAACACAGACAGACAACTACATAAAAGCTAATGGCTACAACCCAAGATCCCACAAACAGGCAATCTTCAATAGTTTAGCACACAGACTGGTAAACATCCCTCTCACAGCAGAAGAATACAAAACAGAATACAACAAAATAATTGAAATAGCACAAAAAAATAACTTTCCCAAATCATTAGTGGACAAAAAAGTGAACTTAGCAAAAAAGAAGAAGCTACTAAAGGAAACCACAACCCTCTCAGCTACAGAAACTAATATGATTTTCAAAAAATTCACTTATCATCCATGGGCCTATGATAAATTCAAAAAAGTCTTCAAAAAACAAAACATTCAACTAGCACCAGTCAACCATTTCTCCTTAAAAAACCTAATTTGCTCAAACATCAAAGATGCCATTCCATCTAACAAAAAATCTGGTATATATCAAATTGAATGCAATGACTGTAGTCAAATTTATATTGGAAAAACAAAAAGAAATTTAGAAACAAGAGCAAAGGAACACTTTAGAAACATAAAATATAAACAATTAGAAAAATCAGCAGTTGCCACAGATTTTTGGGAAAAAAATCACAACATAAATCCAGAACCAAAACATAAAAAAATATACATCAGGAAAACAAGAACTATCCACATGGGAACAAATCTTCATTTCAAAAAACAGGAACAAAGTATTCAATTTCGACATCCCCCAGAAAGATTTGTTCAGCAAGTTCCTTGAACCGCCACCAGAGGAGACCTGTGACAAAATATTGTCAGCTACAACGAGAACCAGTCGAGAGCCGGCTGATGATAGAGGCAAACCCTCAGAAGCATGTTCCGGAAAAATTTAAAAGTAAGTGTTGTTTAGTGTCTTTAATCGACTGTCTTTAAAGTTAATAGTTTTCAATGTTTCAATGTTTAATTTCCATTTCATTTATTTAGTTAATTAATGGAAATTAATCATTCTTCCACACTAGCCGTGTATAGGCTGTTTTGGATAGATATAGTCAGAATGAAAAATTCAATGCCTTGACCGGAATTTGAACCACAGATCTCCTAGTCTCTGTCCAGTCACCATGGTTCAAATCCCGGCCATGACATTGAATCTTTCATTCTGACTCTATCTTTCATTTATTTTGCAAACACTGCTTGACATAGTTTACATAACAGTGCCCAGTTAACTATGAGAGAATCACTCATGAACATATTCATATTTATTGCAACTTAATACAGTGTTTGAACACAATTAAGCCATGTCATTTGTAATACATACTCTCTCTTAAAAGTAAACAATTAGAAATAACAAAATAATGGAGAGATCAAATTAAATATACAAGCTAGTCATAAATTGCTTAATGGTATAGAATTTAAAAATAAATATAATATGCTAAAACTAAATATAATATGCTAAAGTCAGTAATAAAGCCTAGTTATTTTTACAATGATACATAAATTCTGCGATGGTATAAAATACATTATCTATTAGAAAGGCTTTTAAATGTGTTTTAAATGTATTTAAATTATTACAGGTTCTAATTGAAGCGGGAAGCATATTATAGAATTTTATTCCTGTATAACTAGGCATCTTTTCATATAAGTGCACTCTGTGTCCTGAAATAGCGAGATTATTTTTGCCCCTTGTATCATAGTTATGGAGATCTGAGTTTGTTTTCATTGGAAACTTATGATTAACCAAGTGAAGAATAGATCTATAAATAAATAAGCTTGGGAGTGTGAGTATCTTTGTTTGCCAAAAGGTATTTTTGCAAGAATCTGTATGTTTTAAATTCCCTATATATCTAATAGCACGTTTTTGGAGTATGAATATTCCTACTGAGGTTTGTTTTACTGGTGTTACCCCAAATTTCTATCCCATAGGATAAGGCCAAGTGGATAAGGGCAAAATATATAATTTTAGCTGTTGTACGTGGAATGTAATTGTTTAAGATAGGAACAATAAACTCAACATACATATCACATGGTCATATTAACTGTCAGAGAATGAATCTTTAGTGACAATCGGATGCTCAGATGAGAGGTAAGAAGACAACAATATTTGCTGCAGCTACATTTGTTTTCCGGAAAGAAAAAGAAAAAAGGATAAAAAATGTTTAACACATTTAAGTATAAAGACTAAACGGTATGACTCAATTTTAGTCTTTATACATGAAATTAGCTTCACTGTTAACAACGCTTTTATTTATAACTATTCACATTTAACCAAATTTACTTTTTATCAACGCGTAGGTGAAGGTGGGTTAAAGATTTTTAATTCATTCAATAATGATTGGCACTCCTCCAATAACTCCTGCAAAGTAGCAGTTTAAAATATGTGTCAATGCATGGGTGAAGATAGGCGATAGTTCTGTCTACTGCCACCAGATGATGTTGCTACTTCCCATAGATGGTGCACTGCAGCAGCAATTGTACCAACTTGTGATTATGCTTGTGGACATCAGTGAAACAACATGGAAGCAGAGAAGCACAGGCAAAGGTGGACTGTGTGGTTTCTCTGGAGGGAAGGAATGACTGCTTCTGACGTCCACAAGAGGTTAGTGGCCATATGTGGGTAGTCTGCACCAAGTCGCAGGTCCGTGTTTTGTTGGGTATCCGAATTCATAGATGGCAGGGACTCTGCGGAAAAACACAAAAGCAGTGGGCATCCAGCAACTGCATGGAAATCAATCAACACCCAGCTTGTCAATGACCTTATATTGGAGAACAGGCAAATCACATTTGATGAATTAATGCAGGAAACAGGTCTATCACAAGGAACCCTCCACGCCATAAGCCATGAAGATTTGATTATGAAAAAGATGTGTGCACAATGGGAGCCACATATGCTCACTAATGCACAGAGACAGAAGTGTGTGTAGGTATGCCAACAGTTGCTACAACAGTATTGTGCAGATCCAGAGGAATTCTTTGTAAAACTGGTCACCGTTGACAAGTCGTGGTTTTTCCATGAGATCCCGGAAAAGAAATGCCAGTCTATGGAATGGAAGCATGCTGTGAGCCCTCATCCCAAGAGGTCACGGCCAGGACTATTTGTTCGAAAACACATGGCAACTGTGATCTGAGATCAGGAAGGGATACTGCTGGTGGATTGGCTCCCTCCCAATATGACCATCAACAATGAGCGTTATTGCGATTCAGTGCAACAACTCCGCCAATGCATTCAACTAAGCCGCCAACAAAAATGGGGCTGTGGAGTTCTTCTCCAACAAAAGAATGCATGACCACATGCCAGTTGCCAGACCATGGCACCATTGTACACTAGGGTTTACTGTGCTGCCACATCCTCTATATTCACCTGATTTGGCTCCAGGTGACTATGCCCTATTCGACTCAATGAAAGAGGTCATGCAGTGTAAGAAGTTTACCACTAATGACAAACTTCATACAGTTGTCCATCAGTAGTGCTGGGATACCCCAAAGAATGGTTTGCTATTCAAATATGGAAGCTGCCAGAACGATGCAACAAGTTCATACACATTGGTGGGGAATACCTGTAATGTTACTTGAGTGAGTTTGTTCAATAAATGGTTCCTGTAAACAAAAGTAAGTTGTAGTGTCAATCATTTTTGAATGCCTCTAGTAATTGTTCACTCTCCTCTTAAATCCATTGTTATATGAACTTCTCTTGACTAAGTTAGCAGATTAACTGTAAGGTTAATAAGAATGAAGAAATACCTGTACTTTCATTTCAACGTCATCCTCCAAACTTTGAGATGTGGTCTGAAATCTTCCCAGGAGTGCTCTACCATCAGTATCGGAACTATGAATGAAAATGACCTTCATGTAGTTGAAGTGCTTAAGCAGTTCCACCCAGACGTCTGCTTGATGTGAATATGGAGGTACTGTGCGCAAGAATGATACATGGATGTTCTGTGAGGGCAAAATACATAATACGTCATTCTTTTGACCAACACATGGCACAAAGTCCTTCATCACTTGCATGTTCTTTTGAAGTGAAGCTTCTTGACTAATTGGGATCAATTCTACTATTCGCCTTTATGCTTAAATAGGCAATTAAATAACTGAGAATACTTAAAATTATACTATGAGTTGACTGAGACACTCTGTACTTCATATACACAAATTTTCTTTCAACACGTTTTGCCTCCACTTGAAGGCATTACCAAGGAATTGTTGACTGGCTAGAACCTTGATGTTCCATCTGGAAAATTCAAGACTATGCATTTAATTTATCATGAACATATGCTATCTTATTATGTCTTATGCATACAATATATCAAACAAAATTGTTAAGCAGTAGAACCTTGTTTACCTGGATCAACTGGGACCAATCCGAGTTAACGAATATCCAAGTTATCCAGAGAATGACAGAAAAACAATAAAATACATATACAATAACACTGAAATACTTTTAATGAAGTTTAGAAATTACTATTGGCACACTTTCACATAAAAACATATGCAGAGTATGTACTGTAATAGCCTATGTACTTGCACTGTACTACAAACTAGTCAGTAGTAAAAAAGACTGTAAGCTTCTGTTGTCTCAGTTTAGTGTATCACTTATCTCACATCTGCTTTAACATTAGAAGTTCATTTGTCTTGACTCTCGAAATAAAACATCAATTTATCTATGTTTGTTACTGCTTGTGTGTGGGTCATAACCACAGCTGGTTCATCAACACTGTCGGAATCTGAATACTCTTTATTTTCATTTTCAGTAACACTGCATGATGTAATACTGCCTTCCTCTGTAATTGTTTTATAACCTCCGTCATTGTCAATGTCTTCCTCATCATCATAATCAAAACAGCCATCAATATTTTTAAAAATGTCTATAAACTCTTCTTCCACACTTATGTTTTATTCTTCAATCTTGTTTTCTGGCAAGTCAGACACACCGGGCCACAACTTTAACAAAGTTTCATTTTCAACCTGGCTCCAAGCATTCCTCCACTAGCAAGAGAGGTCCTAAATTAAAAGAAAAGGAAAGGATAGTCTAGGATGGGGAAGATATTTTCTTGAAAATATTAATGGATATCCTTTAGTATTTAACTGTCTTTTCCTTTTCGATTTATGCTGTTCATTCACACAAACATGGACTTTTTTCTAAAAATGCTTTTTTTATTTAGAGGACCTCAAAATGTTTATTTGCAGTGAACTCTTGTTATCAAAACCTTCTGCAACTATTACGTACCTGATAAAGAAAGCAAAAAAATAAAATTTACCTTGGAGCCTGCATAACAAATAAAACTGAAGTGAGTTGATAGAGTCAACAAAAAAATTCAATGCCATGGACAGGATTTGAACCACGGATCTCCTGGTTTCCGTCCAGTTGCTCTTATCCATTGAGCTACCATGACCAACGTGCCGTCATGACATTAAATTCTCCATTTGACTCATATATTTCCCCGGTAAACCACTAGGGGCTCTCGCATTTGAGATACACTGTTTGTAGCAACTTACTATCGTAAGTACTTGAGTCCCAGGCTTCATCATTTAACTCTCTTATTATTTTAGTTAATTGATGGAAATCAGGTATTTCTTCATACTAGCTGTATATAGCCTAAGGTTATTGATAGATAAAGTCAACATGAAAAATTCATTGCCATAGCCGGGATTTGAGGAGATCCGTGGTTCAAATCCCGGCCATAGCATTGAATTTTTCATGTTGACTCTATGTATCAAAAACCTCAGCCTATATACGGCTAGTATGAAGAAACGACTAATTTACATCAATTAACTAAAATAATACTGAGGTGAGTAATTTAGCTGTAACTGTAATGAAATGTACCATAATGTTATACAATATTGCTTTACATATATAGACATATGTGATAGATATGAGAGGGAGGGTTTGGCTTGGTTAAGGACAGGGGCCATATTGAGAGGGTGTTCACCAAAGGAGTGCATTCTATGTGGAAAGAAAATAAGTTTAGAACACTATGTAGTGGAGTGTAAAGAAATTGAAAACTGGAGGAAATTAATATGGGATAAGAACTGGAATAACAAAGGGGCTTACGTCGTAACAATAAAAATGCTTACTTTGAAAAGAGAGAAAAGATTAAGGGAGGTGGGGAAATTTGCTGACAAAGTCAAAGAGAAATGGTTGAGAAGGGCGAGGAAATGAGAGGTAGAGAAATGGAAAACACAATCAGAACATTAGGTCAAGGTCGTATAAGGGCTGCGATAGAGGTTAATGACCAGGGAGCCAACACCATTATCAGCTGACAAATTTGTATCTAGATTAGAATTGTAACATATGGAAGTACAAATAAATATTATTGCTTACTTACTTACCTACTAGTGCACACATGCCTTCAGTTGTACACATGTATGGGAGGTATGGGTTCGATTCCCATAGCTGGCATACCTGACCCATGGGTTTTTTCGGGGGTTTCCCGGGTTGCCATGCAAATGTTGGTTAGATTAATTAAATCCCCTGAATTTCCTGTCCTTCCAATTCATGTTTGTTATCATATCTCATCTTTTATGATAGAAGTGTTGGTGGGAGTCTCAGAGTTGTATGGCAGGATGATATGCTTCTGATAAAAATTTACTCCTCCAGTGGGACGGTTTCGGTCTCCAAACCCGGTCTAGTGGGCCATCCAGGACCATGGCAGGTGGGATACCACTCGGTGAAGTATAGAGACCCTGCCCTCTGCACTGTCCTGACTCTTAGGGAAAGCCACCCTCTGTCTCCTCGCACCTTATGCTTCCTCCTAGAGGTGCCCCACTTTACTGCAGTGCCAAATCCCTTCTGTACGATTTTTGTCCTATCCTAATGGAAATACAGAAGTACTCATGCATACTGTTACCTTATCAGAGAAGGCTGAGTCACGAGACCAAATGCCTATTACTGGTATATGATAGAATCCACTAATATAGGATACTGCGCAGGTGACAGGTCCCCTGTTAGAGGGTGAGATACTACAACAACATAGTGGGAATACATTAGTATCCTGTGACCTTATCAGAGAAGGCTGAGTCACGAGACCAAATGCCTATTACTGGTATATGATAGAATCCACTGGTATAGGATACTGCTGCAGGTGACAGGTCCCCTGTTAGAGGGTGAGATACTACAACAACATAGTGGGAATACATTAGTATCCTGTGACCTTATCAGAGAAGGCTGAGTCAGGAGACCAAATGCCTATTACTGGTATATGATAGAATCCACTAATATAGGATACTGCGCAGGTGACAGGTCCCCTGTTAGAGGGTGAGATACTACCACAACATAGTGGGAATACATTAGTATCCTGTGACCTTATCTGAGAAGGCTGAGTCACGAGACGAAATGCCTATTACTGGAATATGATAGAATCCACTGGTATAGGATACTGCTGCAAGTGACAGGTCCCCTGTTAGAGGGTGAGATACTACAACAACATAGTGGGAATACATTAGTATCCTGTGACCTTATCAGAGAAGGCTGAGTCACGAGACCAAATGCCTATTACTGGTATATGATAGAATCCACTAATATAGGATACTGCGCAGGTGACAGGTCCCCTGTTAGAGGGTGAGATACTACCACAACATAGTGGGAATACATTAGTATCCTGTGACCTTATCAGAGAAGGCTGAGTCACGAGACGAAATGCCTATTACTGGAATATGATAGAATCCACTGGTATAGGATACTGCTGCAGGTGATAGGTCCCCTGTTAGAGGGTGAGATACTACCACAGCATAGTGGGAATACATTAGTATACTGTTACCTTATCAGAGAAGGCTGAGTCACGAGACGAAATGCCTATTACTGGTATATGATAGAATCCACTGGTATAGGATACTGCTGTAGGTGACAGGTCCCCTGTTAGAGGGTGACATACTACCACAACATAGTGTGTATACATTAGTATACTGTTACCTTATCAGAGAAGGCTGAGTCACGAGACCAAATGCCTATTACTGGAATATGATAGAATCCACTGGTATAGGATACTGCTGCAGGTGACAGGTCCCCTGTTAGAGGGTGACATACTACTACAACATAGTGGGAATACATTAGTATACTGTTACATTAGTATACTGTTACTTTAAGGGGAGGCATCGGTGAAATTTCGTCAAAAGTGACAAAAAACGACATTTTCTGTTTTTTGCATTAAAATTATGTTTAAACATTGTAGTTTCAGAATCTGCCATCAGTTAGGCCCTAGTGCCATTTAAAGAGCCGCTACGTCATTATTTAAACGCCCATGTGTGGGTGGGCGTGGCCATTTATATTGCTTTTTCCAGTGTGTCACAAAGAAATTGATGGAATTCTCACGTTTAAACTACCCGGTTTGATTCTGCAACTGTGGTAATGTGCAGAGACATCTTCTGGATGTTTGTGGAAGCTACTGAACTTTTCCGCTACCATTTTATATATTATTTCCCACTTACTACTTCTGAAAGTAAACAAACATTTCCACTGACATGTAGTGTTTGTGAAATATGGTTTACATGCAAGTGAAAGCTGTGGATAGCAGCTTATATTAAATTATTATTGTTTAGAATAGGAATAAAGCCTGATTTAACATTGTATTGCTTTCTTGTTGCAACTGTAGGTATATGATTCATACCAGGTTAGGTTAGGAGTACAGTGGCTATATCAAAGCAAAATATAATGAAACTTTAAGGTGTTCTAGCCATAATAGTACATAATGTTACTAGAACGCTCTGCTTGAGATAAATGTTAAGTGAAAACATATTATAGCCCAAGAGTTAACATTGATTCTAGTAGGTCACCTTTTGATGTAAATAGAAGAATGGTTGATATATTTCTGGGCATTGGTAAGGGTCATATTTCTATGCAGAAGTTTTGTCTGACCATGGGTATGAATTGCATTAACTATTCTACTTACAATTTCCATCTCATAGACAAAAATAAAGAGATTAGTTAGTACTATTCTATGGGAAAGTTGCATTAAAGGAGAAGCACAGAATGCTAATGAAAGTTTCCATGGAGTAAATGTCACAAAGAAGTTTTTGTCTTAAGAAAGAAATTGCAAATTGCAGTGATTGCAGCTGTTAGTGAATTTAATATGGGTTATAAAGATAGACTTAAAGTTAAGGCAAAAGTTCCAGCAAGCAAAGTAAGTCTTGTTAGCAAGAAAATTAGCAGTATTAGGGATAAGTGAAAGCTAAAACAAAGTGATCAAAGTTCATTGAGCAAATATAAATCTGCCAAGCAGCAGTTAAAGGTGACTAAATTAAAAACAGAAGACTAGCTGAGTGGTCTTCATATAGTGCAGGAGGGTTTTGAAACATGGAAAAAATTGTTACTTATATTTAGAGCTTCTAACTAGATTTTTCTTCATCTCCAACTTTTATCATTTTTAATACTCCTTATAGTCCAGACACTAATGTGTTCAATGAATTTCTCTAAGTTTTGCATACATGTATATTCCTAGATAAGTTTTCAATAAAAATTGGTATCATTATGGCTGTATATGAAAAAATTAATAATGATTGGTATTGAAGAAAGAAAATTGAAAAAAATTCAAGAAAATTCTATCATATTCCTTAAATTTTCTCCTCCAGAACCATTAGACTTGGGCAAATGAGTATATACATATATAGTTTTGTAACTATTATCTAAAGGAACCAGAATCCAAAGTTCCAATCATTTATAACAAAAATTGTAGAGAATGTAATATGTTTCCCAATGTAAAGAAATTGCAGCAAAAAATTAAATTATTATTTTTTTGGTAAAAACTATTGTAGATAGAAAAATTATAAAAAAAGGGCCAAAGGTAACCAAATTAAAGAGAAAGAAGGTAATAAGATAGTTGTAGAGCCTGCATATGAGGCATGGAGTTTTCAAAGTAAAGAAAGTAGTGTAATTTCTATCTAAATCTTTAAATTGATTTTTCTCCACTTTCAACTTTTGAAAATTTTTGTATCTTCAAAATGCTCCAACTTCTGCAATTCTCAACGAATTTGTATTAAACTTTGCATACATATTCCTAAATAAATTTTTAATAAAATTTGGTATTTTTGTTTATTTAAATTAAATAGTTTATGTATTATTGATTTTTAAATCTCAAAATTGCAAAAAAAAAATAAGAAAAATTTAATATATTTACACATAAAATTTTTTTGTCCAAAAATACTTGATACACACTTTAAAAGTATAGCAACTTTTATAACTGATGTACAGAGAAACCTGAATCTAAAATTTAAAGTTTCTAAAAGAAAAACTGTATGACCTGGGACTTTTTATATAACATACAAAAATCATACTATAAAAAGCACTAAATATTTTTTTTGGAAAAAACTATTTAAGATAGAAAGATGAATTTTAAAAGCTTAACTAGATTCCCTATACCCCACCTAATCACAAAATTTCAAGCAGTTCTGATGTAAACTCTGGATTTTAGAATTTTTCACAGATGCCTCCCCTTAACAGAGAAGGATGAGTCACGAAACGACATGCCTATTACTGGTATATGATAGAATCCACTGGTATAGGATACTGCTGCAGGTGACAGGTCCGCTATTAGAGGGTGAGATGCTACCACAGCATAGTGGGAATACATTAGTATACTGTTACCTTATCAGAGAAGGCTGAGTCAAGACAAAAAATGCCTATTACTGGTATATGATAGAATTCACTGGTATAGGATACTGCTGCAGGTGACAGGTCCCCTGTTAGAGGGTGAGATACTACTACAACATAGTGGGAATACATTAGTATACTGGTACCTTATCAGATAAGGCTGAGTCACAAGACAAAATGCCTATTACTGGTATATGATACTGCTGCAAGTGACAGGTCCCCTGTTAGAGGGTGAGATACTACCACAACATAGTGTGAATACATTAGTATACTGTTACCTTATCAGAGAAGGCTGAGTCACGAGACGAAATGCCTATTACTGGTATATGATAGAATCCACTGGTATAGGATACTGCTGCAGGTGACAGGTGCCCTGTTAGAGGGTGAGATACTACCACAACATAGTGTGAATACATTAGTATACTGTTACCTTATCAGAGAAGGCTGAGTCACGAGACGAAATGCCTATTACTGGTATATGATAGAATCCACTGGTATAGGATACTGCTGCAGGTGACAGGTCCCCTGTTAGAGGGTGAGATACTACTACAACATAGTGTGTATACATTAGTATACTGTTACCTTATCAGAGAAGGCTGAGTCACGAGACGAAATGCCTATTACTGGTATATGATAGAATCCACTGGTATAGGATACTGCTGCAGGTGACAGGTGCCCTGTTAGAGAGTGAGATACTACCACAACATAGTGTGAATACATTAGTATACTGTTACCTTATCAGAGAAGGCTGAGTCACGAGACGAAATGCCTATTACTGGTATATGATAGAATCCACTGGTATAGGATACTGCTGTAGGTGACAGGTCCCCTGTTAGAGGGTGAGATACTACCACAACATAGTGTGTATACATTAGTATACTGTTACCTTATCAGAGAAGGCTGAGTCACGAGACGAAATGCCTATTACTGGTATATGATAGAATCCACTGGTATAGGATACTGCTGCAGGTGACAGGTCCCCTGTTAGAGGGTGAGATACTACCACAACATAGTGTGTATACATTAGTATACTGTTACCTTATCAGAGAAGACTGAGTCACGAGACGAAATGCCTATTACTGGTATATGATAGAATCCACTAATATAGGATACTGCGCAGGTGACAGGTCCCCTGTTAGAGGGTGAGATACTACCACAACATAGTGTGAATACATTAGTATACTGTTACCTTATCAGAGAAGGCTGAGTCACGAGACGAAATGCCTATTACTGGTATACGATAGAATCCACTGGTATAGGATACTGCTGCAGGTGACAGGTCCCCTGTTAGAGGGTGAGATACTACTACAACATAGTGTGAATACATTAGTATACTGTTACCTTATCAGAGAAGGCTGAGTCACGAGATGAAATGCCTATTACTGGTATATGATAGAATCCACTGGTATAGGATACTGCTGCAGGTGACAGGTCCCCTGTTAGAGGATGAGATACTACCACAGCATACACCTGCACAAAACACATTCACATCACATCTACCTACTTCATTTTAATCTTCACAGAAATAAATATATTACATTACAGCAGGAGCGGCTCATGCTTACTTATTGCAGTGCTGCAGCATGCTATTTTATGTTTTATAAATCATAATTTATACATTTTGAAAGATGATGTAAATAACAGTGCGTTATTGTAGGTATAAGAAAACGAGCATGATCAGTAATGAACACTTTATGCATGGAAAACATCTGCGTAACTAATGGAACACATGCAACGTGCTGAGAGCCAGCAAGCTCTAAAGAGTACTGCGCATGCATACAACCTTCCCCTCTTGCCTATCAGATGGGCTTAGTTCCCTAGATGTTTGCACAAATGCTTGCTGCATATCGATGTAGCACGGTATCCATTCGTTGCACTACTGGTATGCTAGAGCTGGCAAACACCAACATTCATAGTTATTGCTCTAGAAATTGAATATGTGTTGAAATTTATTAAGTAGTTTGTCATTGCTTTATATTTTAGTTCTAAAGGTTATTAAATTGCAGGATAAATTGCTTGTCAAGCAGCATGTTGGCCCGATATTCTATTCTCGCCAACATGACAGCAATCTCCCATAACAAGTATTTCTTTGTGTAATGTTATTCAGTGGCTGATATCAGTTTATTTTGTGTGTGAGTGTGAAACGTGTTATAAATTCACTTCATTCATTGTATGAGTAATTTAATGTTACAAAAGATTTAACCAATAAATAATGTACTTGGTTAATGCACTTCTAAAAACTCTTTTCAAGATGAGCATTAGAAAAAAACATTAGTATAAAAATGTAAGGGCGAGCTTCACCCAATCTAAAAATTAAGGAAGTAGAAATTCTCTTTATACTAGGATATTTAACACCAATATATATATAATGAGTGGATCTGTAGGTGTGAAGTTTTAAATGTCCTGATTTACTTTCTTTGCCTTCTGTTTGAAGTACTCATTCATGGTCTAAGACGGATGTTAAAGATCTTGGTCACATGAGTATGTAAAAAAGAATTCAAATAACAAGATGCACATTAAAAAACCCACATTCTTAGTATCTTTTTACAACATTGTTTACACACCTCGGTTCCTCAACTGGTATATTCTTTCAATTTAGTCTGTAAAATCCACTCAATGTGATCCTGCAGTGAAACAGGTTTATTGAGCGCTACTAAGAAAAAACTCATTTGAATTCTTAATGCTTGGAGCTGTAAATATGGCAATGCAACTATTATTTTCTCGAGTGTTTCCTGAAACACAACTGAGCATTGTCAGTACCGTTATAAGAACTTGACAAAAGCAAACTTCGAACCGAACATTTGTAATTCAAAGTTAGAATGTGCCCTTCTGTTATTGCAGTTAATACAGAAGAACAATCTGCAAAACACCTTTGGAGAAATGACCAAGTTTCAAGAATTACTGTGACAACTCCCATACCTACTGCAGAACCAGAATGCTGTTTCTTGTCTTTGAAGATGTTAAAGAACTTTCTAAGGAACACCAAGACTCAGGATCGGCATACCTCTATGGCTCTGCTATCTATACAGAAGAAGCTTATCACAGGTATGCATGACTTTAACAGCAGAGTGATCGACAAATTCTACATGAATAAACATCGATGCATCGACATCATTTTTTAAAACTAGATTAATTGCATGCCCTTTTTCTCATAGAATGCCATTATTTTTCGGCATGAGCCGCCCCTGCAATACAGACAAAAAGAATATAATGATAGTCAAGTAATACACTTCTTGTTGGCGTCATTAAGCCTTGTCTGTAACTAAAGCCAAGTCTGCAAATCAACATTGTTCAAACATTATCAAATTTCTGTTGTTTAAGGACTATGATACAATGAAGCACAAAATTAATACAATTTTGAGTCGAACTAATACTCAATGCTCCATTTATTGCTAGTATTTACCTAGAACGCATTTCGTTAGGATCTTCCTAACATCATCAGCTGTTGTCGACTAATGGATGCCGGTTCAGTGAACTCCTCGGAGGTGATAGGTGCGTCTCTGTCGGTATCTTGATGAACTTGAAATTGGGGTTGTCTTCAAAGGTAGTATCGAAATTAAACAATTTACTTTCATATTTCTTTATAAAGATTTTTTCCCACGTGGTTAATGCAGCTGGACCTTGGACACTTTTTAGTAAGTGAATTTCTCGTTCTATGTCATGATTTTCCTTCCAAAAATGGTACGCTACCGCCGATTTATCTATTTCTTTATTCCTTATGTTCCTAAAGTGCTCTTTAAGCCTAATGTTCACGTTCCTTTTTGTTTTTCCAATGTAGAATTTGTCACAGTCCTTGCAATTTATCCGGTACACTCCTGATTTGATTTGATTTGATTTATTGATTCATCCATTAAAACATGTACATGTTATAGGACACGTAAAATTAAAAACTAAGAACTAAAAACTAAGTACAATATTTATAATTAAGGTAGCTAACTAAATATTTACAAATTTAAAAATTCATCCACGCTGTAGAAGCTATTGGCTCTAAGGAAGTTTAATAACAATTTCTTAAATTGATGTTGTGATTCAATCTTTTTTATAGATTCAGGTAGCTTATTGTAAAGATGTAAGCCAGCATATGTGAAACTATTTTCATACATCTTTGTTTTGTGTGACTTCACAAATAAATTATTCTTTGTTCTAGTGTTGTGTATATGAATTTCAGAATTTGTTTTGAATAAACTTAGGCTTGCTTTCATATGTACAAGAGTTTCATATATGTATATACTTGGCAGTGGTAAGATACCTAATTTACTGAAGTATGGCTTACAACTAGTTGTGCTTGAGACATCTGCTATGATTCTAATTATTTTCTTTTGGTATCTGAATACTTTTATACTGTCTTTAGAATTTCCCCAAAAAATTATACCATATGCCAACAAACTGTGTATATATGAAAAGTACATGTTACCAACAGTTTAACTTACAGGCTGGTTAATGTACCTTTAAACAAGATAGAATATAACAAAGAGTACAATAACATCATTCACATTGCAGAATACAATGGATACAGTGCTGAATTGGTCAACAAGAAAATAGATAAATTCAAAAGACAACTAAGATGCAAACAAGTAACTACTCTCTCCCCAATTAGCAATGAAACCTCATACAGAAAATTTACGTATCATCCCAGAGCTACACACCTTTTCCAAAAAGTCTTCAAAGAACACAATATTACTTTGGCCCCACAGAACAAATTTAGTGTACAACACCTTTTGAAATCACATAATACAAAGGAGATACCCACAGGCAGAAAATCAGGAGTGTACCGGATAAATTGCAAGGACTGTGACAAATTCTACATTGGAAAAACAAAAAGGAACGTGAACATTAGGCTTAAAGAGCACTTTAGGAACATAAGGAATAAAGAAATAGATAAATCGGCGGTAGCGTACCATTTTTGGAAGGAAAATCATGACATAGAACGAGAAATTCACTTACTAAAAAGTGTCCAAGGTCCAGCTGCATTAACCACGTGGGAAAAAATCTTTATAAAGAAATATGAAAGTAAATTGTTTAATTTCGATACTACCTTTGAAGACAACCCCAATTTCAAGTTCATCAAGATACCGACAGAGACGCACCTATCACCTCCGAGGAGTTCACTGAACCGGCATCCATTAGTCGACAACAGCTGATGATGTTAGGAAGATACTAACGAAACGCGTTCTAGGTAAATACTAGCAATAAATGGAGCATTGAGTATTAGTTCGACTCAAAATTGTATTAATTATCAAATTTATTCAAATGTAAATCCTTTGATGGCAAAATCTGAGCATAAGGAGGGCGTTCCCATCACATAATGCTGGTGTAACAAAAAATGAATCACTAATTTGACTTCATGTGTCAGTTGGTTCTAACTGGAGGAGGTTATCACACATGCAGTATTATTTAACTATACTTTTTAATAACATGCCTTGTATACACTGCTCTTAAAATTCTATACTCTTTCCAACCAATTGCAAGAAAAAGTGAACATTCACACAAAAAATTCAAACAATTAATATAGATGGAGAGATGGAGTGAGACTGAAAAATTCAATACCATAGCCGGAATTTGAACCATGGATCTTCTGGTCTCCATCCAGCCACTCTAACCATTGAGCTACAATGGCCAACATACCGACATAACAATAAATTCTCCAACTGACTCGTGTTTTTCCCGGTAAACCACTTAGGAGTTCTCATAAACACATGAGACAACTACCTTAATGGCGACTTACTATGCTGTAAGTAATTTAAGGCCCGGGCTTTATAGTTCGGACCACCATTAGGTCAATTAATGGAAATTAATTGTTCTTTCACACTGGCCGTGTGTAGGCTAAAGTATGGAAAGATGGAGTCAATGTCATGTCGGCACGTTGGCCATAGTAGCTCAAGGGTTAGAGTGGCTGGACGGCAACCACAAAATCCGTGGTTCAAATCCCGGCTATGGCACTGAATTTTTCAGTCTGACTCCATCTTTCCGTACTTTAGCCTACACATGGCCAGTGTGAAAGAACAATTAATTTTCAATTAATTTAGATATTTCAGAATTGTTTTACGCTACAAAAATATTATTTAAAGTAAACAGTGTGTCTAGCACATTTTAATCTACTATTTAACATTCACCAGTAATTAAAAAGATGAAATTATATAACATTCTATCTGAATGAACCTACATTGAACCCACCAATCTGGACCAGGTCATGACCTTAGTATCATAACCAGACTAACAAACACGCTTCATTCATCACTAGGACTGCAGTTTTAGGTGGAATAACTTTCAATTTATGTTTCCTGTGTACTTAAAATAGGTTTTGTTTTGTGGATCAGCACAAGCATCAGTAGTTAATTTGTCATTTGTAATTTATTTCCCATCTTTCCTTTTACATCATCAAATGGAAATACAAAATCAAGATTACAGGTATAAAATCCATGCTGGAAAATGCCATGTATTCCTAAATCCTGAAAATCCTACCATGTTGCTTGCCATTGAATAATAATTCGGTCCCCTACACCTAACCCTAGGTTTTTGTGTATTAGAGGCCCTCTACTCCATTTTACACATTTTGCTATTTCACCTATTCTAATCTACATTTTTCTGTTAATTGTTCTTAGCCATTTCTCTTTAACTTTACCTAAATAATTCCCTATATTTCTCCTGTTCTTTTCCCCTTTTACTGACAAAATTTTTCTAATTACTACTTCGCTCCCCAAATTGTCCCATTTACGTAGCCAGGCCTGCTCTCCCCATATCTTTGTTTGACTGCAATATAATATACACTGTAAGTCTGCATTTTCTTCTCCACACAATGGACATTTATCTAGCTCCCTCTCTTACCTATATCTTTCTGTCCCATTTACATAGGCAGGCCTGCTCTCTCCATGTCTTTGTTTCACTACAATATAATATACACTGGAAATCTTCGTTCTTCTCTCCACACAATGGACATTTATCTAGCTCCCTCTCTTACCTATACCTTTCTGTCCCATTTACGTAGCCAGGCCTGCTCCCTCCATATCTTTGTTTGACTACAATATAATATACACTGGAAGTCTTCTTTCTCTTCTCCACACAATGGACATTTATCTAGCTCCCTCTCTTACCTATATCTTTCTGTCCCATTTACATAGGCAGGCCTGCTCTCTCCATGTCTTTGTTTCACTACAATATAATATACACTGGAAATCTTCGTTCTTCTCTCCACACAATGGACATTTATCTAGCTCCCTCTCTTACCTATACCTTTCTGTCCCATTTACGTAGCCAGGCCTGCTCCCTCCATATCTTTGTTTGACTACAATATAATATACACTGGAAGTCTTCTTTCTCTTCTCCACACAATGGACATTTATCTAGCTCCCTCTCTTACCTATATCTTTCTGTCCCATTTACATAGGCAGGCCTGCTCTCTCCATATCTTTGTTTGACTACAATATAATATACGCTGGAAATCTTCATTCTCTTCTCCACACAATGGACATTTATCTAGCTCCCTCTCTTACCTATATCTTTCTGTCCCATTTACATAGGCAGGCCTGCTCTCTCCATATCTTTGTTTGACTACAATATAATATACGCTGGAAATCTTCATTCTCTTCTCCACACAATGGACATTTATCTAGCTCCCTCTCTTACCTATATCTTTCTGTCCCATTTACATAGGCAGGCCTGCTCTCTCCATATCTTTGTTTGACTACAATATAATATACGCTGGAAATCTTCATTCTCTTCTCCACACATTGGACATTTATCTAGCTCCCTCTCTTACCTATACCTTTCTGTTCCATTTACGTAGCCAGGCCTGCTCTCCCCATATCTTTGTTTGACTACAATACAATATACACTGGAAATCTTCTTTCTCTTCTCCACACAATGGACATTTATCTAGCTCCCTCTCTTACCTATACCTTTCTGTTCCATTTACGTAGCCAGGCCTGCTCTCCCCATATCTTTGTTTGACTACAATATAATATACACTGGAAATCTTCTTTCTCTTCTCCACACAATGGACATTTATCTAGATCCCTCTCTTAACCTATACCATTCTGTCCCATTTATGTAGCCAGGCCTGCTCTCCCCATATCTTTGTTTGACTACAATATAATATACACTGGAAGTCTGCATTTTCTTCTCCACACAATGGACATTTATCTAGATCCCTCTCTTAACCTATACCATTCTGTTCCATTTATGTAGCCAGGCCTGCTCTCCCCATATCTTTGTTTGACTATAATATAATATACACTGGAAGTCTGCATTTTCTTCTCCACACAATAGACATTTATCTAGCTCCCTCTCTTAACCTATACCTTTCTGTCCCATTTACGTAGCCAGGCCTGCTCTCCCCATATCTTTGTTTGACTATAATATAACATACACTCGGGCCCAAATGACCTTGTTGTCGACGGGCCCTAAAACACCACACACTCACTCACCCTATAACATACACTGAAAGTCTGCATTTTCTTCTCCACACAATGGATATTTATCTAGCTGCCTCTCTTACCTATACCTTTCAAGTTTCTCACTCCTGTTTTGCCCAAGCAAAACCTTCTCGCCCTAACTTATAACATATGTATATATATATATATATATCCTTCCCTTCCCCAGGTTGTTTTTATTTCCCTATATAACCTCAGTGAGCTTTTGTCACTCACCAGTAGTTCATATTTATTAACTATTTTCACAAAAGTTTACAAACACACAGAGAACAGATTTTACTTTAGCATACAAAACACATTCAAATAGGCATACACACAGATTTTCTGGTGAAATGTTTTCCAATTATAACATAACATACTTCTTTTTTATATTGAGAAAAAGTTGTTGCAAAAGAACATGAGGTCATTGGAGTGTACAGCATACATACATTCAACCCACAGCCCTTTTCCCATCATATTGCACTTACTGATTGATTGATTAGATAATTGCAGACATTGAGCGCAGTTCTGATGGGGTTGGGGTCCATTGAGATTGCAGTTGAATCATATGTAACACCTTTAGGAACATACTGACCATTGAAGTTCAAATGCTGAAACAAACACAAATAAATGTTAAACGATTTATGCAAACATCTTATGAAGGAAAACAGAGGCTAGATCTTTCTTGGCACTCCTTCTCTAAGAAAAATTAAGTGGCAAAATTTGAGAAAAAAACCTCAAATAACTTCCTCTACTCTAGTACAAACTATTCTTACAAACACTTATTGCACTGAGTGGGATGGCTCAGGTACTTTCATCTGTGGCTTTATTTGAGAGGTCTGGGTTCGATTTCCATAACCGGTGTATCTGACCCATGGGTTTTTTAGGGGATTTCCTGGGGCACCAGGCAAAGGTCCCTCCATTTCCTCTCCATTATCATTTCACATCATATCACATCTGGTGATCTCTTTTAAGGTAGAAGTGTCAGCGGGTGTCTCAGCGTTGCATGGCAGGATGATGTGCTCCTGGTAAACACTTCCTCCTTTATTAGGATGGTTGCTGGTCTCTGAACCCAGGTCTCATGGTAGGATAGTTTCCAAACCACAGTATGTGGGATGTCCATTTGTCCTGGTCTGTCGGGGACAAAATATCGCCAGCTACACCACTGAGAACCAGTCGATGTTCAGTTGACAGTGGAGGAAAATAGCCTCTGAAACATGTTCCGGAAAACTTAAAAGTAAGTGTTGTTTAGTGTCATTATCGACTTCCTTTAAATTCAAATATCCTGCTCATAGGCTAGTACTGCTCAAAAGAATTCCACATTATATTAGAATTAAAATATACGAGGTATGTCCAGAAAGTAAGTTCTGTTTGATAATAAAATTATATTGTGTACAGATACAAAAAAATTATTTATTGCACAAAATTCTACAACTCTTAAACTACTTTTCCACATAACTGCTGAAATTTTGCAGGCATTTGTCATAGCGAGGCACAAGTTTCTGTATACCTTCTTCATAGAAGTTTGCCGCCTGTGTCTCCAACCAGTTGGAAACATTTTCTTTCAGCTCTTCGTCATTGTTGAAGTGTTGACCGCCAAGGAAAGATTTGAGATGCAAAACCAGATGAAAGTTGCTAGGAGCGAGGTCAGGGCTGTATGGGGGGTGGTCAAACACGTCCCATTCAAATCCCTGTAGGATGTTTTTCGTCCCATTTGCAGGGTGTGTTCGTGTGTTGTCATGAAGAAACACAACACCTTTTGCTAGCTGATAAATTTCAATTGGTTTCACTTTCCTAGCATTCAGAAAACGAATCACACATCTGATTTCACAGGTGGCGGAATTTTCAATCAACACCGACATTGTAAACAAGCACAACAAAGCGTACCTGGCTGACAGCGATCTCACAATGGTGCACGTTTCTTCTCCTTGACACAGAGCGTCTATAGCGCATGCGCATAACCGCGATCGCAGCGCTGCAGCAGAGATAAATTGAAACAGAACTTACTTTGTGGATGCCCCTTGTATAATAAATGGCCACAAACATTTAAGGAGATGCAAAACTAAAATATCTTCAAAAAGTCCATTAAAAGTTTACTTGCCAGTAAGGCATACTATTCAGTCAAGGAATACATGGGTGATGAACTGTGATTTCAATGTATCTTAGTGTGTAATTTTGGGAAATGTATACTGTACATACTTCATATTTCTTTGCTTTAATATACTTAGTAAATATTGTGACTACGAGGGTTACGCATAATCAAAAGTCTGGTTTGTAGAAATTTAAAACACTCTTTATTGCAGTAAAAATATGTGAAACTGACAATCATCTGTTTTCAAGGTCGACTCGGTGCTCCACCGCATGTAAACAAATGAAAGAAATCACTGCGGTACACTTCAAATGTCCACTGTTGCAATAACCATCACAGAACTGTTGCTCTAACACCTTGCAGGTGTTTATACCCCCAGCGATTGTTTCTGGAAACCCGTAGACCTTTCAATAACATTTGCGGCAGCAAGAGAAAGACAGAAAATCCCAGAGCCTATCTCTGTCTCTTTCTTTCTCTTGGCAAGCATCGAGCTCTCCTGCCCATGTGCCTGGCTGCGGCTTGCGGCAGCAGTACAACAATACCCTCATGACAATATTGTAGTCTTAGTTTCTAGTCTTTAAGTTTAAACTTGAAATGTTGACGAGTCACCAACTTATGAGCATTGCTGAACTATATAAGTGTAATGTGACGAATAAAATATTGTATTGTTGGGGAGGGTTTCTTGATAATTGTTTTGCACTGAGGTATTGCCTGTGATGTTGTAGACTACACTCATTTATAATTAAAATAGTACCATTAGAATATCAGAAGAATCAACAATAGCCCATGAACTAACATGAAATCTGAATAGCATATGTTCTAACAGCATAGACGAGGTACTGAGGCCATAACAACAACCTGTCAGATATATGCACTGCATTGTGTTTGTTGAGTCATTTTGGTGCTAAATATTCAAAGTATTATGATTTTAAAAGTAAAGGTTATTTAATAAGCCTTTAAGATTTATTTAATATTAATTTATTTAATAATGAAATTTTATTCAATGACATTCATTCTGTGATGATTTAAAAAGGGTTCCTACTCCCAATTTGAAGATATTAAAGTGAAGAAGTTTAGTTAATTGTGGCAGAACTTACTGAAATGGTTTCCTTGAAGAACATCTGGCTCTCCATGCTGCTGAGAACTCCCCCTATGTTGAAGTACGTGGGGTTATTTCTTCTTGACTCGGACATGAGGTATGAGGGAAGTGTAAGGAAACACAGCGTCACAAGTACAATGAGAAGTGACGTCCCCATCCTGCACTTCCTGTAAATTCACTTCTTCACTTCATTTCCTGTATTAAACACAATTTAGCTATTGAAGAGAAATGAAAGTAAAACAATCTTACATATTTCACAAAGAATGTATAAATATAGGGATAAATATTCACTTTCTCTAACATCTACATAGTGAGAGTCACCAGAAAATCCAGTACTAAATTTATATTGCAGACAAACATTGTAAGGTCTCTGAATGCAAAGAAAAAATATTTTTAGAAAAATGTCCAGGTGCCTGCAGGAGTAAAAACCTTAGAAAATCACCCATAAACATGATGATTTAATGAAAATCATTAGGAGGCATTTTTGAGAAAATTAAAGTTTTCTAAAAGAGTGGGTAGATTTCATGTTGCATTCTTGGAAGATATATGGGCATTGTTTACTAATTGGGCATCATTGCATAGAGACTGTGGTTATGCAACATATACATATAATTAACAAGTATAGGAAACTAAGAAACTATTTGTGTCGACTTTGTTCACATTACATCACTTGCTTTTTAATTTTTAAAGGATTGGTTTTGGGTCTGAAATCATCTCCTTGATGAGAATACACTGAGTTTTTTCTTTAGTAGGAAAATATATTAAAGGCCCTGAGTTGCAAAGCATAGCAAGCATTGGGAGTACTGATTCACAAAGTTTAGGCGGGATATAGGGAGCCCTGATCTGTAAATGTCACAAAGCGTAGCTGGGATTTTGGGGGACCTGTGTCACAAAGCGTATCCTAGATATAGGGGTCCCTGGTTGCAAAGTGTAGCTGGGATATCGGGGGGCCTGTGTCACAAAGCATAGCTGCAAGATAGGGGTCCCTGGTCGTAAAGCATAGCTGGGATGTAAGGGTCCCTGGTCGCAAAGCATAGCTGGGATATAGGGGTGTCTGGTCACAAAGCGTAGCTGGGATATAGGGGTCTCTGGTCGCAAAGCATAGCTGGGATATAGGGGTCCCTAGTCACAAAGCGTAGCTGAGATATAGGGATCCCTGGTCGCAAAGCGTAGCTGGGATATAGGGGTCCCTGGTCTCAAGTGTAGCTGGGATATAGGGGTCCCTGGTCGCAAAGCATAGCTGCGATATAGGGGTCCCTGATCGCAAAGCGTAGCTGGGATATAGAGGTCCCTGGTTGCAAATCGTAGCTGAGATATAGGGGTCCCTGGTCTCAAAGTGTTGTTGCGATATAGGGTCCCTGGTCGTAAACTGTAGCTGCGATATAGAGGTCCATGGTCACAAAGCGTAGCTGAGATATAGGGATCCCTGGTCGCAAAGTGTAGCTGGGATATAGGGATCCCTGGTCGCAAAGCGTAGCTGGGATATAGGGATCCCTGATCGCAAAGCGTAGCTGGGATTTAGAGGTCCCTGGTCGCAAAGCATAGCTGCGATATAGGGATCCCTGGTCGTAAACTGTAGCTGCGATATAGAGGTCCATGGTCACAAAGCGTAGCTGGGATATAGGGGTCCCTGGTCGTAAACTGTAGCTGCGATATAGAGGTCCATGGTCACAAAGCATAGCTGGGATATAGGGGTCCCTGGTTGCAAACCGTAGCTGGGATATAGGGGTCCCTGGTCGCAAAGCATAGCTGCGATATAGGGATCCTGGATCGCAAAGCGTAGCTGGGATTTAGAGGTCCCTGGTTGCAAACCGTAGCTGAGATATAGGGGTCCCTGGTCTCAAAGTGTGGTTGCGATATAGGGATCCTGGATCGCAAAGCGTAGCTGGGATATAGAGGTCCCTGGTTGCAAATCGTAGCTGAGATATAGGGGTCCCTGGTCTCAAAGTGTTGTTGCGATATAGGGTCCCTGGTCGTAAACTGTAGCTGCGATATAGAGGTCCATGGTCACAAAGCATAGCTGGGATATAGGGGTCCCTGGTTGCAAACCGTAGCTGGGATATAGGGGTCCCTGGTCGCAAAGCATAGCTGCGATATAGGGATCCCTGATCGCAAAGCGTAGCTGGGATTTAGAGGTCCCTGGTTGCAAACCGTAGCTGAGATATAGGGGTCCCTGGTCTCAAAGTGTGGTTGCGATATAGGGTCCCTGGTCATAAACTGTAGCTGCGATATAGAGGTCCCTGGTCACAAAGCGTAGCTGGGATATAGGGGTCCCTGGTTGCAAACCGTAGCTGGGATATAGGGATACCTGGTCACAAAGCGTAGCTGGGATATAGGGGTCCCTGGTTGCAAATCGTAGTTGCGATATAGGGGGTCCCTGGTCACAAAGCATAGCTGGGATATAGGGGTCCCTGGTCGCAAAGCGGAGCTGGTATATAGGGGTCCCTGGTCTCAAGTGTAGCTGGGATATAGGGGTCCCTGGTCGCAAAGCGTAGCTGCGATATAGGGGGTCCCTGGTCACAAAGCATAGCTGGGATATAGGGGTCCCTGGTCGCAAAGCGGAGCTGGTATATAGGGGTCCCTGGTCTCAAGTGTAGCTGGGATATAGGGATACCTGATCACAAAGCATAGCTGGGATATAGGGATCCCTGGTCACAAAGCATAGCTGGGATATAGGGGTCCCTGGTCGCAAAGCGGAGCTGGTATATAGGGGTCCCTGGTCTCAAGTGTAGCTGGGATATAGGGGTCCCTGGTCGCAAAGCGTAGCTGCGATATAGGGGGTCCCTGGTCACAAAGCATAGCTGGGATATAGGGGTCCCTGGTCGCAAAGCGGAGCTGGTATATAGGGGTCCCTGGTCGCAAAGTGGAGCTGGTATATAGGGGTCCCTGGTCTCAAGTGTAGCTGCGATATAGGGGTCCCTGGTCGCAAAGCGTAGCTGGGATATAGGGGTCCCTGGTCGCAAAGCGGAGCTGGTATATAGGGGTCCCTGGTCTCAAGTGTAGCTGCGATATAGGGGTCCCTGATCACAAAGCATAGCTGGGATATAGGGGTCCCTGGTCGCAAAGCGGAGCTGGTATATAGGGGTCCCTGGTCTCAAGTGTAGCTGCGATATAGGGGTCCCTGATCACAAAGCATAGCTGGGATATAGGGGTCCCTGGTCGCAAAGCGGAGCTGGTATATAGGGGTCCCTGGTCTCAAGTGTAGCTGCGATATAGGGGTCCCTGATCGCAAAGCGTAGCTGGGATATAGGGGTCCCTGGTCGCAAAGCATAGCTGGGATATAGGGGTCCCTGGTCGCAAAGCATAGCTGCGATATAGAGGTCCCTGATCGCAAAGCGTAGCTGGGATATAGAGGTCCCTGGTCGCAAACCGTAGCTGAGATATAGGGGTCCCTGGTCTCAAAGTGTAGTTGCGATATACGGGTCCCTGGTCGCAAACTGTAGCTGCCATATAGGGGTCACTGGTCGCAAACTGTAGCTGCCATCTAGGGGGTCACTGGTCGCAAACTGTAGCTGCGATATAGGGCTCCCTGGTCGCAAACTGTAGCTGCGATATAGGGGTCCCTGGTCGCAAACTGTAGCTGGGATATAGGGGTCACTGGTCGCAAACTGTAGCTGCCATCTAGGGGGTCCCTGGTCGCAAACTGTAGCTGCGATATAGGGCTCCCTGGTCGCAAACTGTAGCTGCGATATAGGACTCCCTGGTCGCAAACTGTAGCTGTGATATAGGGCTCCCTGGTCGCAAACTGTAGCTGCGATATAGGGGTCCCTGGTCGAAAACTGTAGCTGCGATATTGGTGTCCCTGGTCGCAAACTGTAGCTGGGATATGGGAGTCCCTGGTCGCAAACTGTAGCTGCGATATAGTAGTCACTGGTCACAAAGCGTAGCTCGGATATAGGGGTTCCTGGTCTCAAAGCGTATCTGGGATATAGGGGTCCCTGGTCACAAAGCGTAGCTGGAATATAGGGATCCCTGGTCGCAAAGCGTAGCTGGGATATAGGAGTCCCTGGTCGCAAATCGTATCTGGGATGTAGGAGTCCCTGGTCACAAAGCGTAGCTGGGATATAGGGGTCCTTGGTCACAAAGCGTAGTTGCGATATAGAGGTCCCTGGTCACAAAGCGTAGGTGGGATATAGGGGTCGCTGGTTACAAAGAGTAGGTGGTATATAGGGGTCCCTGGTCACAAAGCGTAGCTGGGATATAGGGGTCGCTGGTCACAAAGCGTAGTTGCGATATGGGGGTTGCTGGTCACAAAGCGTAGCTGGAATATAGGGATCCCTGGTCGCAAAGCGTAGCTGGGATATAGGAGTCCCTGGTCGCAAATCGTATCTGGGATGTAGGAGTCCCTGGTCACAAAGCGTAGCTGGGATATAGGGGTCCTTGGTCACAAAGCGTAGTTGCGATATAGAGGTCCCTGGTCACAAAGCGTAGGTGGGATATAGGGGTCGCTGGTTACAAAGAGTAGGTGGTATATAGGGGTCCCTGGTCACAAAGCGTAGCTGGGATATAGGGGTCGCTGGTCACAAAGCGTAGTTGCGATATGGGGGTCGCTGGTCACAAAGCGTAGCTGGGATATAGGGGTCGCTGGTCACAAAGCGTAGCTGGGATATAGGGGTCGCTGGTCACAAAGCGTAGGTGGGATATAGGGGTCCCTGATCACAAAGCGTAGTTGCGATATAGGGGTTGCTGGTTACAAAGAGTAGGTGGTATATAGGGCTCCCTGGTCACAAAGCGTAGCTGGGATATAGGGGTCGCTGGTCACAAAGCGTAGGTGGAATATAGGGGTCCCTGATCACAAAGCGTAGTTGCGATATAGGGGTTGCTGGTCACAAAGCGTAGCTGGGATATAGGGCTCCCTGGTCGCAAAGCGTAGTTGCGATGTAGGGGTCCCTGGTCGGAGAACGTAGTGGAGGGATGTTTTTATAAGGAAAAGAGTGAAGCAGTAGAAGCGATGAGAAAATGTAGCCCAAAATATATGATTTATCAACTGTTTAATAACTCTACGGCAGTATTTGTAACTGTTAGGTATACGGAACTCTAGAACGCTTGGTATTTGTCGGACTTTAGCTGTGACACACATATACCTCGTCCTATTCTACAGTCTAAAATACTGCCTTAAAGTTAAGAGAAAGTTAAGTAATATGAATGTAGAAGAACTAACCTTACCTCGCTGAGAGCACCTTCTGAGGCACAGTGACCCAGTCTGAAGTTGGCACCTCCCCAACTCTCTATGAGATAATCATGGTCACCATGGCAACAGACTTGTCTGGACCATTATTGATCCGCAACTCAGAACGTGCTATCCTCTTTAACACGCTGCTTCGAGTTCGTGGTCTCACCCATTCATCTTACGGGACGAGAGAAAACCTGGCCATATCAAGATTTGAACTTGGGACCTCATGAATGTCAAGCTGATACGTTGACACGGGGTGGGCAAATTCGTTCTTGTTTTCATTGTTAATTGCTAAGTAGCTGTAAAAAAATATGACATTTAACACATTAGACGCGACGTTTTTAAATAAATAAGTTTACAAATATATATATTAGAGGATGATGATGATAATATCATTTATTATTTATTATTATTATTATTATTATTATTATTATTATTATTATTATTATTATTATTATTATTATTATTATTATTATTATTATTATTATTATTATTATTATTATTATTATTATTATTATTATTATTATTATTATTATTATTATTATTATTATTATTATTATTATTATTATTATTATTATTATTATTATTATTATTATTATTATTATTATTATTATTATTATTATTATTAATTATTATTAATTATTAATTATTATTATTATTATTATTATTATTATTATTATTATTATTATTATTATTATTATTATTATTATTATTATTATTATTATTATTATTATTATTATTATTATTATTATTATTATTATTATTATTATTATTATTATTATTATTATTATTATTATTATTATTATTATTATTATTATTATTGCTGTTGTTAAAGTTGACTTAACGCGGTTTAAACCAGTTCCAGTAATGTACTACCCGCGTTTTCAAACAAATACCTTATTTAATAAGTTACACATTGTGTTTGGAGTTGAAACAATACCGTAGCTTCATCTTGCGCAGTACAAATCGCCTTTCGTGAGTAAAATTAACGTTTTATACTTTTCAAAACTGGCATTGCTACGACGTTGGAGCAGGACTAGGTGGTCTGACTGTTTATCTCTACAGCGTAGGGCCGCGCCATGCCTGAGCTCTCACCATGTTGTGGACAAAACGGAGTTGGGGCAGGTTTGCTCCATCTTCATCTCATGTATGATCAGTGTCACCGCCTGCGGTGCCGTATGTAGTAAAAGCGGGCGTAAACACTACATAGACAAGTGTTGGACTAGTCAGGACTCTGCTACGAAGGTTACTCGCCGTGGAGTTCCCAGTCTTGGTCTATTGTACCTAATGGGTATCCACGGGAGGAAGGATGAGGTGAGAGGAGACAGAGAGAGCCTCTGGAATGCTCTGTCTTTCTCTTGCCGCCGCGAATGTTCTCGGAAGGTCTACGGGTTTCCAGAAACAATCGCTGGGGTGTTAGAGCGGCAGTTGTGTGTGGTGGTTATTGCGACAGTGGACGTTTGAAGTGTACCACAGTGATTTCTTCATTTGTTTAGGTGCGGTGGAGTAGCGAGTCGACCTTGAAGACAGCTGATTGTCAGTTTCACGTAGTTTTACTGCAATAAAGAGTGTTCTAAATTTCTGCATTTTCTAGCAAACATTCCCAAATGCTTTTTATGTGCATCTCTCTCGTTTTAAGTCTTTTTATTTATTTAGGTAAAGCATTATAGTTAGTGGCGGCTCGTGCCGGAAAATAACAGCATGCTGAGGGAGAAAGTTTCGAAAAATAAAGTCCATGCGTCGATGTTTCTTCATGACATAAACAGAATTTCTACTTCCTTTCGCTTTTTGCTCAATTTTTAGATCGGGTATTGATCGCCCTAACATTTTTATACTAACCCTTTCTTGTAATGCGCTCCTTGAAAAGGGAGTTTTCAGAAGTACATTAACCGTGTTCATTATTTATTTGTTAAAGTTTTCGTAATATTAAATTACTCATACACTAATAAAGTGAATTCGTAACACGTTTCACACTCACACACAAAATTAAAAAAAAACTGATATCAGCTACTAAATAACGTTACACAAAGGAATACTTGGATACAATGTGAGCTTGCGAACCATATTCACTTGTTATGGTCGCGGGAATGTAGTATCGTGTCAACATGATAGGTACATCAAAAACATGTGATTTAATAACCATTGGGTATTGGATCTGTTTACGTAAGAAGGATGGAATTAGTTTCTAGAACTAAAATATAAAGCTCTGATAGATTGTTAAATGGTTTTCAATGTATATTCAAGTTATACAGCCATAGCTATGAGTGTTGGCGGCCCTGCTTCACCACGCAACACTCAGCTGCAGCACGCATTTGTGCGAAAATCTAGGGAACTTAGAACATCAGGGAGACAAGAGCGGGAGGTTGTACGCATGCGCAATACTGAATCCCGAGCTTGCTGGCTCTCAGCACGTTGACGTCACGGATTCGTTCCATTAGTTATGCAGGTGTTTTCAATAAATTAAGAGTTCATTATTGGTCGTAGTCACAGTTAATACAATAATGCATTGTTATTTACAATGTTTTCTAAAATTTCTACAATGTGATTTATAAAAGATAAAAGAGCGTACTGCAGCACGTAATGACGAGCCACCCTTGGTTTAATACCAGATCCGAGTTTGAGAAATATTCTTTTAAGATTTTTATGACACTCTCTGCATTATTTTTTTACACCTTTGGTAATGGGATCCGTAATTGTTACTCTTGTGCAAGGGCAGATCAAATATAAATGGGAATTATTTTTTAAAATGTATTTTATCAACAAACAAAAATGCTCATATACAGATTACCTTCCTGCCTTCGATACACATTTTCTACATTTGATTGGCAAATTTTAGATGCCATCCTTATAGAAAGAAGAAGGATGCGTGCGGAGCCAGTTGCCACTTGCGTTATAATCAAACCGCTGTCCTCCTAGGTCCTGTTTGAGTGGTCCAAACAAATGGTAGTCGCATGACGATAAATCTGGAATGTAAGGAGCGTGATCCCGAGGTGTCCAATTAATTTTTTCCAGTTCTTCCCACGTTTAAGTGGCCTCGCATTGCCATGGAGAAGAATGGCGTTTCGGATCGCTTGCCGGCGTCGCTTGTCGCGATATGCAGCTTTTAAGTGTGACAGTAATAGGCTACATAGATTGTCCTTTGTTCGTGAAGAAAATCCTCAATCAAAACGCCTGCGGAGTCCCAAAAAACTGTTGCAAGCGCCTTCCGTCAGATGAGCGTGTTCTGAACTTGACCGGACCTGCTTCGTCTCCTCGCCGCCACTCCATGCTTGCTTGTTTTGACTCTGGGGTGTAGTGATGCACTCATGTTTCATCACAAATCACAATGCGATACAAGAAATCTTCTCCCTGCTCCTCGTAGCGATGCAGGTGTCTGACAAACATTCTGAGGTAACGCTTTTTGTTCGTGGTTGAGGGACGAGATACCTACCTGGCAGACAATTTTTTGTAATGGAGTTCATCTCGGATGATTGTTTGAACAGTTCTGTAACTTATTCCTAGGGAAAAAACAATTTCGGATAATCTTATACGCCGATCTTCTTCAATAATGTCACGAATGGCAACAATGTTGTCTGGAATAATGCTTATCCGCGGTCTCCTATGAGGTTCATTTTCTACAGTTTCTCTTCCCGCCACAAACATTTTAGCCCACTCATACACTCAGTCTGCAAAAGTGTTTCTTCCCCAAAGTGTGCACGGAGCTGTCTCAAAATTTCCGATGGTTTGGTGCCATTTTTTGCAAGAAATCTGATGATGGTGCATTGTCCAACAGACGTGTGCAGCTCTTGCTCACTCATGACGAACTGACGCAGCCCCGATCTCTGCGCGGGAAACACACCCCCCCTCCCATCACGAGATACCCCACCAACATACTGACGAAGTCTCTCCTACCAACAGCAGTGTTATACTAAAATTCCAGTTAATATTTGATGTGCCCTCGTATCATCTGCATAGCCAATCATTACTGTATTTCCATTGTTCGCGATTTCAAAGAGATCATTTATATAAACTAAAAACAGAAAAGGACCCAATTTTCAGCCTTGCGGAACTCCTTGTTTCATTGTTTCAAATTGCGATCTTACTTTATATTTTTGCAGTTTATTTCATCTTCACTGATTTCTTGGAATAAGTGGGAAATACAACACTACAGTGAGTTATTGGCCCCATTTGGCAAACAAGTTACTGTTTAACCATGATATTTAGACATCGGATCCCGTACACCTTAGCGCACAGGTACTATGCAAGGTCAGGAGGAGCGCTGTGTGTGTACACTCCGGTACGGATACAAAATGTAACCTGCTTTTGTTGCGGGAATTACAGTAAACAACCATGTTCATTCGTAAATTGTCGAATGTGAATTTTCTGCGTCTCTTGCTGAAACAATATAAAACTATTGGGAGAAAGTTCGTTCAACGTCACATTATGTTAATGGTGTATATTAGTACAAATCATTTTCTTGTGTTTGTCCGAGACTTGGTTTATTTCTTATATTATGCAGCACTGAAAATCCAGTATTTTTGTGTTCAATACTGGACAATTCATTTTTTGTTCGTTTAGTAGGTGGTGCATTCTCTTTATTGTTCATTTATACAGACATCTCCTTGACTGCTTTTAGACAGCTCGAAATTACATTCTTCAAGCTGTTTAATGGTTGTTAATGAACCCAAAACTTTTAATTTATAAAATGGAAATTGTCCAATAATTGTTGTGAAAGTAATGCTATTAATACAATATGTCAAACACCTTGCACTCCCTGGAAGACAGATCTACCTGCGTGGCAAACAGTAGTTGTAATGAAACTAAAGCTACGCGTTGCAAACTGGACTATCCCTGTGTGTTGTCCCCAGGACTGACACCAGCAGTTATATACTGCAATATCCCTTTAAAGGTGTACGGGCTCCAATGTCTGATGATATTCAATCTGCTTGAATTGCATATTTTTGCCAGATTTGGCTCGCAGCTTGTTGCTAAAAGTGAAGAAATGGCATGTGGAACAGTTATATTAAATGAGGATATCCTCAGAAGAGCTTCCATGGTTAAACTAATCATCCGTCACAGTTCTGGCCAAACACAATGGCCTCTTTGGGTAGGCTGCATCTCTGGAAATATGTGGTGGTAAATCAATGTTAGCCGCTCCCTTGACTTCAGCTGGACCAGGTAAGAAAGATTTCGGTTGCTTGCTCCTATAGGACAGTCCAAAACTGTATCGTCTGCCCACTGAGTGTAGCTATGGCATCAATTATTTCAGAAATTATTCCTGTAGTACAGATTGATCACACTAGAAAATTAGTTATATTACTGTACATTTCCTATAACTGCAAAGTTGTTTAATAACAAATGTGTAATAACTAATTTAATTGGTTTTCTCTTTCTTATTTTTCGTAATGAAAATTGCAGAAGACAGGGCTGTTTAGCTTCATTTTGATTCTTTGAAAAAACTGTTACTTCAAATAATTATAAGGGAACATATTTAATGCATTTATAATCATTAACATTATTTTTTATTATTATGCTGTTGCATATAATATAATTGGCTAACCTTTCATATAGACATGCAACTTTCAAGTGCTCCACTTGTGTCCCTTATTGTATGCCCACTTACTAATATTTCACTCTTCTAACCAGCAGATAAGATGATAGCAGCGCTGGTCACTGAAGATCAATATGCCTCATGCTGTCACGTAGTACTGAAGTTCATACATGGAAAAATGACACGGTTCAGATATGATCCCCTGTTACTAAGGTAAATTCGAGGGTGATACTGAACATTTTTAGAATATCTAATAAGGATTTGTTTTTAAAAATTTAAATAATTCTCTTTCTTCAAAATATTTCCCTTTAATATCAATGCATTTCCGAAATGAAATGAAACCAGTCGTTAGAGCAAGATGCCACTTTAGAAACCAGGTTTGTAATGTTTTACCGCTTCATCTGAAAACAAAAATGGATTTGAATTTATAAAGGTTTACCTTAAGTTTTTGGGAGCAAGAACAAATCACAAGGTGCTAGGTCAATTACATTTATCTTCAGGGAATCCAGATATGTAACTGTTAATTTTGCTGCATATGGTGATACATTGCCATTATGTAATTTTTTTTTCTGTGAGGTGTTTTTCATAAGTGTTTTCCTATCGGCAGTAATGGTATATCAATCTTCTAGTGCAACCATCAGCACTGGGTATTTGTCAGACTTCTGTAGGCTTGGTTCTACAACGGTTATGCCAAAAGTTTTTAGCAGAGATTCAGAAATTCACTTTATTCACTATTACAACTTTTCAAAATACTACTCTCCATGAGAACTGATACACTTTTCCATCCTTTGAAACCAATTAGAAAATGTCTCAGTCGAAACTTCTTTATAGATGTCACTTAGAGCACTGTTGTATGCTGCAATAGCCTCATCATCAGATGAAAAGAACTGCCCACATAGTTTTTCCTTTGTCTTTGGGAACATGGGGCCAGGTCTGGTGAAGAGGGTGGGTGAGGTAAGACTCACACTTTCTCCTTCTCCAGGAAGTCCATGGTTCTGGCAGCCGTGTGTGCCGAGACATTGTCGTGATGCAGAAGATGCTTCATCTTGGGATGCTTTGACCTCCATGTTGCAAAGACTTTCGGCAGACATTCAGTCACATACCACTCTACAGTGACTGTACGACGTGTGTGCTAGGTGAGAGGTGAGATAACCCATCTTGGTGAAGAAAGTGGCCAGATCTCCTAGTTCTCAGAGTTTTCGCTCCTGACCTGGAAAGCACCATGCTGATATCTGCCTCTTGGTTTCGGGGTCATAATGGTACACCCATGTTTCATCACTTGTGTCTTTGGACCATCCTTGGTCAAATTATTCAAGCATAGATTTACACCAATCTACACTTGCATTCTTTTGGGCTTCTGTCAGGGAATGTGGCACCCAATGTGCACATCTCTTGTTTAGGTCTAAAAAATCATGAACAATGGCCTGTGCTGCAGTCGACCCAAAATTTTGAGTCCCTTCAATATTGCAAAATGTGAGATGATGATCCTCTTGGATCATTTTCATCACAGCATCAACATTTTCTTGGGTCACTGCCATTGCAGCGTGACCAGGACGAGATTCATCTTCAAGAGACTTCCTGCCCCTTGAACATTCATGGAACCAATTTCCAACAGTGGTCCTAGATGGAGCATACTCACCAAAAACACATACTAGTGAAGAGTGGCATTCTTTTGCATTTAATTTCTTTTTGTAGTCATAATAAATAATTGTTCGGAAATCACGGCATGACAGATCCATCTTGCACTGTGTCTGTCTCACCACTAACTGCGTCTTCACTCGCTGTCCCTGCATGGCCCAGTCGTGGGGGGACCGCCACATGCATATGGCCCTCATATCTGAACGAAATTAACCTATGCAGCAATCGCCTGGTGACCTGGGAAAACTCCCATAAAAACCCATGGGTCAAGTAAGCTAGCCCCGAGAACCGAAACTGGCCCTCCCAAATGGGGTTCACAGATGAAACCACCTGAACTATCCTGCTTGGTAAAGATCCATTCAGCATTGACTTTGTTTCAGATTCATAGCAATAAATTCAAGATTCGTCACCAGTAATGATATTCCAAAACCAAGTTTGAGATATCACTTTTAATTTGTCCAACTTTTCTGTACAAATCACTGCTCTGGTGTATTTAATTTGGAGCAAGTTTATGTGGAATGCATTGACAACTAAATTTTCTGACACCTAAATGTTGAAGTAAAATGTTTTTGAGTTTGAGCTCATTCCAATGTCCAATAAATTCATAAGATGTCCATTGATCTACAAGCATTACTTCATACAGTGGCAATAGTTTCATCAAAAGGAACATAAAATTCATCACTTAGAAAAAACCAATCTCTGCTGAATTTGCTGTACCATTAATAAATAGTTGTCACAGATAGCGCTTTGTCAAATGAATTTCTAAGCAGATCTGATATTTTAGTTAATTGATGGAAATTAATCATTTCTCCACACTAGCCATACATAGGCTAAGATTTTTGATGGATAGTCAACTTGAAAAATTCAATGCCATGGCTGGGATTTGAACCACGGATCTCCTGGTTTCCGTCCAGTCACCCTTAACCTTTGAGCTACCATGGCCAACGTGCCATCCTGACATCAAATTATCCATTTGACTCATATATTTCCCCGGTAGACCACTAAACCTTGTTTCTCATAAGCTTGCCCCGTATCTCTTAACGGTCACGTGAGCTAATCACCTCTCATTGGCTGCTGTTGTGGTAATGACTGTCGTGCGGTAAAAATTAGTTTGTTATTTAACATGGTGATATATCTTTATATGTTGGAAGAGAATTGTCAAATTTATATTTTTGTAACTGTTTGAATTAAATATATTACGCAATAGAGTTGATTTATCTGAAATGCATGTTAATTCTTAAACGAAGCACGTGTTTCACATGGCACGATAGCACGTGATTTAGCAGTAGTGGTGACATTTGTTTATATGACTTTTATCACTGACCTTGTTTTGAACTGGATTAGTCATATATTGCCATTTGACAGTGTTTTGTGCTCAGTGCGAGAGATAAATTATTTTATTGATCGTTTATTGCGCATGTATATTATATGTATAATAGCAGAGTCTACCGCCAGTTTTTCGCTGAAGTATTGCAAGGATAATTCTTTAAAAACAGGCGCAAAAAGAATTGTAGTGCATGTGTTTAATGCACTCACAGAGAAGAATCCGTCTTTGTCAGTGAGAGAAGTCGAACAGCTGTGCTCTGAAGTTACAGGTGTGAGTGTTAGATCCGTAGGAACATCGCGATGTGAAATAGAGAAAACAGGAAAACTTACCACTCCAGGCAAAAGCAGGAATAAACAAAAGTGAGTGCTTGGAGAAAATACGTGAAGTGTTGTGTGTCGTCATGTGCATAGTTTTTTCTTTAGAATTGAGCTCCCTAACATAAGTAACATTTCGTCTGCTGTAAATGAGGATGCAGATTTACCAAATTTCAGCACATTGCTTATACAGCTGGGGTTTGTGAATGAAAAAAGAGGCAAGAAAAATGTGCTTAAAGACAGAGGCGATATTGCTATGTGGCGAAGACATTATTTAAGGACAATCAGACTGTACCGAGATACAAATCGCAAAATATACACGAAGAACACACGAAAAGTAAGGTTTGGCATGACACGACCTTTAAGACTGAAAGACAAGCATTTTTTAAAGGTATGTGTGCTGATTTAAAAAATCCCAGTGGGAAAGGCCAAAGGCCTTTCATTATAAACTTGTTTCAATTTCATTGCTCAGTCATTGAGTTTCAATTTGCTCAGTTTCATTATAAACTTGTATTTTGCATGCCTTCATATCCTTATTTGTATGATTTTACTTATCTTCCCGGCATGACGTTCACTGCAGATTTAAATGTGACGGGAAGGCACCGCCTATGGCCTATGGCGCGAAAGCATTAGCCAATTAGGTTGAGGGGTAAGGTAGTTGAACGCGGAGTGATACATTTCAGCGGGGCAAGGTTATATGAAACAGAGATTAGGGGCTCTCGCATCCGAGATACACCATTTGTGGCGACATACTATTGTAAGTACTTGAGTCCCAGGCTTCATCATTTAACTTTTATTATTTTAGTTAATTGATGGAAATTAATCATTTCTCCTCCCTAGCCGTACATAGGCTAAGATTTTTGATGAATAGAGTCAACATGAAAAATTCAATGCCAGGATACCACGGATCTCCTAGTTTCCGTCCAGTCGCTCTTAACCTTTGAGCTACCATGGCCAACGTGCCGTCCTGACATTAAATTCTCCATTTGACTCATATAATTCCCCGGTAGACCACTAGGGGCTCTCGCATCCAAGATACACCGTTTGTGGCGACTTACTATTGTAAGTACTTGAGTCCCAGGCTTCATCATTTAACTCTTGTTATTTTAGTTAATTGATGGAAATTAATCATTTCTCCACACTAGCCGTACATAGGCTAAGATTTTTGATTATCCATATTTTTTATCCATCAAAGGTTAAGAGCGACTGGACGGAAACCAGGAGTTCCGTGTTCAAATCCCGGCCATGGCATTGAATTTTTCATGTTGACTCTATCCATCAAAAATCTTAGCCTATGTATGGCTAGTGTGGAGAAATGAGTAATTTCCATCAATTAACTAAAATAATAAAAGTTAAATGATGAAGCCTGGGACTCAAGTACTTAACAATAGTAAGTCGCCACAAACGGTGTATCTTGGATGCGAGAGCCCCTGTTGGTCTACCGGGGAAATAAATGAGTCAAATGGAGAATTTAATGTCAGGACGGCACATTGGCCATGGTAGCTCAAAGGTTAAGAGCGACTGGACGGAAACCAGGAGATCCGTGGTTCAAATCCCGTCCATGGCATTGAATTTTTCATGTTGACTCTATCGATTAGATCTGATATTGTTTAGCGTTAATGAAAATTTAAAACCTTTAGCCCAAAAATATTCTCCACTCAAATTAATTTTTGGGTGAACATAATATCATTATATAAAATTAACAAACTGTTAGAAAGTGTTTGTCAAATAGAAAAAGGTACACTGGCTTTTAGGTACAAATCATTTTCAACCTCGCTCTCGTACATAGAAAGAGACAAAATACAGTGAAACACCTAATGGTTCTGACTTTATTCTAGTTATACAGTCTTTACAACATAAATACAATAATCACTGGCTCAGAATAAAAGCAAAATACTTACTGTATCAAACATTAAACAAATATACTTACAATAGTGAACTTTGACACTTACATCTGTGCAATAAAGTAAAGATAACAAAGTTATATAGGTTTGTGTATACATTAATACTGTTCTATCTAATGACAAATTTTTTTCTACACCATTGGCTACATATTCAGTAGTATTAAGATCTGTAGCATAGTTTAAATAATATCTCTTTTACTTGTCACGCAGGAATGATTGCTGAAGAACTCCGTCACACAGTCATCAACATCTGATTTATCTGCAATAAATCAATACACACATTATGTTTCAACAAGTCAAAAATAAGAAACATTAATAAAATGAATTCCCTCTGCAGGTTAAAAGATAAAGACATTTTATACCTTTTAAGAAAACAAGGTTATGTTCTTGTTGATTAATTTCTGAATGTTCCTTCATATGAATTTTTCTACTCAGCTATCATACAAAAGCTTGTTTTTGTTGGTTTCCATTAGTATACCAATCTTAAATTCACTGGTCATATTGGGGCCGATTGTCACTTGAATTACTACAAAGTGCATTTAAGTTATAACATCTATTTTTTTTTTTTTTCAAGACTGGAGGAACTTCTGGATCTTTTTAAAATACACTTGGACTCTTTGTGAATGCATGACAGAGATGGCAGCATTGTACAGTGCATAGAACTAGTGGCAGCAACAAGAGTTAGGACTGCTTTGATACTTAAAATGGCGAAGTTTTCATTCATTTTCTCCATTTTCGTGGTGCGATACCAATTAAAATTCATCGCTGGTTGAGTGAGGCATGTGGTGATGGTACCATGGAGGTGTCTAATGTGTGACAGTACAATGAAGGCAGAACATCATGTTGACAACAAACCAAGAGTCATGGCCTCGCCCCAGCCGGTCTGACGACATTATCCAATGAGTGGAGAACTTTGTTTTGGAGGATCGCCAGTTGAGTGTTGAAAACGTCACTTCCAAAATTGGCATTTCCGTGGGATCTGTGCATACAATCCTGCATGAAAATCTGAAAATTTGAAAAGTGTTCTGCCTTCATTGAACTGTCACCCAGGTATGCACATTAGACACATCCATGGCATCATCACCACATGCCTCACTCAACTGGTGATTAATTTCAATAGGTGTCACACCACGAAAATGGCACCATTTTAAGTATCAAAAACAGCCGTAACTCTCGTCACTGCCACTAGAGTTCTATGCACTGTACAGTGCTGCCAACTTTCACACATTCACAAAGAGTCTACGTGTATTTTAAAAAGTACTGGTCCCAGTACTGAACAAAAAAAAGGTGTTATAACTTGAATGCACCTCGTATTATAATGTGTGGATAGACTGAAAAATTCAGTGCCATGGCCGGGATTTGAACCATGGACTTTACAGTCTCCATTTGGTCTATCTATCCAAATCTTAGCCTACACAGGGTTAGTGTGGAAGAACGATTAATTTCCATTAATTAACCTAATAGTGGCAACTATGAAGCCTAGGTCGTAGGTACTTAGAGTTAGTAAGTCAGCAAAAAGGTAAATATCTCATTGTATATGAGAACACCTAGTGGTTTACTGGGAAACGTACGAGTCAGTTGGAGAATTTAATATCATGACATCATGCTGGCCATGGTAACTCAATAGTTAAAAGCCTGGATGGAGACTGGGAGATCTGTGTTTCAAATCCCAGCCATGGCATTGAATTTTTCAGTGTATCTATCCAAAGCTTAGCCTACACAAGGCTAGTATGGAAGAATGATTAACTTTCATTATGTGTTGTAAACAAATGGGAGGGAGAACATTGTTGGGATTTCATTTCTTAGCACTAATGGTACATCTATTTTGTATAGCAGCAATATGACCATTTTAGAGGGGGGGGGGGGGGAGTTAGCAACCATCTACCAACACTGTAAATTGGTAGACTTTTTGTAGAATTGCATTCTGTTTGAAAACCTGTTGAGCCAACTGACATTTCTTTTCACAATCAGAATAACAAATCCAAGATTCATTACCATTAACAATATCTGCTACAAACCAAATTTATAATGGCACCTTGGAATTTTTCCGGAGTTTTTCTCCATCAATCAATGAATTGTTGTTTTTTATTAAGGGTCAGGTTATATGAAATGTACTGACCACAAGTTTTCTCAAGTCTAATTGTAAATGTTTTACATCTGACTCATACCAATGCTGTGCAATATCTGTCAATCTTCGTCAAGCATTGCTACATCAATAACAGCCATTCTTGGGCATCCATCACAAAATTCATCACTAAGAAAACACTGTTCTCTCTTGAATTCACTGGACTAATTGTAAATTATGCCAAATGTATTTCTAAACCAATTTTTGTATTGTTTACGCATTAATGATGGATTGGATTATGCTACGGAGGGAACTCGGCAGAGTTCCAGTATTGGTCTATTGCACCTATGCCTCCAAGTGGGCCATCCCAAAGAGCCATGACAGGGCAGGGTTCCTAAAATTGACCGCTTGGAAACTCCCTGGTGCCATTAAAGCCAGCAATCACCCACCATGGTCCTGCGATGGCCCACCAGAACAGCCCAAAGACTGTTCTACCAGAGGAGGAAGTGTTTAGCAGGAGCATATCATCCTGCCATGCAATGCCGAGACTCCCGCCCACACTTCTCCCCAAAAGAGACCACCACATGAGAGATATGAATGATAATGCAATGAAATTGAAGGACAGGAAATTTGGGGAATGTAATTAACCTAAGCAGCATTTGCCTGGCAACCTGGGAAAACCCTCAAGAAAACCCATGGGTTGGTTAGGTCAGCCACGGGAACTGAACCCAGACCTCTTTGAATGCAGGCCACGGACGACACTGCCTCAGCCATCCCACTCGTTTACATTAATGATTTCTTAAAATTGTAGAAATCTCATGTTCTCTGCTGAAATTCATAAAATATTTAAATGATAAACGGACTATTAGAGCAAACTAAACTACAAAGCAATCAACTCGCAAAAATTAGTAAGCAGCTGTCAAAATACAAACAGTTTCATTTAGTTTTATAAATATGACATTGTAAAAATGTTTACCTTTGCCTTCATACTGAAATGGATGGTAAATAAGTATACTTAACCTGGTAAAGGTTTGCTGAGCATAACAGTGTCAGCAATGTGACGAGCCAGCCGTTTGAAAAGCAGTCGATTGGCAATGAGCTTAAGCCTGTAGTAGGGCATAAGACATTCGACGACCCAACGAGCAATCTTATCTTTGTAAGGTGGTTCATTATCTTCTTCTTCTCCATCACTTTCATGTCCAAACAGTTCGATTAGCTTTAATTTGAGACGTGGAGGAGCAACCACATGTTCTTCATTTTTCAATGTCTCCATTGACTCATTTGCCTGCTCTGCTCCTTCCTCACTCTGCACATCTTCATCATTGATGGTCTCTCCCCTGAACACAGCCTCTAATCTCTCCTCTATGCTCATTCTTCTTCCTCCAGCACGTCTCTCGGAGGGGGTAGATGCTTGTGCTGCAGTTTCAGTTGGAATGTTGAAAACTAATGCTAATCTCTCCTCAATGCTCATTCTGGGACTTGAGGCTTCATCTGAAACTTTATCTTCCTCAACAGTTGGCGATGTTGGGAGTGCTGGAGATGGTGGTAATGGTATATCTGGAACGGCCTCTTCTACATTTTCCTGCTTCGAGATGTGTTCTTCTAATGGCATTGTACCATTTCTTACAACTGGTTTAGAGATATGCTGATCTATGACTACTAATGGCATTGTACCTTTTCTTACAATTGCTCTTTTATAGGTATGCTGATCTCTAGCCTCTAATGGCATTGCACCATTTCTTACAGCTGGTTTACAGGTACGTCCATCTATGTTGTCTAATGGCATTGCACCATTTCTTACAGCTGGTTTACAGGTACGTCCATCTATGTTGTCTAATGGCATTGCACCATTTCTTACAGCTGGTTTACAGGTACGTCCATCTATGTTGTCTAATGGCATTGCACCATTTCTTACAGCTGGTTTACAGGTACGTCCATCTATGTTGTCTAATGGCATTGCACCATTTCTTACAGCTGGTTTACAGGTACGTCCATCTATGTTGTCTAATGGCATTGCACCATTTCTTACAGCTGGTTTACAGGTACGTCCATCTATGTTGTCTAATGGCATTGCACCATTTCTTACAGCTGGTTTACAGGTACGTCCATCTATGTTCTCTAATGGCACTGCACCATTTCTTACAACTGGTATAGCCAGACGTTTGTCTATGTTCTCTAATGGCACTGTACCATTTGTTACAACTGGTATTGCCAGACGTTCGTCTATGTTCTCTAATGGAATTGTACCATTTGTTACAGCTGGTTTAGATAGACGCTCATCTAAGTTTTCTAATGGCATTGCACCATTTGTTACAGCTGGGTTAGACAGACGCTCGTCTAAGTTTTCTAATGGCATTGCACCATTTGTTACAGCTGGTTTAGACAGATCCTCGTCTATGTTCTCTAATGTCATATTTGTTACAACTGGTATAGACATACACTCATCTATCATTTCTAATGTCATTGCATCATTTGTCACAACTGGTTTGGAGATATCTTCATCTATGATCTCTAATGGCATTGCACCATTTTTTATAAATGGTTCCTGCAGTGAGCTTAGACTTTTAACACGAAGACATGGCTTTTCTGGAGGACTATTTACTTTTGGCTCTTTGAACAAATCCTTTGTATATCTTTTGTAATAAGCTTTTTCTTTGGTAGGCATCAGGTTTTCCTTGTCATGGCTAGTACTGGACTCGGAGAAGGTCTTGGTCATGGCCACTCCAGAAACAAGAACTGGTATTGGCTGAGGTTCAGGTGAGCATGAAGCTTCTATCATCGGCTTTGGTACTGGCTGAGGTTCAGGTGAGCATGAAGCTTCTTCTACCATCGGCTTTGGTACTGGCTGAGGTTCAGGTGAGCATGAAGCTTCAATCATTGGCTTTTCAGGGGGCTCTGATTTAATCACGGCAATTTCATAAGCATCAGTCTGAGTGACTGCGTCTGTGAGAAAGTCTTCTCTTGAGGTCTGAATTTCTTTATCGTTCCAAGCTGAGTTGACAATTTCTTGAAGACGTCTGTAGAGTTTGAGCTGCTTTGTATGTTTCTTAATGTCCGAGGTCTAAAACAAACAAAACAAAGCATTAGTACTACAAATTACTTAGTGGAAGATTAATTTTTGGCCGATAGGTTTTAGCAAACTTAATTTTACTACTGTCATGCACCCAGTTGAGAAGTTATGTTAAAACAAAACATTTCATTGTATAACACATGTTAATACCTGCTCATGTTCAACTTCCATAGATGCAGTTAGGTAACTAATCTGTTAAACAACTGATTCATAAAGGGAAAATAATGGTTTTAACATAAAAAAAAAACAACTTTAGAATACTTTCCTAGGAAAACCTGTGAGGTTTGGTGGCTCATTTGTTTACTGATCCCAAGGTTACAGGTTCAAACCCAGCTTACACCAATGTTTTCAAGTATGCTTAAAAGCGACAGTCTCATGTCAGTATAAAAGAACTCCTGGGGGATGAAATGCAGGCATACCAGCAGTACTGATACAATCCAGGCAACTGACAGAGATGTTAACAAACAAGAATAACAATATTATTAGGAAATCCCTGTATCATGTTTAAAGAATTAGCTGTTTCAAACGAATCAATACATGCAACAAGTGAATAGATGTGCAAAACAGGATTATGAACCTCATTTCTTCCAAAGTTTACATAAAAGGAGGCTGTTAATGTTTAGTTATTTTTTTGAGTTGACCTCAGTTCTGAGTCAATATTCATTGTGGCAGTTGGCAATGTCCCTGGTGGTGGCTGGATGAACCAAATTGGCATGATTTTAAAATTCAGGACATGTTTTTCCAAACTGAGAGTTCTGTTTTTCAAAACACGTTTTCTTATATTACTGGATTTGTGTTTATGGTGTGTTGGTCATGCAAAGCTACTGTTGATTTGCCTATTTACGTTTGCTTTGTTTTTGGTGTGTACCTGTTTTTGTTTCTTTTAGTTTTCCCAATGTAGATCTTTTTATAGTTGTCGCAGCTAATCTAGTATACTACTGGTTTGTTTCCAAGTGATATCATCTTTTAATTTAGAATTTAAAATGTTTTTGATGGAGTAATTGTTTTTCGGACCAAAAGATGTTACATGATTTTCTGAAATTTGTATTCCGTTCTTCTGCTCTATTCATCCTCTTATGTACTGCTTCCTTTGGAACAACAAGTTTTGAATTTTGAAATCCTGCCAAATGAGAGTTTATGGCATTAGATGCCTTAGTTTATTCTTGTATTAATATTATGACATTAAAATAAATACACAAACAAGTATCATTTTTAGAAACCTTTAATTCCACATTAGAATACTTACTAAATTATACTTTTGAAATACATTTTTTAAAGAAGATATTTAATGCTGCACGTGTCTCTGCATTTTCTGAATTTTTAAAATGGGAGTGTGGTATTGGACATGTGTGTGTAGTGTTTAACGCCCACTTTTACTACATACGGCACCGCAGGCGATGACACTGATGATACATGTAATGAAGATGGAGCACGAGTGGAATGAGATGGCGGGAGAAACCGGAGATCCCGGAGAAAACCTGACCCAACGCCGTGTTGTCCACCACATGGTATTGGACAGTAATATCTATCATGTAATACAATTTTGCAATGATCACACTAATTCCCTTCAAGACTGACTGGGACCATACAACACTAAATTTATCCTTCAATGTACTGTTCTCCATAAATAATGCAATTGGTTTTCTCTTGTTTGCCTACTTCATTCTTGTCAAATTTCAGTGTTCTCATCACAATTTTTTACTTCTTTGCAGTTTTACTCTTGTTTTGTCTTCTTCGAAACGTATTCAATTTTCCAAAAGTTTATATAGAGTTGAAGTCAATATTTCAGTCAGTTCCCAATGCCTCTTTAGAAATTCTTTAGAATATATTAAACTTAAAACACAAAGCTTAATTTTATTACTGCTATTACTGGAGAATTGTGACATTTTGTAAATAGTAATTTTCTTGTGTCACACTTGTTTACACTCACCTTTACTTATTATTTTTAAAAATGCTGGAATGTTCTCCTGGACATTCCGCCCTCTTCCTCAGCAGTTTAGTGACTCAAAAAAACTTCACTGTTAATAATACTTCTATTTATAATATTTAAGTAATTTTCTTGTTACTTTATTTACATTCTGTCAAAGAGGTACCAGGAATTGATCATATAAAAATCTTGTATAAGAGAGAATTCAAAATTATTGTTGTCGCCAAGTTAGTATATCTTTCTCTATACCCATGCAGAGTTTGACTGTCATCTGTCATGTAGTTTGTTTACAGGGTGCCATTTTGTTAGTTCATCTCAAAGGTGTGTTGCAATTTTACAGTGAATAAAAACAGTGAACAAAGAATCTGTCTCAAATTTTACAATGCAAATGGTATTTCATGTGCCGAACTGCTGAAAATGTTACAGAGCTTACAGTGAATCTACTTTACCAAAAACATGTGCCTAAGAGTGGTACAGTGAATTCAAAAGTTATTGAAATGCTGAAGACATGTTAGAACGAGCCAACTCTGACCCCACACTCATGAAACACATTGAAACTGGTGATGAGACACACGCAAACCAGTCAACAAGCTTACAAGTGGCACCTTCAAACTGAACTGACACCCAAAAGGGCACATCAAACTCAATCAAAACTGAAAGTCATGTAGACAGTCTTTTTTTTTTTTTTTTTTATTATCGTGTTGTCATGCACTCGGAATTCTTACCACAAGGTCAGATGGTAAATAAAGACTAGTATCTGAGCATTATGCGTTTGAGAGAACAAATATGGCAAAAAAGACCAGATTTGTGGAAAGACAACTCTTGGATTTTGCACCATAACACTTCAGCTCACGAGTCTATCCTTGTGAACGAATTTCTGGCGAAAAACTCAACAAATCTCATTGAACAAGCAGCTTATTCACCTGATCTGGCTCCAGCCAAGTTCTCTCTCTTTTCAAAACTCAACTTATCACTTTGAGGCACCCATTTTCAGTCAACAGAAGACCTAAAGGAGAATTCATTGTAAAATCGCAACAAACCTTTGAGATGCACTAACAAAATAGTGCCCTGTAAACAAACTAGATGACAGATGACAAACTATGTGTGAGTATAGAGGAAATATACACCAACTTAGCAACAATAACTTTGAATCCCTTCTTATACAAGATTTTTATATGATCAATTCCCGGTACTTTCTTGACACAGTAGTATAGCTAACACCATGTTGCCTTCTTCCTAATTTCCTCTCTTTTTTCTCATTTCTATATGGAACAAAGGAGAGATCCACTACTGGATAGACTTAATAGTTCCTCAATAATGCAATAAAGTGCACAGAAAATTAATATGTTTTTATTGTTTTAATTTATTTGTTTTTGCAAATTTTTTCATCAAAATGTTTACATAGAACAGAACTACGCTGTCCGAAACCATCAGTTTACTGTTCAAACCCACCTGAAAAGTGCTTAACAAGAAAACAGTGCCCTAAATTTGTGTGTTTGAATTAAAGATCTTCCAATCTCACAATTTGCACAGTACAAGATAATGTATTCTCACATGCTTTTCCACTTAATGCTACACCAGTAGTTAGCCACAAAACTTAACTCCGTGCCAATCTTCATGACATTCAAACAAAAAGCATAAACACTCATAAACAAAGCTGTCTCTCAACTGAATAATACTAACAACGACCATCCCCTACCTATGCAGAGGTTCATCCTAACACCAACAGGGAAAAGGTTGTCTCTCAACTGAATAATACTAACAACCTTCCCCTACCTATGCAGAGGTTCATCCTAACACCAACAGGGAAAAGGTTGTCTCTCAACTGAATAATACTAACAACCATCTTCCCCTACCTATGCAGAGGTTCATCCTAACACCAACAGGGAAAAGGTTGTCTCTCAACTGAATAATACTAACAGCTTCCCCTACCTATGCAGAGGTTCATCCTAACACCAACAGGGAAAAGGTTGTCTCTCAACTGAATAATACTAACAACCATCTTCCCCTACCTATGCAGAGGTTCATCCTAACACCAACAGGGAAAAGGTTGTCTCTCAACTGAATAATACTAACAGCTTCCCCTACCTATGCAGAGGTTCATCCTAACACCAACAGGGAAAAGGTTGTCTCTCAACTGAATAATACTAACAGCTTCCCCTACCTATGCAGAGGTTCATCCTAACACCAACAGGGAAAAGGTTGTCTCTCAACTGAATAATACTAACAACCATCTTCCCCTACCTATGCAGAGGTTCATCCTAACACCAACAGGGAAAAGGTTGTCTCTCAACTGAATAATACTAACAGCTTCCCCTACCTATGCAGAGGTTCATCCTAACACCATCAGGGAAAAGGTTGTCTCTCAACTGAATAATACTAACAGCTTCCCCTACCTATGCAGAGGTTCATCCTAACACCAACAGGGAAAAGGTTGTCTCTCAACTGAATAATACTAACAACCATCTTCCCCTACCTATGCAGAGGTTCATCCTAACACCAACAGGGAAAAGGTTGTCTCTCAACTGAATAATACTAACAGCTTCCCCTACCTATGCAGAGGTTCATCCTAACACCAACAGGGAAAAGGTTGTCTCTCAACTGAATAATACTAACAACCATCTTCCCCTACCTATGCAGAGGTTCATCCTAACACCAACAGGGAAAAGGTTGTCTCTCAACTGAATAATACTAACAACAACCTTCCCCTACCTATGCAGAGGTTCATCCTAACACCAACAGGGAAAAGGTTGTCTCTCAACTGAATAATACTAACAACAACCTTCCCCTACCTATGCAGAGGTTCATCCTAACACCAACAGGGAAAAGGCTGTCTCTCAACTGAATAATACTAACAACCTTCCCCTACCTAGGCAGAGGTTCATCCTAACACCAACAGGGAAAAGGCTGTCTCTCAACTGAATAATACTAACAACAACCTTCCCCTATCTATGCAGAGGTTCATCCTAACACCAACAGGGAAAAGGTTGTCTCTCAACTGAATAATACTAACAACAACCTTCCCCCTACCTATGCAGAGGTTCATCCTAACACCATCAGGGAAAAGGCTGTCTCTCAACTGAATAATACTAACAACAACCTTCCCCTACCTATGCAGAGGTTCATCCTAACACCAACAGGGAAAAGGTTGTCTCTCAACTGAATAATACTAACAACAACCTTCCCCTACCTATGCAGAGGTTCATCCTAACACCAACAGGGAAAAGGTTGTCTCTCAACTGAATAATACTAACAACCTTCCCCTACCTATGCCGAGGTTCATCCTAACACCAACAGGGAAAAGGTTGTCTCTCAACTGAATAATACTAACAACAACCTTCCCCTATCTATGCCGAGGTTCATCCTAACACCAACAGGGAAAAGGTTGTCTCTCAACTGAATAATACTAACAACCTTCCCCTACCTATGCAGAGGTTCATCCTAACACCAACAGGGAAAAGGTTGTCTCTCAACTGAATAATACTAACAACAACCTTCCCCTACCTATGCAGAGGTTCATCCTAACACCAACAGGGAAAAGGTTGTCTCTCAACTGAATAATACTAACAACCTTCCCCTATCTATGCCGAGGTTCATCCTAACACCAACAGGGAAAAGGTTGTCTCTCAACTGAATAATACTAACAACCACCTTCCCCTATCTATGCCGAGGTTCATCCTAACACCAACAGGGAAAAGGTTGTCTCTCAACTGAATAATACTAACAACCACCTTCCCCTATCTATGCCGAGGTTCATCCTAACACCAACAGGGAAAAGGTTGTCTCTCAACTGAATAATACTAACAACAACCTTCCCCTACCTATGCCGAGGTTCATCCTAACACCATCAGGGAAAAGGTTGTCTCTCAACTGAATAATACTAACAACAACCTTCCCCTACCTATGCAGAGGTTCATCCTAACACCAACAGGGAAAAGGTTGTCTCTCAACTGAATAATACTAACAACAACCTTCCCCTACCTATGCCGAGGTTCATCCTAACACCAACAGGGAAAAGGTTGTCTCTCAACTGAATAATACTAACAACAACCTTCCCCTATCTATGCCGAGGTTCATCCTAACAGCATCAGGGAAAAGGTTGTCTCTCAACTGAATAATACTAACAAGCTTCCCCTACCTATGCAGAGGTTCATCCTAACACCAACAGGGAAAAGGCTGTCTCTCAACTGATCAGTTAGCTCCTGAAGCATGTTAGTACACACCACAGTACAACATATGCAAACACATTTTAATTGTAAAATGCTAAATTCAAGTTATTAATATTGGAGTTGGAAAAATAAACAGTTTGAAGGTTCTAGCAATTTTGTAATGGTGAACAATGTATTTCGAGGAGAATAAAGTGTAGTTTTTGTGTTTTATAACCTCGTTTTATCATTTCACGAACCCACAAAGTCACAATATTGGTAGAGCACACCATCTTGTCTCAAACAACATCAACAACCTTGTTTTTGATGGCTATTGTAAAAATAGAAACTTAACGAGGTGACATGTGATATTTTGAATTGAGTTAATAAATAACATGTTTAAATGTGAGCAACAACTGCGCTGTCTCAGTCAAAACATAACAGAAGAGAATTTGTGCTTTCAATAATGTAGATATTTTTGTGACAGGCTGTCCACCTCTCTAGCTCCTGCTAAATGTTCTGTTTAGTACTTTCTGCTACTTACACTGGCTATAATCTAAATTATACAAACACTTTTAGCTTATATTTAAAATCTATTTTTGAAGTGTTAAACCATATTTGTTAAAGCCACTGGTAATCCATTAAACAGAATTGCCCTTTTGTATCAACATCCTTGTCATGAAATTTGTATTTGCAGTTATTTCTTGTGTTAAGGTTATGTACTTGTTTCTCATTAATGGCTGTTTTATTATAAACAAAATTAATATTATTTTCCCTATACATTGAATTTTGTATTAATTAGTCACATGCTTAAATAGTGTGAGACTTTCAATTAACCCTACTTCCATTCCTTAGGCCACGCCGTGGCTCAGTGGTTAGACCACTTGGCTCTCACCAAGGCGGCTCGGGTTCGATCCCAGGCGACCGCAAAGTGAGATTTGTGACGGACAACACGGCGTTGGGGCGGGTTTTCTCCGGGACCTCCGGTTTCCCCCACCATCTCATTCCACCGGTGCTCCATCCTCATCTCATGTATCATCAGTATCACCGCCTGCGGTGCCGTATGTAGTAAAAGCGGGCGTTAAACACTACACATTTCATTTCCATTCCTTAATGATGATCTTATTTCATGGGCCAGAATAGGTGATAAACGTAACTAGTAGAAAACAATAAAGTGATAAAGACTTACCAGTCGCATCATTGCCCGCTGATACAGTATGACCACCATACATGAGCAAAGTGCCCTGCACTCCAACTGCTCAGCAGCCTTCAGTATACTCTCTTTACTGTACGGGAACTCTGAACGTTCCTCGTTAGAGCACATCTCATAATTGTTCATCAGAACTTTCTCCAAATTTCTCAAGTAACATGCTCGTACTCTGCTTGTTAGGCAGTTGAACCTGTCATTTTTATACTCATCTTCTGGCGCCACTGCCGCCTCCTTCTCTTGGTGTACCATCTGCCAGAGGGGAAATTTTATAGGCCTATCTTCTTTCTTGCAGCAAGCTTTGTGCATGCTCATACTGTCTTCACATATCCTACAAGTCAACATTCACATCAATAACAATAGTACAAGTACAAAATATGTTTTAAGTACTGTTTACATATTTTGCCACTGCAGTTGCACGCTCAATCACTCGCTCATTTATTAGGAAACCAGATGCAACTGGCACTTGTCTCCTATTGTAAGAGTATTTTGAAATGTTTTAAAAAATAAAACGGCTGAAATCAGTTCAGTCATTTGTTTTTTGAATGCAAGGAGTTTTGCGCCAGCAAACATTCATTACCAATTGTGTAAGGTTTATGAGAAACATTGCCCAGCCAAACAAATTCAAGATTTGATTGCTTCAGGCTATCCCCCCCTACAGTCTGGGCTTCGCACTAAGTGATTTTCATCTGAAAAAATTCTTTTATGCAAAAATCATATCAACAATGATGATGTAAAATAAGAAGTGCAGACTTAACCAGATAACTAACTCACTCTGACCGAGATTTGAACTTGAACTTCTTAAACGTGAGATAGACGCTACAGAGACGGGGGATGGGGGATTCAGCAGAATCTCCTTTTTTGATACACAATATTTTTCTAGATCTGCAGATCAACGGATACACCCTTATACACCTTGTACTCCATAAGGATAATGAAACCAAGTCCTGCAATGGCCTATGTTTAGAATTGTCCAAAGCATCTGACTTGGTAAACCATCATATCTGCTCTACCTTCATATGATCAGAGTTGTAAATAAATCATTTGACTTATTTAGAACAGGAAACAGATGGGACAATTGTTGGACACATATAAAGGTATACTTCAAAACAATATTTGGAAGCCTGCCTCGGTAGCGTGTCTGCCTCACGTTCAAGAGGTCCCAAGTTCGAATCTCGGCCAGGGTGAGTTGCCTGGATAAGGTTTTTTCTGGGGTTTTCCCTTATCCTAAAAGACGAATGTCATGTAACTCTTATCTCCATGGACCTTGGGCCCATTAGAGCATCATTTCACCCATTCCATTCATTGTCCGATATGACTTTAAAAAAAGTTAAAGGACGGACGTAAATTACTATATTTGGAAATGAAAATGGTAAGGAGTGGAGCTTTAAGGTTTTATCTTAGGTCCTTTTATTTCTAGTATTATGAATGATATAAGCCATAATATAAATAATGATAATGATAATGTTAAACTTGCTACTGGAAATCACAAGTTCTATACATATACAAATTTGAACAAAATAACCACACCATGGTTAGCTCAAAACAGAGAATTATAAATAAAGAAAAAAAAACAGTGACAATAGGCTTATGACATGAAGCATGGCACTAAAATCATCTATGTAACAGACACTAAGGTGTTAGGTGTATGGTTAAATCAAAAGTTGTATTGCACTGTACATATAAAAGACCTGATTCAAAAAAGCACAAGCAATGTAATTTACACCTGCTTAGGGGAACTTAGTAACTGTGACACCCAAATTAATTGATAAAAGTATTTGTAGTCAGTTTTTAACCTGCATCACTAACATTTTTATATTATTGAGGATTAGTTTTGCAAGCCGTTGCATCCATTTTCAAACTTGAAGGTCCGACTATCATCTGTTCTACATGAATGTGTTCTCCCGTGTTGTCAGTTTAGTTTGGTTTGCTCAAGTTGTTCTCGGGAAGCAAGCCAAGTGAAAAGACAATTAGAAATTGACATTTTAGGAGTGTGCATCTCTCCCATCATCAGGATATTTATTAAATATAAACATATTATTAAATATTTAATAAATACCCTGATGATGGGAGAGATGCACACCCCCGAAACGTAGATTTCTAATCGTCTTTTCACCTGGCATGCTGCTCGTGAAGAACTTGAGCATATTTGTTGCTAGGAAAGCTTCAGGTCTTACTATATTTTGGTTTATCACTCCTTTTAATAATTTTGGATTTGGATCAATGTCATGATTTCATTCCAAAAATGAAATGCTGCTGCTGACTTCTTGTTTCAATCTGATGTTTCTAATAATTAATAATAATAATAATGATAATGATAATAATAATGATAATGATGATTAATAATAATAATAATAATAATAATAATAATAATAATAATAATAATAATAATAATAATAATAATAATAATAATAATAATACTTTATTATCACCTTATGTTTTACAAGCATTGTTGAAAACAGGCAAGTCGTCAATTATATACAATTAAAGTTGCTGGATATTTTGATCTATATACAGATATTAGAAGAAACTAAAACTTAGGTGATGTTATTAAATTATAGATGAGTCGTATTTTTTACACATCTGCTTCACTTTCGTACCTATTTTGAGGACATGTTTCGGAAATCACCGCTTGCATCTACGGCTCTTGTGCGACTCAAGCAAGCGATGATTTGCGAAACATGTCCTCAAAATAGGTACGAAAGTGAAGCAGATGTGTAAAAAATACGACTCATCTATAATTTAATAATTTTTCGCTTCACTGTGGTGTTCCATACAGTTAAATCTCAATATATTAGGTGATGTTATTCTAAATGTATAATGTCTAAACTACTCTTTGACTCTGGTTTTTAGATTGCTTTTAGTTTGACCTATGTAGAACTTCACACAATTTTCACAACTTCTTTTGTATATTCCGGATCAGTTAACTGATGGGATTTCATCTTTTGTTTTTGAATTTAGCAATTTTAAAACTGAGTATCTATTAGCAGGTGCCAAGATTATATTTTGTTCCTTAAACATCTTTTTATATTTATTAAATGTTTTTGGGTGATATGTGAATGAACTGAATATGCTGTGTTTTTTTTTTTTTTTTTTTTTTTTTTTTTTTTTTTTTTTTTTTTTTTTTTTTTTTGTGTAAATGTGGTTGCTTCCTTAATGATTTTCTTTAGTTTAGCTTTTCTAATTTTCTTTAAGACCAGACTTTTGTTGTATCCAATTTCTTGTGCTATGTGTAGTATGGCCTTTTGTTCTTTGAAGTATTCTTCTTTATCCCTGGGCATGTTGACTAGTCTGTGTGTAAGACTGTTTATCATTGCATGCTTATGTATAATTGGGCTGTAGCTATTATTTTTTATGCAATTTTCTGAATGTGTTGGCTTCCTATAAATTCCAAATTGTATTTCTGTTGATATTTAGGTGCAAGAAAAAGAGTTGTCCATTAACTTCCTTTCCTATTGTGAATTTGATAGTTTTTCCTTGCAGATTGAGTAATTTTAATGCATCATCTAAATGTTTATTTGGAACTATTGCAAAGATGTCACCAACATACCTAACCAAACCTTGAAGATCCATGGGAAGGCCTTTTTAATTTGTGTTTTGAATGCACTCACATAAATTTGCCAAAAAAGGTGAAAGTGGGTTGCCCATTGATAACCCTGATTTCTGTTTGTAGTATTTCCCATTAAAGCTGAAGAAGTTTTGTTCATTGCATAATTTTGTTAACGAGATGTATTCTTCTGCTTCTATTGTTTCCATTTCCATTGTAGTTAGCCATTTTGTTAATGGTGACTGTAATTTTTCTGTTAGTATGCTCGGGAATAATTACGTGACATCAAATGAAATCAGTCTGTCACTTTTGCATAAATTTGTCTTTGATTTTTTCTTCTAAGTCTAAAGTTTTTCTAAATTTGCACTTTCAAATTCAGGGAAGCTATTAAATGTATATTTATAACCAATTGGCCAAATTATATGTGAGGGCATTTATGCCACTAATGATGGGTCTCATGACTTCCTGTTTTACATAATTTTGGTAACCCACATATTCTTAGTAATATTAATTTTGTGTGATTCTTCCTTATTATTTTGCTTCCTTTTAAAGTTTTATTTGTAGCTTCAATGCTGTAATTTAATGGGTTGGTTTCCACCTTTTTCTAATTACTATTCTTTAAAAGGTCTTCCATTCTCTTTGTGTATTAAGCTTTTTTCAAAATCACCGTTTATTCCCCTTGTCCGCTTTAGTGTATGACTAGTTTGCTTTTAAGTGATCTTATGATGTAGCTATTAAAGTTGATTTCTTTTCATTCTTGATCTGGCCCACTAGTTTGGAGTATTTGCTTTTCAGTACGTTTTTCATTTTTTTTAAATTTAAATCCAAAATTATTAAAAGGTGAGATAAACTTTGGTTGTTGTCCATTGTTATGGCAACTGACAACATAGGAGAACATCTTAATATGGAAATACAAAGATAGAAATCCCACCAGTAGATAATTTGGTAAAGAAGTTCATAACTTCACCACCAAAGAGGACAGAGCAGATGCCAACAGACAGTATCATACACAGCAAGGATTCCTGTGAAGTTATAATTATGTAAAGATACCTTAACAGAGAATATACATATTCAACAGCAAGAGTAACAATTTTTTGGATTTTAAATAAGGGCCTATTGGAATGACACCACAAGTATATATATGGCCCTTAAAAGCTTGCTGTGTGCTGAAGTACAGCAAAAGATAATTTTGTATTACGACAGTTAGTGAATTTAGGCACAATATGCTGTTCTAAAAGCACTTTGATTAAGCAGGTTCTTAAGTTCCTTAAAGCGATGCAAGCGATGCAAGCCTTTGTATAACTCTTCACTAAGATCTGAATCAAATTACAGAGATTTCACTGAAACCAACAAATTTTAACTTCTGCAGCAAGAAGTTGGTTATTCTAGATATCTGTGGCCTTGGTGTCTGAAGCATTGCCAACCGTAAAAACATACATGCGCTGAAAATACCAACACTGCATAACAAATCTTGCAGAGAAAATCTAAGTAGTATAAAATTAAAATATTCTGGTAATCCTTAATAAGTTAAGTTTCATTGTAGCAATGATTTTCTAACATGAAAAGTTGAGAATTTATAGGCAAATACAATTTCAACATATCTAATCAAAAAGATTGGCACATAACTTTATTGATCCATTTAAAAGTTACACCAGAATTCCTATGTCTTCTTCATCCTGTATAATTATTTGAAAGCACTGAAGTAACTTACAAAAAGCTTCAAGCGTTTATGATGCGCCCTTAAATGAATAGAATAACAAAAACAATAAGTACTTGCTGTCTGCATATTTCAGAGCTGCATAGCTGTCAACAACCTAAATATGACATCATGTATCCCAGCAGCTGACATGGGAACTGTAGCTACCGTAAACTACCTTAACAAATGAAATACATACACACAATACATGCAACATGAAACAAACATGTCCTTCCATAGGCTTCAGAAGATCTCTCTGTATTATAAAGTACTATAAAACTTCCTATAGGAACACATGTATAAACTATTCAAATGTTTAATAAAAGACCATACAAATGGTTAACTGCACTTTTTATAACCTACAGAGTTTATAGAGAAAAATAAGCAGACAAATAAAATATGTATATTTATGTTGAAATGGACCTTTTTTTTTTTAAAATATTGTTTATATAGTGTTTTCACTAGATTTTAAGGTAGCTATTACATGTGACGAAACCTACTCTTTTTTTTTTAATTTACGTCCTCCAACGTTAAGTCATATCGGACGATGAATGGAATGGGTGAAATGATGCTCAAATGTGACCAGGGTCCATAGAGCTTAGAGTTACCCGACATTCGTCTTTCAGGATAAGGGAAAACCCTGGAAAAAACCTTATCCAAGTAACTCACCCTGACCGAGATTCGAACTCGGGACCTCTTGAACGTGAGGCAGCCATGCTACCACCAGGCTACCGAGGCGGGCACGAAGCCTACTGAAATTGTAATTACTGAATGGTCAATAAACTACGAAATTTACGAAATATTCCTAATCATAGCTCTTTTTTTTTTATCCAAAGCAGTTGCATTTCCATTGGTATTTTAAACAAAATTAATACAGCTATGTTTGAGAAAATAAACAGTAGAATGTAAACCAAAAGCGGGCGTTAAACACTACACATTTCATTTCACTGTATGAGTATTTTCCAGAAATACTGTCACTTACCTTTAAATAATTTACTCACCTTAAAAAAGTTTGCTATTTAAACCTTTTTGTTCATAAGTACCGCTATTCACGTACGCAAACTATTTTCTAAAAAGGCCTTCCTTGTGCTCAGGGAGCATCGAAGCGAATGTTTCTGATGAAATCCCGGACACTAATTCGTGGGCGTAAAGTAATACTTGCTCCACCTATATCCAACTGGTACATCCCGGCTGCCGGTGGCACCTTAAGAAACTGTTGGTGCACAAGTACACATACAAATACATTTTATAGCTACGAATTTACTCGCTAAGCAACCCTGTTAACAGTTAAAGTGAAGCACCTAGACTGTCACCCAGAAATAAACAATGACATGAAAATCCCTTGTTGTTGGCCATCTTAAACGCACTATTCGAAATACGTTGAATAATGACTGCAAATGATGTGGCAAGTACAATAACTATTAAATCAGTTGTGATTTAGGATACTTAAGGTTTCTTGTCTGTATAAATCAAATCAACGATATATTCCATTATTTTATTCACATTAATGATCACCGCAACTACATCGTAATATCGCTCTTTAAGAGATTCAAGCCAGTCATATATGCAATACTTACATAAAATCAACTGCTCCTGGACAATATTCGGTTAATGCATATTATGTATACTACGCCATTTATTCTTAAGCAACTTCAAAACATCGCAAAACTAATTAAAACATAACAAAGAACCAAATTACACTATTGGTTTCACTAATTGGTTCTTTCAGCGTTTTCAGCGGCCTAAGTCAGTGTCACCAACAGAAATCAGTCGTGAATGCTATTTGCCTATGATTTGATATTTTAGAATTTAGAGCAAAGCCTGAAATAAATCAATTAAACAAGATTTAAATATAAAAAACAAATGATAAAATATAGTTTATAAGTATATTTTACAAATAACGAAGAAGGCGTGTCCGTGTGGCCGGTAGGTATTTTATCTGTAGTCTTTGCTTGGGACAGTCTCTGATATTGAACCTTCGGAGAACTTTGATGCCACAGTTTGATGCTAAATACACTATTATGTGTTTCAAATGGGAAGGGTTCTGTAGTCCAGCTAATCAGATGCCGCATCACACTCAGCGCTGCCAGCTTGTTTACCTCACTCCTTTTATATTTCCTTCTTTCTCGTACACTCATATAACATACAGGTCTGCTTGGTGCAGACGTGAGGGTAAGCAAATTATATTGTTGCCATGCCATTGTTGATTGGAGGCAACGAGAACAAAGAGACGGCAGTACAGTGTGGAGATAAAAGCTTGCCGAAATGGTGGGCTGGAGGAGACGGATTTCTCTAGATTTTACCTATGTTCTAGCCGGCCCTCGATTGTTTGAGAAATTTCTGGAATGTTAGTAAAATATAAAAAGGCAGCCCGCCCGCCAAAGATGAGTCAGTCGGTAATTGAACGCGTGCGGGTGAGCAGCTGTGTTTGTTGACCTTGTATGTTATATTGTGTATGTGTACGAAGCGTATTTCTACGGAAATAAAGGGCAATTTTTTGTTTGTAACCTGGACTTTTGACTTCACGAACCCACAAAGTCACAATATTTTACAAACTTTTACAATGATGCAGTTGCCAAAATCAAAATTGGAAAATGCATTTTCGCAAATTATGTATATTTTTAAATACTATAACTATAATTATAGTTTATGAATTACCTGTTTTTCTATTCCAATAGAACTGCCAGTTGCTCATCCATATCGCTGTCAATGAAACTTCCGTTAAGAGACAATTCGTCATTATCACTGTCTTCATCGTCTGAGACTTGCAAATTTATGATTATAGGTTCCAAAATCTCGTCACGTGCTCTTTCTATCTTAAAATCGTCTTCTTGAAGGTTTTCTGCATGCCGTACGCAGCTTTCCCAGTCCTGTTGTGTTACCTTGTCAATTTCTCCATCAACAAGTCCCTTAACGTCCGTCAGTTTAAAAGCGTTATTTCTGTTTACAACTCCCCTTTTTATTTTAACCCACACCAACTCAATTGGATTATATTGGCAGTGGTAAGTTGGGAGGCGTATTACCTCATGTCCCATTTCAATTGCAAGTTGATCCAGCTGATACACTTTTTCCGTATTTTTAAACGGAAGTATTCTTTGCAATAACTCATTTTTAGTTTCTGTTTCCGAAAATTCAACCCTCCACCTTTTTCCCCCTTGTTCCATTTATACCCCGCCTTTAACTGCTATGGTCATATCGGCGGCCGTTTTCCTTTTGGAACATAACGAAGGTGTTAACTCGTTATCTTTGGTTTTTAATCATTAGATCACGCACACATTCACACTCTCATTCATACTTCCAGACTCTGGGGAAGATGGGGAATTATCTTGGTTGGAGAAAAATCCCCACCCCCACCGCCGGGAATCGAACCCGGGACCCCTAGCCCCCCACTTTTGTAACCACTCAACAATTTCATTTTTTCTGCTGGCCGAATTTTGTATTTTATTTGCAATAACCGAATAATACGGTGCGTTATCCATTATAATAACGCTACCCTCTTCTAAATAATTTAAGAATCTGTTAAGAAACCATTCTTTAAATGTATCAGCTGTCATCTCTTCGTGATGGTCGGAGGTATTTTTGTAGAGAAAACCCCATTTGCTTTCTGGGAGAAACCCTGTCTTAGCAGATCCAACATGACAAATGATGAGCCGACTGCCTTTTCCAACAGGTACCTTTAGGCCACCCTTTTTTGAGGAGTCTTGCCAGATTGACTTTTGAGTTAGGTTTTTATTTACTCTGTCTCATCAAAGTAAAAGATAGGCCTCGCATCACCAAAATGTCTAATTTCATGCATTTTGCGTAAGAATTTTAATCTTGCCGCAACAATGTCACTCCTCTCCATTAAAAATTTACGTCCATCATTTGTCTTTCTGTACCTGAACCTTAATCCCCTCAAAATGCTGAAAACGATGTTGTTGACCCAGTGTATGGAATTTTAGTTCTAAGAGCGCAAGTTATTTTCTGTATAATTGAAAATTCACCTTGGTCATAAAACTCGAACACAGTTCTACGTACTTAAAGTACGTAAAGAATTTAAAGTCACTTAAATTTGTAACCGTCTTCGGATGACCAACATGTTTCCTGGGCGACACAAACACCTGGGCACCACTGGGATCAAATTTTCTTGCCTCTCCACAAATGCGGAACACACTTGTTTTACCTACACCACACGCTTCAGCAGTAAGCCGTTGAGCATTTTTGAAATCGAGGTGATTTCTATATTCCTCATTGCCCAATTTTTTGAAGAACATGTACACCTTAAAAATAATACTTCGAGCCTGACTTCGCAATATCTGCCTTTTGACTCGCCTCTAAATTCACCGCAAGAAGCCATATTTAACTCTTACTCTACTGTTGTGTAAAGAACTGAATGATACTGATCTGAACTCTCCAGAGTAAATAAACACTTCTTATCCAACATTCATTCATAAACATAAGCATACAGCATTCCACAGGATAACAGGAAATGAAGTGTTTGCGCTTTCTTGAATTTAACACCTTGACTTATCCCCAGTAATTGTTTTATCACGTCATGTCAGTAGTTTAAATTTCATTTCTGAATAATTAAAAGTATATATACATACATACACACCAAACACTTTGAACTCTCTAGGGTAAATAGAGATGACGAATCATTCATAAACAAAGATATAATGTGACCAGACTCGTTCTGCCAGGGCAGCAGGAAATTTATTGTTTCCTCTCGCTCGAATTAGCTTATTCAAAGTAATTCTTTAATCACGTCATGTCAAACATTTGCATTTCAGTTCTGAGTAATTACAAATACACGTACACGTATACATGCCAACCAATAATTATATTCATACAGTGCTTACGTCGCGATTATTGCTATAATACAGGTAATAGTGGTCTATTTATTTGTATTAGAAAAACTATTTGAGCTAAAAATATGAGGTTTTCATGGTTATGTTAGATACATTGCTCTCTACCTTCCACATGGATCAGTTTTGGCAAAATCTGAATATTTTTCTTAGCGCGATCAGTTTTTCATACAGATTGATTAGGCTGGCGCTCCTCACACACCACTTAGCGGGAATGCAATACAACAACACCGCAGGACTCTGATTGGTTGCTCACCTAGTAGCGCTCAAGGACAAACATCTTCCCATTTGAAACACATAATAGGGCAAGCTATTTACTTTGCCGGTATTCTGCTCAACCTAGGTATGCTTTGTTATTCAACTTTGGTATTCCGGCACAAAGAATCAGTTATAGAATTGACCATATAGGGTGCCGGAAGTTTTAAAATCGGAAAATCCATGGTGTTATGGGCATGCTCTTAAAATACCAATCTGTAGTTGTTTAAAAGTTCTATAAAATTAATGTTAATTCATACAAAATAATCTCATATGATACACCTAATAAAGGTAAAATGAGAATACTGAAAGAAGATATTTCGTTTTGTCTTTACAAAGAACAAGAAAGAAAAATGAGCTTTAAGAAGTACATGTGATGTCAGTTGTCCGCCTGCACTGAACCAGGTTGAATATTAATAGGTAAAAGTTAATAGCAATATCTTACTGCCTAGCAATAAAATATATATTTAATCTTATGTTTTATTTTAATGAGACTTGACTTAACTCTCGAAATAAATCATCAAATTCTCTACGTTTGTTACTGCTTGTACACAATATAGCTACAAACTAGTCGGTAGTAAAATAAGGCAGTGAGTTTCTGCTGTCTCAGTTTAGTGTATCACTTATCTCACATCTGCTTTAACATTAGAAGTTCATTTGACTTGACTCTCGAAATAAATCATCAAGTTCTCTGTTTGTTACTGCTTATACACAATATAGCTACAAACTAGTCGGTAGTAAAAAAGGCAGTGAGCTTCTGCTGTCTCAGTTTAGTGTATCGCTTATCTCACATCTGCTTTAATATTAGACTTCATTTGTCCTGAAACTTGAAATAAAGCATCAATTTGTCTATGTTTGTTACTGCTTGTACGTGGTTCATAACCTCAGCTGCTTTGTGAACACTGTCTGACTCTGAATCCTCATTTTCAGTAACATTGCAAGATGCAACAATGCATTTCTCTGTAATCGGTTTATAACTTGCGTCATTGTCGATTGGCAGCCCATTCTCAAGGTCTTCTTGATCAACTTCTGAACAGCCATATGTATTTTTAAGCAATGCCTATCTATAAAATGTTCTTCTACACTTATTTTTTCTTCTTCTTTAATCTTGTTTTCTGGCAAATCACACACACCAGGCGACAGCTTTATCGGAGTTTGTCTTCCAAACTGGTCCCAAGCAGGTAGGATGAGTGGCAAGAGAATTCGAGCAATGTACCTGAGAAAAGCAATTTATCGTATGTAAACAATTCTTCATTTACTACGCTAAACAATACAGCCCTTTTTTTCAAAATTGGTCTGGGTTAAAGAGGCTTTACTGTGTTTTTCAAATACGAGAAATAGTATAGTTATTATTTCTCTATTAAAAGCTACACAGTTAACGGCATTTAAAATTACGTTTTGTAGCTCTCCTATTATTTACATGGAATACAGCTCAGCGTTGCAACTACAGTTGACAGCTGTCAGGTTGGATATCTTGTTTTAATGGAACTGACTGTCTCTCCAAATGAAGTGTGTGTGTGTGTGTTTGCGTGTGTGTGTTGTGTTGTATCTAATGCTCAGGAGTTGATGATTTAATCGTTATCTTTCCTGCTTTCCAATATTTTGATATTAAGGTTAGAAAAGCTGCACAACAAACAAATTGGAGATGCCATCATTTCAATTCTGAAAACATGTTCATTCAAGTAACCATATCTCTCGATCAGTTAAGATAATGGAACAGAGGATTTTCTGGTTAAATCGGAAAGAGAATTTGTTTATTTTAAGTTAACGTTCAACGTAAAGTCATATCGGATGATGAATGGAATGATGTTCAAATGAACCCATGGTACATAGAGCTTAGAGTTATCCGACATTCGTATTTCAGGATAAGAGAAAACCGCGGGAATAACCTTATCTAGGTAACTCACCCTAACGGATATCTGAACTCGGAACCTCTTGAACGTGAGGCAGACACGCTACCATCTACACTATCGAGGCGGACAGCAGGGGGATTATCAAGTGTTATTTTTTTATTATACATGTAATTTGAAGTTACATTTCTTTTAACAATCTTTTTGATAGATTTACAGGAGAAAATCTGTCTTACTACTAAAGTGAATTAAGATCCTTTCTTTGCTAAATATCAGCCATTTATTTACAAATACACTACACTGTACAGCAGTCTATTGTAACACTATATTTTTGTGTAGGTTTTGTATTAGCTACAAAAGGTAATTGTTTCCAACGAAGGGGAGATCCTTTAATTCCTCTGTGGCAGAAGCTTACAAGAATCAATCTGGACAATTAGCTAATATCCATTTCCTCACCTTCACGAGATGCAACTGTTGGTATGCATTTAACTAACGATAAAGGCTGCTTATCAAATGGAACTGGCCCGTCTGTTGAGTTAATTACCTAATCTGGTCATTTCTCTTTTCCTAACCAGTCATTTATTTCTTGACTGAGCTCTTGTCTTCTTCGATCTTATGGTATTAGAGCATTCGAGACCTAATGATCCATTTAATCTCTTAAATATTTACTCTATGCTGACCTGAGCAGACACAATGTCATTTTCCTAGCAAAAGGACGAAAGGTTGGTGATCAACAGGGCTAGGAAGTTCGTACCGATTTCCTTGAGCAGGGTAAGAGAGTCCAGGCATGGCTATACCATACAGCGCTACTAGGAAGGGCAAAGTTCGTCGTACAATGCAACTCATTACTGTAAATGTGTAGTGTTTAACGCCCGTTTTTACTATATATGGCACGGTAGGCGATGACACTGGTGATACATGAGGTGAAGATGGAGCACCGGTGGAATGAGATGGCGGGGGAAATCGGAGACCCCGGAGAAAACCCGCCCCAGCGTCGTGTTGACCACCACAAATCTCACTTTGCGGTCGCCTGGGATCGAACCGGGCCGCCTTGGTGAGAGCCAAGCAGTATAACCACTGAGCCACGGCGTGGCCACCTCATTACTGTAACTTGTATCCTAAACTAATTCATATTACATGTTTAGCACATGCTTTACACCGATGAGCCAAATCAATCAAATGAGTTATGCAGGTGTAGACACCTTTGTAGCTTACAGCTTGGTTCAGAGAGTTAGCACCAGACATATCACTGCCACCACGGCCAGTTGTTACCAGATGGATAACTTGGCTAGAGGCTATAGTCTATTACGCCGAACATTATGACGAAATTGTTTCGGTATTAGCCAATAAGTTTCGTAGAAATGTATTATTGATTGCACATTTGTTCAAAGCGTTACCCACAACTCAGGCACGTATTTAGAAGTTAATTTCCGGGGTGGGGGGGGGTCCAAAAATTCTACGTTGAATTATTTACTTTTAACAGTTAATTAGGGATGTGTTTTTAACATGTTAATAAACATTAAAAACAAATGTATTGTTACATTCACATGACTTTCTCTCCTACCCGCACCGCTAGCGTAGATGGAAGCGTGTTACCTGTCGTTCAAGAGGTCCCGAGTTCGAATCTCGCCCAGGATGAGTTGCCCGCTTAAGGTTTTTTCCAAGATTTTTCCTTATCCTTAAAGACGAGTGTCAGTTAGTTCTATGCTCCATGGACCCTGGAAACAGTTGAGCATCATTTCACCCATTGCAGTCAACGTCCGATATGACATAACGTTGGAGGACGTAAAATTACAACAAAAAATGACTTTCTCCACCCAAGCTTCTACAAAATTCTTCTTATAAAAATTTGTTTTCTTGTTTCTTTGGATAAAGTCTGTAGAAAGGTCTTTAGTTGCACAGTTTTTTTTTTCTTATAGCTGGAATATACTGGTATAAGCAATAATCAGATATTTAGAAAGTGAATCACTGACTGATGCATTTAAAGTATTAGTTCTCCTTGAATGAAAAGGGGAATAGGAACTAAGAAGTCAAAAATTAAATGCCTTTAAGTATCTGAGAATTGTAATTACCAACAGATAATATATCGGAATTGGTTAACCTTGCAATACATTTAAGTTTAGAATAGTTATACGAATATCACTTCCAGTAAAGTGGACTTCGAGTTTTTCCTCACAATAGAATATCTTAAATATGTTGTGTTTTAATTAAAATTATTGAAGCCATTTTTAGACGATTTTCTTGAAAATCTTCGTTTCGCATCCTTGAAAGATAACGAAATTAAAACCTACATTTCGTATTCCTCCAATTTTTGGGTTTTGTAATATGCTATTAGCAAACAAAAAAAAGCATACACACTGGAGCGCGCGTGCGGACATTCTTTTTAATTTTTGTCTTTGTTCTGGTTTCCTTAAACTTGCATTCCTGGTGACATATCGAAATCATATTTTTTAAATGGAATATAACACGTTTGTGCTTACTAAGCACGTGGTAGAGGTACTAAACATTGATGCCGTACACTGACATGAGTCTCTGTTTCACACAGTTTCACTATTCCGCATCGTCATCAGACAAAGTGTTTGGTTATAAATGATTTCAACTGTAGTCCGCCTCCATAATGTGGTACCGTGTCTGACTCCCAGTGAAGAGGTAGTGGCCAACATTGCCGCGCGAGGGGAAGGAAGGCTTACCTCAACCTCATATGAGCGAAAGTTGAGCACCACTAAAGCGAGTTCCAATTGAGATCAAGATAAGTTTCCTGAATTGGACTTTTCACAGGGCTTTCCCTTATCTTAAGAAGACGAATGTCGGATAAAACTTAAGTTCTGGTAGACGTGGACTGATTTGAGGGTGTCAACCGTATCATTTACTGCTCAATATGATAATCCGGTTAAAGGATGTTAAAGTATTTACAAATAAATAAAAAACTAGGTTCCGTATGAAATTACGCAGCTGAAAAAAAGTTGCAATTTTGAGACTGCCAAATGTACATATAACTTGTTACATACCATGAGATGTTTCGAAAACAACTGGTACAAGGAAACTAGAAATTGCCGGAGTTGCGCATTTTATGAGCTCCACGTTCGCTTGTAACCTGATATTTTATCTATGCTGACATGGTTTCTTAGTTGAATAATCAGTGAAATTGAAGTGGTGGTTATCACCTATTCCCAGAATATTCAAATGGTTGTGTCTCAAACGTGAAGCATTTTAATCGGAATCGTTAGACATGTTTTTGAGAACATAAACAATTTACGAAGGTTCTTCCATCTTTTTTTTGTAATTTTACGTCATCCAACGTTAAGTCATATCGGAGATGAATGAAATGGGTGAAATAATGCTCTAAAGAGCCCAGGGTCCATAGAGCCTAGAGTTACCAGACATTCGTCCTTCAAGATAAGGGAAACCCGGGAGAGAACCTTATCCACGTAACTCACCCTTACCGAGACTTGAACTCGGGACCTCTTGAACGCGAGGCAGACCCGCCTCCACCACGCTACCGAGGCGGGCTTTTTCTATCTAAAGGATGGTTTGGTGTGGAGAAATTTTTTCAAAACCTTCGTGTCACATCTTCGAACATCCTAAATGTAAATATATCTGCGAATTTTCGTTTTTGAAATACGCTGTTACATTAACGCAATGATACTTCTATACGTATATCTAGGGTCAAAACTCATGCAGTATACCGATGTACCTGCAATACAATACTTTCTTACTATATAGAGGATAATAAACCTATTGACAGTTTAACAAAGTTATAAAAGTAGCAAATATGACTCCAGCCAAAATATACACATGAAATACTGCAGCAATTACTAGAAGTTTCCTAGACATGTAAGATAAATAATATATTAGTAACATTAAGTAACATTGAAAACTCACCACAAAGAGCTGAGAAACTGTTGAAGAGAAGCCTTGTCCATGATGATCTCCATTACAGTCCTTCAGTTTATATGGAAAATATTTTCACACTATTTACACTATGTACACGATGCTTAAGTAGGGCTATAGTACTAAGTTGATGCGCCTGCTTCTCCTGCCCATTATATTTAACACTTCCTCAGGATTGATTTTCTGATCCCAGTGTACGGACAACAAGGCAAGATTAGTTAAACGCTCATCACTAGTTCTATTTCTGAGGTAAGTTTTGAGCCGTTTCATTATTGAAATGATCTCTCGGCACTGGCAGTTGAGATGGGTAGGGTGGCTAAAATTTTAAGCATACGATGAATTGAGGGATGTAATGCTGATGAACATGTTACCAAAAAACTTATGGCATAATTTGGTCTATTTTGTTTCTCTGAATTTCCATTTTTGACACCAAAATCGATATTCTGCCTGTGTTTCACTGACCCTGATATTTCCGCCTAAATATAAAGAAAGCTTGTTTAACCTATCAGCTTTAGTTTCTCCTACATTTCTGGGCAATAAAATATCGAAAGCAGACAATACATCTTTGTTCTGTTCAAATCGTTCCTTAAGAATTGAGATCAGTTCGTCAGTGCATGGAATAAAGAGACATCGTCTGAAGTCCTCCTCTGCTGTATCTGCTGGGTGATTGTCCCTTTTTTCTGCTTCCCTGCCAGTCTTTGAATTCTGATTTCAGAGTCAAATAGGGATTTCATAGTGTTTGAACACTGCTCAAAGATTTTGTGAAATTCTTCAACAGCATTCTTTCTTAAAGCTTCCAGCTGCTTTACTACGTCACTGGCATATTCCAAAGCAGAGCTAAGATTATTTTCCGGGCTTTGCAGATACGTAGAAAGGCGGACTGTGAAACACAGAAGTTTCTCGCATGTCAATAGTGAGATTAGAAAGGCACTATTCTCTATGGAGACCAATAGTTGTGCTGCAGTTTTGGAAATTGATTTGTTGCTTATGGAAAGCTCATGAAGGTCATATATAGGCACAAATCCCACAAAGTCTTCTCTCAAAACATGGTCAGAGTTGACATACCGTAAACAAACAGATAGATGCTCCGTTCCGGAAATATCTAAAGCTTCATCAGCAATGACACTAAAGCATTCTGCAGCATTTACAGCACTGAGAACCTTTCTTCGTACTATTTCGGCACATATGCCCAGGACTTCGTTCTGGATTAAGGAGCATTTTTCTTCGCATTAGCCACATGCTTTTCTAATATTTTGTCACGAGTATCATGGCGAAAGCGTAAGAGAGCTCGAAATTTTCCGTCTTTCTTATCAGGCTTTGATAACATTAAAGGACCACTATCTAAATCACCCCTGAGAGGCAGTTCTTCTTGTCCGCAAAATATAATTGTTTTTATTATTGGTAGAAGAGCTTCCCTATTTTCCCTAATTTCTTTTCCCCTCTGGCTATTAATCTGAGATGCCACATCTTCTTCCCTGCCATTCTCTATTGCCAAAAACCGCTCGGCTGATAAGACACAGTTTTTATGATAACCACTTGTCTGGTGATTGTTAAATGCTTCTACAGCATACTTCCATTTACAAAATGGTTTTGTTACCAAATATCCTAAGTTTTGGTGACCGCCCTGACCTTGTTTGCAGAAGAGAACGCAGTAACGGCAATATGCACCGCCTTGAACTTTTGAGTATGTTAGCCACCCCCACATATCAAGCCACTTATATTGAAAACTGAGTCTCTTAGAGCCATGCAAACGTACGGGAAACACAAATGAACTATTAGGCTTCAAATCATTTGTGAGTATGTAATACCTAACTTCTCTAGGAATATTGACACAGTTTGTTTCTTGCAGCAGCATGCCGATACCACAACTGGCATTAAACCGGCGAAGTTCTTCACTCGCGACATGAACACTGCACATCTTATTTTTAGTTTTTAACTCACCAACTTCAGGTCTAACTTCGCTTAAAGCACTAGTTCCGCATATCTTGCTCGCGTTGGTAAGTTTGAAAAAACTATAGATTTTTGCGTTCCTCTTCATATCTAAAAAAAACCACTGTTTCAAACCGTCGAAAAACACCTTCACAATACGAGAAACGTTTGCTTACTAGCTCCACTGCGTTAAGTCTGGCTTTTCAACCCTAGCAGGTAGACACTCACATTGGTCAATGACCTTTCTTTCAGTTTAAAGAATAACTCAGTTCTTAATGACAGTCCTAAGGACAAGTTAGATGTGCACAGTCGGAACAAAAGAAAGAGCCGCAGTTTCAGATTTGTTTGATTATTTAGTTGTTGTTGCTAATATTTTTCTCAGAGAAGTTTATTTCTTGTGATATCATTTATTTTGGGATAAAAGTACTTATTAAGAGTTTTCACTGCATTGGAAGGCTTTGTTTAGTACCTAACTATTCCCCTTTTTCTCCATTACAAGTGAGGATGATAGTTAATGTACATTAACATTCTCTGCAACCCGCCGCTTTAGTATAGTATGGTGTATGATGTATGTGTTTCTCCCAGAGACAGGGTTTCGATTACCGATTGATGTATCTCCCGGATGAAGTCTCTTCCTAATGTTTTCTCACCACTTGAACCTTTATGTTGGAAAACTTAGGCTCCTCTCCTCCATTATTTGCTCATTTGTAAAAGTATCTGGGAGATCGCTAACCTGAAAGCCCCGTTGAGAGAGTTTACGTTCACAGTTTCTAAAATATTCTTAATTACCTTGTAGGTATATCACATTTAAAGAATAATTTTATCATCATCATCATCGTAATCGTCACTATTATTATTATTATTATTATTATTATTATTATTATTATTATTATTATTATTATTATTATTATTATTATTATTATTATTATTATTATTATTATTATTATTATTATTATTATTATTATTATTATTATTATTATTATTATTATTATTATTATTATTATTATTATTATTATTATTATTATTATTATTATTATTATTATTATTATTATTATTATTATTATTATTATTATTAC